>CM056198.1:29296992-29818355 GCA_029692085.1 Gymnothorax javanicus | reverse complement strand
ATATCAATATAAATATTTATGAACAGCTTAATTTTATAGAAACATAAGTGCGACAATTTTGGTATACAGTAAAGACATAGTAACATTGTAACATAAATACATGGGTACCTGCATAAAAAACTCTGAAATATACAGAACTCAGACAAGGCACCAATAAATTAAATATAGACCATCTAACATGAAACTAAACAAAGTAAAATAACAAAATACAGTAGGCCCTTCGTTTTTCTGCAATGCTTGACTGTTTCAAAATCCAACACAATTGACCTTGAGCATATAAACACTTTGGCAAATTATTAACGTTCTTACAATCAAGTAGTACAGAAATTTTGGATGCAAATAAATCCTTGTATGGCCTACTCATATCTAGAATTTTTATATTTACAATCTTTTTTTTTTTTTTTTGCTTCATTTACAGAGATATTCAAAAGCTTATCAAAATTCTGCAGTATGAAAATGTATTTACAAATTATGATTCAAAACAAATTCATAAAGATAATTGTCAAACTTCTCTCGTTAGTTCTAATTTACACCACGCAGAAGGCATTTTGACAGCTTTGTGCAACGAACAGTATACAAAAAATGTTCCAGTTTTACCGCAGGATGAAAAAAAACCAGACTTCACAGACTCTTGTAAAAATCCCTGCACACACATCACCACACCACAATTTAATAATGACAGGAACAAAGTCAGAACCTGATCTTGCATTTCAAGTAATACACAGCCACTACAGAGGAACAGGGGAGAAGGGATTCCCGCACTCACCGAACACACTAATGTTGACATAGTCATGCATAATCACCAGGGTTCTCAAAAGTTAACGCAAAAACAAGCTCTGTAGAGGCAGACCCTGTGCAAGAATCACGGGACTGGTAAAGCATTAACCAGGCGTGAACTCTCCTCAGACCTATTTACACAAATTGTGATCATTGAGAAGACAGCCCTTTCCAAAAAATGCAGTGGGAAACAAGGTAGTAGGAAAGAGTGCTTTTGGGGGAGCAGCATGTGAACAGAAGATGGAGGTCAACAGTATTCCTGTTGGACATGAGTGGGAACAGCCATTTAAAATGCATAGAGTGAAAACCGAAAAGCACAGATAACACCACTGGCAGGTATGGTGCCCATTATGATATGAAATACTATTATTAATCAGCTGCATGTATGTAACAGTTAACGACCAATTTATACAGCCAATTCAGAACATAGCCTGAGAGTACAGCAATGAGCTGCACATGGAATCTGTCCTAGCCTTTTGATCAAAACCACCACCTCAAACTCATGTCCCAAATATTTTCAGGTATTTTCCCAATGGCTGCAAAATACACCTCCCTACCACCTCCACTTTACATTTTCCAGTAATTATTTTCTATTTCATGGTTCATATTGCTTGGGTGAGATACGGTACGCAAATGTCCATTCATTACAACGGTATGCAATGAGACTTCTTAGTATCGTGGGTTTTGACTGACCATTGTTAGGGCCACTGGTGAACTTGAGCCAGAGATATGAGAAGAAGGAACTGACAGTGTTAAAGGGAGTGACCTTCTCCATGAGGAAAAGAGCAGATAATGCCATCCAAATGCATGGCAGCATGAGGTGTCCTGAATGCTAAAGGGCATTGGAGGATGTATCAGAGGAGGATCCCGGTATTCATTCTGACTTCAACACGTTCCTCAGACAGGGTTTCTTCATGAGTGGCCTTAACAAAAGTATTCATTCACTCTGCAACAACGATAACCTTTACAAAGTCCCAGCTATGAAAAGGCCCTGACAGAGTCCTCACTCCTATGAGGCCCAAACTATTAGGTTTAGAAAAGCGTTCACACTGACAGAGCCCTCACATTGTGTCCTGCAAGCAGAAATGACAGTTCAATAACAAGAATTACGAGCAGCTCATTACAGTGATAAGTAGCTCTATGCTGAGCAAACACATTGCCAGCACATGCACTCACTCACACGCACACACGCCCTGGACCCTAAATCACATTCCCCGCCTGGCTACTGAGGTTCACAGGAAGATGTGCCTGCATTTGCCCGTTTTCAGCATAAGGGAAGACAAGGCAATGAAAATATGCAGCTATCAGAACTGAAAATGTTTTCGGTCTGTCAGCCTGACGGTCACTCTACGTCCGTCTTATAGAGTGTGCTGTACCGCAGAGACCTGCTGTCACTCAGTTTGGGAAAGGAGAATGGTGACTATCAATTTTTAAATGGCCCATTTGAATTAAGTGAAAAATTTTGACCCTATTAGACCTCTCATTCTCAACTCCAAGGACACTCAGTTGAACGCATAGCCTCGCCCTGACCCTAACAACAATCCCAAACTTTTTAAAAGTAATATAATTATAACGTTTACCTTGAAATAACTCTGTAGAGACCTTCAGATGTAAAACCTAAACAAATAGAAAAACATGGTATTTCTTATGTCAATGGGTAGTGCTTTGACCTTGGTCATTCTCAAAAACTAGTAATAACAATAAATTAGAAAGTTTTATACATTGGAATGAAGTGATTTTTAGCATTAACAGCCAGTTGATACGATGTATATTTCTTAAGATATAGCCAAAATTAATTTTCACAATGTCATGTAATAAAAGAATGTTATAATGTCCCAAAATTCAATCACTTCCAGCACTCAATATTGCTAAACTCCCTGTTAAATTTGGTCCAAATCGGCCAAGCATTTTTTGAAATACTTTGCACACAGATGAACATACTAACAAACAAACAAACAAACACACGGACAACGTCGATTACACAAGCTAAATATAGAAATAATTGGGTACCGGTGACAACTGTGGATTTAGCATCCACCAAACCAAGAAGAAAAACTGCAACTGTTCTTTCAACAATCAATCACACTCTTAAACAGATTCCTGTTACAAGGCTGAATTTTTTTCAGCTCTTTGCCCATTTTACAGGAAAGCCACATCTTGGGAATGGGCGAGAGGTAACTGGTAATTGGTTATGCTAGGTTCCCACTATCACGATTTGCGGCACGATTGAAATCGTAGTCCTAATCGTAGAGTAATCGAGGTGATCCTATCAGATCTTGAGGTCAGTCGTGGCAATCGTGTTGATCATAGAAAAGTTTTGGACGGTTCAAAAATTTCCTACGATCAACACGATTAATTGTCAATTGTGATCATCGCATCACCTCGTATCCAAACCTGAAATTTCAGAGAAGTTCCACGATCAGCTATGAATCGCCAATCGCGGCGTTCGTAACGGAGCACACGACAGTGGGAACTAAGCATTATAAGGAACACATGCGAACCATTGGTAAAAGATAAACAATAATTATAAATCTAATTGAAAGAAATCTACTTTTCTCAATAAAATAGTATGCATAATGTTTGGGAAATGATGTATTTAGATGCAATCCGGTTACAGCAGATTCAACTTCAATCAAAATATCACTAAAATAGGTAACTCAAAGTAACTAGAATACAAAGCAACAAGTCTGTTGCCCCCTGCTAGGCCTCCATCAGTGGACAAAAATCCAACTGTCGGTGGACCCTGGAGAAAATGACACAAATGATGCGAGTGAGTGACTGAAATATTGGAGCAATAAGCACTTGACACCTGATAACACCAAGTCAATTAATATGCTTGTTCTGTCACTGTAACAGTACAGATAAGCCCATAACAACCGAGTCTTTTCATTTACTGTTTTGTGTAAATTAGTCATATTGCCATTATGATGACGAGCTGATAGTTGCCATTATTTAAAGCAAAATTAAAACACTTTATGAGCATAAAGCAGTCGCGTCAAACACCGCCTCATCTACTTCATCCTGCATACCCATTAAAGGAAAGCGTATTGTGACCATAAAGTTAAGTGATTTGTGATTTATGGGGCCAAATTAAAAGTATCACTCGGCTTCCCATTTATCCAGTGCCACTACAGTGTAACAAAGCTTTTTTTTTTATTCTGTGATCAAGGGTTTTGAACAAGCCTTGGAACAGTGCTTTGAGGCATTGGATATTAGAAAGCGCCACATAAATTCTCTCGCCACGTCATGGCCAGCAATGACTCATTATGACTGTAAACGTCAATTAAAGCAATTCTTACCTTTCTGGCATTTTTACACTTTTCTTTTGTAATCTTAAAATGTTCCTAATAAGCATATGGCATACTAAAATGTAAAAAAAATCCACCAGGTGTTGAAACTCATCAATATTCAATTCTCATATATTTCTCATAAAAGTCTGACCAATAATTTTATTCAGTCCGATAAAATTATTTGCCGAGCTTCCTGGCTGTCATCCGTCGCCGCGTCCCTCCCTGGCAGACAGACGTTATGACAGCAGTTTTGCAAGAAAATATGTATGAATTCTGCCGAAAAACGGCGCATTTGACTGTAAACAAACGGGCGCTGAAATGCTATAATTTCAATAGTAACGTTAATGGTAGTTCATCAGACTACAAAGGTAACTAAACATTACGAGGGCATTTTATTTTATACCACATATAGAATTGAATATTATGTAATTACTATTGGTTAGTTTTCACTTACCAGTGCCTCTGAATCTGACTCCGTTGACCCGTTTCACTCGCACTGCTCACTTCCTCACCGCACGCGTCAGGGGAGGAGGGGAGCATCAGAGCTCAGGCAGGGGGAAGAGGGTGGGACTTTGGAGGGAGGCGGAGTTGTTCATGTTCAAATTTTTACTAAGTGCTGTGCGACATGCCAGAAAGGTAAGAATTGCTTTAAACTAAAGAAGAAATAATAGCTGAATACAGAAGGGCATGCTCCCTGCTGGCTGTTATATCAGGACATGCAAGGGTAAAAGCTAACAACTCATGAATAGATGAGCAGTGCAATTAGTCCCGTCTAGAACAGTATTCAGAAGAACTCAACGCAACACAACACTGGTGACTCAAATAGGCTCCATAGCCTTGACTTATTGACGCAGACCATCAAGGAAAATGTAAAGATACAAAACAAGGTGACTGATTGAGTGCGTAAACAAGTTGGTGACTGACTGAATGAGTGAGTGAGTTAGCGATATAGCAAGGCAGTCACTCATTGACTGACAGACAGACCCCAGCGGCATCCCTGGCTCTTTCATTCAAAGCACACTGCACGAACCCCATAGATGAAACATAATAATTACAACATATAAAAACACATTTGCAAAAATGTACTGTGCCTAAATAAACCATCTGACAAATAACATAACTCAACTGGATTGTCCTGTCATTTAAGGTGCCGACGCTGCAGCATTCCTTTCTAAAGGCTGCTCATAAAGCAGCCTGACTCCCCTTGGGAGCGTTTCCCCAAGCATAGGAACAGCTCCATCCCCACAGTGCCTCCGAAACATGGATGACAGTCACCAGGGTAAATAAACAGGGACACAGCACTGGACTACAGTTCTCCGGCCCTCCCTCTGAACACGAGGTGGCCGCATGTGTACAGTCTATAAAGGGAGGAGCTCTGTCGCGAGGGCGAATGATGAGAAACGCCAATGCTGGCCGGTGGGTGGAGCCTGGTGGACAGGTGGGAGAGGCTCCGCGTGTCATCCGCGAGACTGTTCTGGTCACCACAGGGGCCCACGTCGACCCCTATACACCGTCCTCATTTTGTGCCAGACAGCATGGGCTGGCCAGAATACCAGTGGGTCGCTGAGTCGGGCACACCGCCCCCTAGAGGCAGGGCGATAAACGCCGGACAGGCGCCCCCACCTACGGATGGGTAGGCGTGGCCCAACGGCTCGGATGTGCGGCCGATGTGGATCTCGTCCTCCTCCTCGCCGGTGGTCTTGCGGTAGACGGGGTTGTCGAAGTTCATGCTCTTGGTGTTCCTCCGCCGCCAGTTGCGCCAGACCAGGTAGGCAGCCGTGCACAGCAGGCCCACCATCACTGTGGCAACGATAGGAACTGCATGCGTTTAACATACAGCCGCAGACACAGCGGTGCGTTAACACAGTCAGAGCGAGGCAGCGCAGCTTCAGTTTCACAGCCAAGTGCATCAATAACCAAATTAGCGTAACAGCTGAAGACACAGACATAACAGTGCGTTAACATAATCAAAGCCAGGCAGCATAGCTAGAGTTACACAGTCACAGGCAAGTGAATTAATAACCGCGTTAGCGTAACAGCTGAAGACACAGACATAACAGTGCATTAACATAACCATAGCCAGGCAGCACAGCTAGAGTTACACAGTCACAGCCAAGTACATTAATAACCACATTAGCATAGCAGCTGAACACACAAGACATAGCAACGTGTTACACAATCATAGCCAGGCGGCACAGCTAGAGTTACACAGTCACAGCCAAGTGCATCAATAACCAGATTAGCGGAACAGCTGAAGACACTGACATAACAGCACGTTAGCATAATCATAGCCAGGCAGAAGTGAATTAATAACCACATTAGCGTCATAGCTGAAAACATGGACATAGCGGTGCATTAACACAATTATAGCCAGGCATTGCAGCTAGAGTGACACAGTCACTGCCAAGAACTTTAAGAACCAGATTAGCATAGCACGAACACAGACACAGCGGAGAGTTAACACAATCACAGCAAGACAGTGCGTCTACAGTTACACAGACGAAAGACACACATGGCAGCTGTTTTAGTAGTACAAACATAGCCAAAAATGTCACTACAAACAGCTTTGCCCAGGTGTAGGCCAAGCAGGCTTACACAATCAGTGCAAAGTAGCCACAGTCACACATACACAGCCAGGAGCATGGAATGGACTGACCCCTTCCCCAAACACCGATGCTGGTTGCTGTACACTCCTGGGCAAAAAATGGGCCAAGCCCAAAATGGCAAAATATTAAGCTATTAATGGACTTAACAACAACTCGGCCAGGAAATTAGCAAGAGTTAATCAAATAGTTAAAGTAACCTAGTGTGGAATAGTCTTTCCCTTTGATTCCTTCAAATGTTTAAGCCTTCCGGATAAACTTGCCAACGGCTTTATACAGATAGAAAAGTATGTTGTTGGACTCAATATCAATGGCTTCAAACAGTAAATGAGCAGTTGAAAAACATTTCACAGTTAGTTTGTGTTTAATGTGAGACCATATATTTTCTATTAGATTCAAATCTGGACTCGGAAACGTCTTCCTCCATGCGTAACTGTGTTAGAGACTCCTTATGGTCCACATTTTTTTCCCAGGAGTGTATGTGTCTACTTACTGCTTCATAAACTGCACTGTTTTACCAATATTTACCCAATGATTCAACCATCCACGCATAGGCCGCTTTGTGCTTGCTAACACAATAGTAAATTGAGGTTTGCAGCTGATTCCATAAAGCAAGGCAGACCAGAGTGAATGCGCTCAAGGTGCCGTTTGTGCTTTTTGTGCTCATGCTCTGAAAAGCTCTGCCAGGAATGTGACTCAGCATTTCTTAGTTCTGGACCAACATATTATCAAAAAAGTAACACGTCTCACAAAACCAAGAACTGAAAAATGTAAACAAAACAATGTATTTTGCCAAGCGTTCAGTGTGCAATTCTACATTAGTCTGAACGCTCAATAACAACAGTACCAACCAAAAGATAAGGAACCATTATCACATTTCAAATCCATGCACAAACGTTCCATGCCCCAGTGCTTTTAATTGATCAAGTAGATAAAGTCAAATTATTCAGTAACTGCCATGCAAAGGTGCAGACCCCCTAGCCTCCAGTGTGGGGGGAAAGAAATTATCCCATTGGCAATAGTCGTGAAACCTCACAGTGAAGGAGTGCTGATCTAGAATCAACTTTCCCAAGTCCACAGCCTGACCCTATGCAATATGTGCCCAATAGCAGAACTGCCCCCAGATCAGGGCTCTTATTCTAAAATGCTTTTTGAATATGGGAGCAGAGCCTTGCTCAATGAAACACATGCCTTTTAATGTGGTTACAGCGCTGGTACGACAGTCTACTCTGTGCGACAGACATAATCTGACTCCGCAATCCACGCGGCCTCAAAACAGACAATCCACAGACGCGCTTTCACACGTCGCTCTTCTGCCATTTTATTCAATCTTCAGCAAGTGCAAAAGCGCTCGACGCCAAAGAGATGGCGAGTCATTGATGCACCCTCGACTAAATGTACAGAGCAGACTCTGAAAACAGTATCAATCTGCAATTAAAATATTCCAACAGCTCAATCAATGTATCCCATTTCATTAGAAGCTCTGTTTGTTTAATTACAGCCATAAGCCTGTCTAGTCTGGTAAAGGGATTAAGAGCTACTAGCCCTACTTGTACAAATACTGATACTGTTCGTCTCTCATATTAGCAGTACACATTGAACGCTTTCTACTGACACCACACCAGTCAATCTGACCATGGTTTTGGTGGGACATTATGGAACATGCATACACATAATAGTGCTCATTCAGTATGAGTAAAAAAACAGTATTGTATTTGATGTAGTTTCTTTGGAATGAGTTGAAAAGATGTGGGGATCACAGTTTTAAAAGCAATGGATGACAGGAAGGGATCAGGGGCAAGGAGGCATCATGGGTTACCTACCTATGGGTATGACGATTCCCAGCACCGCCACCGTGAGGTTACTGCCCAGGAGCTGGAGCCCGTGTCCCGCTGGAAGGGAGGGAATATTAGTGTGAGGCTGCTGGGCTGGATCAGTAAAGGTACCGCTTGTGGGGCCAAAATGTCCATTGCAGCCTTGGGCAAAATCTGGCTGAATGAAAGCCAATTGTGGCTAACACAGCATAATTGGTTAAGTGCTACTCAGGGACATGGGAGGGATACCGTTGGTTTGGGTTACTGTTGGTCGTTGCTCAAGCACCTTCTATTTTAAGATTTTGTACCAGCACATGTTGGGTTTCCTTTACCCTCACTCTGTGTATGTGCACATTGTGGCAGTAGTGCAAGAAACAGCACTGTGTTTTGGAGGAGAACCGCAAACTGCTTGCACACTCCCAAGATGGCAGCAAGAGTTGCATATCACCATTCTAGTACATAATTAACCAATAGAACCTTCCAGGTTTGAGTGGATTTTAAATAAGAAATCAAAAAAAATTGTATGAAGACAAAAAGCCCAATTTGTCAGCCAGCGATCAGTTTTGAGTATTCTCAGCTTTAGGCACAAGGGGACCTGACCGTGCCGCTCCATCCAAGAGGCTACAGTGATTAAGGGCACTTTCACACCAGGAAAGTCCGGGGGACTCGGTTCGATTGGACGGGCAACGCCGAAAAATTTCACACCTTCATTTGGTTTGGTTCACTTTCACCCTGCACTTTTGAAAGAGGACCAAACCGCCTGAACGTCATGCAGTCACAGAAAAGCTGCTCGTTCGGGGCGGTATTGCTTGAAACAAGCACTGACCAGGAAAAAAAAAAAAAAAAAAAAAGCATGAGGAAGAAGAAAACCCAGCTCATCGATTTGCCAGGACCGAAAACCGAAATCTATCCCCTTCAGCCGGCTTGTTCACAACAAAACAAACAATGGAGTAACACCTAATTTATGCAGTCTTGGGATTTCTGTTTTTAACTTTGGTGTTCAAACCTAATTGGTTTTTCACAAGAAGCTGCCCAGTATGAGCAGCAGGTGAGGCAGCGAGCTATCCTTTGGTTCACTTCCTCTCTTTGGTTCGCTGGATGGTCCGTTTGCATTTCCCACCGTAAGTGAACCGCCCCAGGGTTCACTTGCAAGCGAACCGAGACCAACGTTTTCAGGTGGGCCAGAGTTCCTTTGTTTGGTCCGCGCCAGAGTTCGGATGAGCTTTCACATCTGGTCAAACAAAGCGGACTATCTGAGGAAACAAATTGTGGTCCCTTTAAAACGGACCAAGCAGCTCTTGTGTGAAAGCACTCTAAGAGAGGTGGACCTATTTTGATCCAGATAATAATTACCTCCAAACAGTTGTTGGTTTGAGACAGCTGTAATCCCATGGGGTGGTCATATGCTATACTACCTATGTCATTGATAGAAAAAAGAAAATAATGGCTGTTTTAAAATGTGGTAAACATAGTTAGGCACAAAGGTGTTGGGGAATTGCCTATACTGTACCTACACTTCACTCTGTCGCATAACTTCGAGTCTGTGACATAATGAGACCTCTCATTTGTTGACTATTTTTAGGGTGCTGCTTACTGGTTTGAGTATTACAATGAGTGACAAGTAATTCAGTCACGGACAATAAGATTCAAAACATGGCCCTGCTACAGAGTTCCTCGCTCCATTTGAGCCCCTGGGCCGCCGCGCCACTCTTCTATTATTATACCACCATTTTATAACAGTTTAGCAGAAATTAATGGCTTGGCTTTATAATCAGTTTCCGCTGTGGTGAAGACGACTCCACAGAGAATGGAGGGAGAATTACAGTTCTGTTGTGAAGGAGCACTCGTGTCCGTCTTAGGGGAAATCACAGGCCCTGGAGTCCAGAGAACCACGGCTTTATCACATCACTCCTGTCTGTTGAAGCTTGTCCCTCACACGAGGCCGCATCCAGCTCGTCTCTGGCGTGGTAACACCGAAACATCCTCTCTCTTTCCATTTCCCCCTCAGAGTGAGGCTCAGTTTGCAGGTCAAACGGATTTTGATTCCGGAGTCCTTTCATTTTCCCCATAATCTCTCATTTTGAAACTGCCACCATTAATCATTGGAACCATTTATGCTCGCAAACTCGCGCTATCAATTTAGTGAATTCCGTTATCAGAGCTGCCTGGCAGCCCGTTTAATGTTCATTTCTGTTTGCCGCTATCAGCGGTTTTTTTGAAACTTCGATGGCAGAGCTTTCTCGGACGAAAGTATTGTCAGGGATGCGGTTGTAAATCGACCCATATTCCTTGTTTTTTTTTTTTTTGCTTTTCAACGCTTTCCAATTAATTGCACGGTCTATAGGGTCACTTGGGGAGCTCAACAGCTGTCAGAGTTCGTCAGAGACGGGAGTCCCAGCCCATCTGCTTTAACTTGACGAAGGCAGAAAGTGTGTGCTGGTGATAGCAGACAAAGTAATGTGGAGTCTTGCTTTCCCCTCAGTGGTAGACACTGCTGCTTGCTAATTCACCTTGTGATTACTGCGGTCCCACTGCCACTGTTCGCTTCTGTTTGTGCCCCACGTGATTGCTGGAGTCTTCAGAAGCTCCGACCACTTCAAGGAGTTCATCGGTATATATCAACACGCATTTGCCTAATTGCTACAAACATAATGAGCCATTTAACAGCTGTGCCTTTTATGTGTTCTCAATTAAACCGTGATGCGGAAGGTAAACACGCAAGCACACACAAACACACGCTTACCTCGATGAGAGGGGCTGCTATTCTCTTCCATAGAACTGGAAGCAGGTGGCAAAGTCCCAACAGCAGGCTGGGGGGTGGAGTTTGAGGGGTTGGATGCGACAGAGGTGCTGGTGAGCGCTGACAGATGATTGGTTGGAGCGGCTGTGCTGCTGGCCGTAGCTGTGGTTGCATCTCTAACAACTGTGGAGGTGGTCATTGGTTCTTCAAGTCTGGCTTCAGTCACTGCTGCAGAGGAGAAAAATATAAACAATGCAGTCCATAAGTATCTGTGCAGGGATGCTGCATCAGAATGGCTATCAATATGAAAATGGATGTCCATGTGAAAACCCCAAAATTATAGCTGTTTCGTCTTTAAACCCGTTCATCTATAGAGAGGAATACAAAGCAAGAAGCTTTGTCTCTGCCCAAATACTTACAGCCTAGGGCACTGTATCCTTGGGATCTGAGAACTGCAGGTGTTATAACAGTCTGGCCAACTGGCAGAGCTGATTCTTTAGCAACTTACCAGGGAAAAATGAAAACCAGACAGGGATCTGGATTCAAATAGAGGATCACTGGCCCACTATGTAATATGGAAATACATACTTGTGTTGACTCCAACAGAGTACGGTTACCTAGATCAGGCGACATGGTAGCAGCGCCCCTTACCTATGATGCAGTGGCGCATATCAGAGCCCAGCTGATGGCTGTCGGGACAGGCACAGGTGAACTTCGGGGAGTTTTCCGTGATCTGGGGTGCCTTCAGACACAGGTACTCACAGCCCCCATTGACCAGTCCACCTATATTACAGCTATCTGGAGCTGGGGGACAAAACGACATTAATAAAATAACCTCACGCCGAAACAAAAATTATACAGCACGGCTCTATATTTGTCAACAGAACAAGACAGCAAGCCATCATGCCGTGGGATATTTGTATTACTTTGTACATTCTTCAAGGCCGTGATATGGAATCATATTTTCCCGCACACCAGAAAATAATGTTCCCAGATTCTTGCCAGACACATATTTTAACGCATAACAAATATATCAATTTTTCTGTTTGGAGATGAGGTGGTTCAATATACCTGGAAGTGTTGGTAGAGTAGAACAACAGGGGCCATATTCACGAAGAATCTTTCGCCTAAAAGTAGCTCTTGGGACGTGTCGCTCCTAACATTAGGACTCATATTTTTTTCCAATAGGAGTAATGCACAAAGACCTTTAGAGCTAAAATTAGCTCCTGTCTGCAGGTCGATAAGAGTAGTCAAGAAGGCTCCTAAAAAACAAAAACGCATAATTGCTGCTGCCACGAACCAGCCTCATCATTAGGTGAGCATTTATAAAAAATATAGTGATATCAAGCTCTTAAAGCGTTATCACCCCAAATGACTGCAGACGACTCACTTCACCAACAAACTGACACAATGCTAAAATTTCGACTGCTTCGCTATTTGGCCATTGGCAAAATGCAGCAATGTAGCGTCGACAAACTGGGCCCATCTTGGGCAGTCCTGAGTAGGATCATTAACCAAACTGTCAATCCACTCTCCAGACCCCACATTATTAGGCAGTTCAATTAAATTTCCCTCAGAAAATTGCCAACGGAACAAAGCCGATTTCATGGCCATTGCTTGCCTACCGCGTACAGCAGGCTACTGCATACCACACAGGGAATTGGTGAAAGGCTTTAATGGTGATCCTCCCCTTGAGAAATCAATCTGTTAAAGAATAAATTATACTGGAAATGTAGCCTACTTTAGTCTGTGATTATGTCTGTGTTAAACATGTATCTGAAAACAGTTATTACATCTAAGGTCGCGTCACGGAAGCCGTAAAACTTACTGTAGCTACCTGTGGCAGAATTTTGCCCCTTGTATTCTGCAATCTCTTCCCCTGCCTGTGACTGCACGTAATACCACGAGCTCTCACACTCATCACTGAATCATACAAACAGTGGAAAGGAGGCATTAATGTGGAAATACAGGCGATATCATTCTACGCATCTCAGTGTAATGCCAGATCCAATTTTACCTTATATTATCATTTTCCTCTTATTGCAGAGTTGTGCCAGGAGAAAAATCGTTCCTGCATTCATTTCGCTTTTCTTTTATGTTGCTCGGCATAATAAAATTGTCCATGTAGTCTGATAGTTTTGAGAAAAAAACATTTTGAGAAAAGCTTTTACTTCAATGGAGACATCATTCTCATGAAGGCTACTGTAGACGCTTCCTTATTATGCATGAATGGGTATGACAGGTGGCTGACAGCAGCGAACTCAGATCAACCAATACCTGTGGATATGGTAGATAAGCAAGTTAATGAAACACAACATCATCCTAAGCAACGAGGTCAACCACATCCCCATCTCTTAATGCAGGAATTCACCCGAGTCCCCAGAGTTGCTCTTAGCAGCTTTCCAAATCAATTTTTAAAAAAGTAACTCTTTGTTCTGAACTTTCAGGGCCACTCAGAAGTATGCTAAGATAAGATTCCTTAAGAATACAACCCCAGGAGATTCAGCGTACAAACAATTGTAAATTTCTTAAATTAGTATGCAGAAATATCCAGGGACAGACAGATATGCTCCCTGCCAGGATCATTAGCTTCAAAATTCAAACATTATGAGTCAAAACCAATATGAAAATTTCTTCCCTGAAGGATGCGCTGAAACAAACAAGGAGGCGCTTTTAATTCCTTTAGTGTAAGGGGATAGAGGAGAAAGGGAATCAAAACCGCGCACAGTTCCGGGGCCAGTCTTAATTAAATTCAATTAGTTCTTAATTAAAATGTAATTTATTCTGCTCTTTTCCTTTCAGAGGAAAATCGATTCTCATTAGCAGTCTAGACCGCGCTCACTTGAGCAGACTACTCAGCTGATGGGTGTCTCGCATGGTGACATTTAAGCGTTGGTCATCACAAAGAAGTGCGCGGTTAAAGAACACTGATATAGCCGAACATGTTGCTATCTTCCTCTGACATACCGAGGCATTCTCAGGACAGCACACTCAATGCTTATTCCTCTCGGTAGACTGTGCTTTACTTATTAATGCGCTGCATGTGATCAGGTGCCAGACCACAGACTGAAAGAATAATAACACTCTACACGACCAGCCAAAGGGAGGATCAGTAATGCAAAACCGAGGCCCCTATAAAATTCGCTCTCACAAGTGCGCGCGCACACACACACACACACACAATGGCAGGTGGGCATCAGGTGGCATTAATTGGCAGCAGGTGGCGTTAATAGAAACTAAATCTTGACGAGCTTTTTAGTCCTGTAATTAAAATGTAGAAATAAATTCTGATTTTTGTCTCATAAGTGGACTGTAATAGCTGACAATACAAACTTGTTTCATTTGCTTGCTGTTTTTAGAACTTGTTAACTTGGCTCATGGAATTTTTACGCCCAATAGTAAATCTTGAAATCGGTAAATAAATAAATAAATAAATAAATAAATCTTACCTCATTGTCGATATTTATGCCTAATTTAGCTGAAACAAGACATTTTATGTTGCATCTAAAAAAAAAAAAAAAAATTCTCGTTAAAACTGACTTTTGTTTGTTTTTCAGCATGACAGCTCACCTTTGGGCTGCCGAAGCTCGTGGAAGACCAGAATGTCGTGAGGATTGTTGAGGTGCTCGGCTAACGCTGTCACCTCCAGACCCGTTAGCCGGTTAGCGCTGTACACTGCCTCCTTCTCCAGGTCTGTCCAGTACAGGCGGTCCTGCGGAAAGAGAACCAGCCTCTTAATGCTTGGCTTCATAAGCGCTGCTGCAGTTCTGACCCAAATGGGTTTCCTCAAGCCACAGCTGGGTCAGCTAAATCACCATCTGGGCCTCCTCAATCACCAGCCAAGTCTCTGACATCACCGGCTCTCCCGTCACACAGCATGGGTAGGGCTCCAGAGCATTTACAAAGGAAGCAGATCTCTTAAATTACTGACTGGCATCTTATAAAGACCCATAAAATAACCAGACAGTCACTTGCCAGCTGGTCAACATGTATCCCAGACCCCCAAATGCAATCACTCCAAAATCAATAATCTTCCTGACCTTACCACACCCAAGGCCCAGGCCAAATATGAAACAAATCGGTTGAAAACTGTGGCCTGTAGAGCGCTCACTTGAAAATCTCTATAGATGTGACGTGATGATCATTGATCCATAGTAAACCCGACTTGTTGTCCGGGAATACAATAACTCATGATGATCATGGTCTAAACATGTTTGCATGTACTAGTACACATAAAAACTCTGTTTCCAAGAATATCCATGAAAACTTCATTGAGGTGGAGGGCCACAACTAAAACGTGGACATTTTTAGGTATCTTAAAAGTACAAGACTTGGAGGCATTGTGCAACATTGCATGCAACTCTGAGCTAACACTGATAGTTATGACAACTTTGAGAGGAGATCCTGTACAAAACCATAAGGACCCTGCATTGAAAGACAAGGCCTATAATTGGGGTTCTGCCCTGACTGAGTACAGTGGACACGGATCTTCTACATGACAGCACAAGGAGCTTTCCTGTGAAAGAAGCAAAATTATGGCAGTTTTTCAGCTACAAGTGTTTCCAATAGACCTGTCAGGTCCATCAGAGTTTTGGATAAGTCAAGCCCAGGATACAGTGTGCTTGCTCTTACAAAAGCCTCCTTATCGCCTAGCTCAGATAACATTGTTGATTGGGATGGAGGCATTTCTCTTGTGGCCCTGGCAGCCAGAGATTTATTTGTTACTGCCAAGATCAGTAGAAACATAAAGCTGGCTTATGACTGAGCTGTCCCACACATCGTCCTCACTGAAGTGAACGCAGTGTAAAGACACAGAGTTTAGGCCTGTGTGGTAAGGAAGTAAAGGAGCATACCCCGCCCCCCCCCTCCCCCTTGCCATTACGGTCAGCAAACATGGGTCGTCACCATAGACTGCTTGAAAAGATGGACGAAGCAACAATGACGGCACCCATTGGTTTCAGCATACCATTTAGGAAGCCTCGATTTTGGCAATTTGAACAGTGCCATTTTGTCATTTTGAAACTGGATGTGATTTCTATTGGACGAGAGCGTGAATTGAATATCCAGGGAGGAGCGAGGGGTGGATCTACATGTGGATCTGACCGTATCTGACGAGGCCCAGAGGATAGCCACGCCCCTAAAGCATATTCTGGCTTTATCCTTTACTCTTGTCTATTTGGGACCATAATTTACAAAAATGAACATCATGATATATCGAAGGAGACTTGAGACGTGCGATAGATACCATAAGACAATATGGAAAATCATTATTGAAATACTAAATCAGGTGGGAAAGCAGGGTCATTTTCTCATAGATTTCTATAGCATTGAAATTCTTTCTGCAAACACCAACGTCGCCATCTGCTGGCCTTTAAATAAAATGCAATTTTCAGAGATTTCCGCATTGGCTACACTTTTCAGACCCGAGTGCAGCGTCCATCTTTTTATACAGTCTATGATTGTCACACCACTCTGTGTCAACACAAGTTCCATAAATTTTCAAGATAATGGCATTTTCTTTATCCTGTCGCTAAAGAGGTGGAACGGCTTCCCTGCTAAAACGAGAACAGTGTCTCTTCTCCATTTCTTCAGAGGCTGCATGGGTCCAAAGCACTTACCTGTCCTGCACTTACCATCAATACAATGAAAACTTCTTACACCATTAGAGCTGCACCATACCCTGTGCTACATCCAAATCACGATAATGCCAGGCCAATGCATCAAAATAACGAAGTCCAGTAGAACACACACAACATGCGCATCTACAGTGCTGGGAAAAAATATTCGCCCCCTTCCCCTTTTCTTCTATTTCTGCATATTTGTCACATTTAAACATTTTAGATAATCAAAATAATTTCAATATTAGACAATGAAAACCAGAGTTAACACAAAATGCAGTTTTGAAATGATGAGCTCATTTATTGAATGAAAAAGCTATCCAAGCCTGCCTTGCTCTGTGTGAAAAGAAATTGGCCCCTTGGTTACTAAATCAACCAATTACACAAACTGGTTGAGAATTTGCAAGTTACAAATTGACAATTTCTCAAGACCATGACTACTGCCAGCCCTTTTGTATTTCAACATCACTTAAATAGAACCTGCCTGGCAATGTGAAGAAAGCAAAATGCAGCACATGATGCCACAATCCAAAAATTCGAGAACAGATGACAAAGTCCTTCACATCTATTGGTCTGGAAATGGCTAGAAAGCCATTTCTAAGGCTTTGGTGCTCTAACAAACCATAGATGAGAGCCATTATCCACAACTGTAGAAAACCAGGAACAGTGGTGAACTTTCCCTTGAGTGGCTGGCCTGCCAAAATCCTTCTAAGAGCACATCCAGAAATTCAGTAAAGAACACAGAATAACATCTAAGGAACTGTGGGCCTTACTTGCCTCAGTTTAGGTCAGTGTTCAGGGTTCAACAGTAAGGAGAGTGGGCAAAAATGGCATCCAAGGGAGAGCTCCAAGGCGAAAACCACTGCTGTCCAAAAAAAAAAAAAAAAAAAAACACAAAGGGCTCATCTCAAATTTGCCGAAAAACATCTTGATGACCCCCAAGGCTTTTGGGATAATATTCTGTGGACAGATGAGTCAAAAGTAGAACTTTTTGGAAGATATGGGTCCCGTTACACCTGGTGTAAAGCCAACGACGCAGAATTCCATTATTAGACATCATGCCAACAGTCTAACACGGTGGTGGAAGTGTGATGGTCTGTGGCTGCTTCGCTGAGCAACCTGAGCAACTTGCCATAATTTATGGAAACATGAATACTGCTCTCGACCAGAAAATCCTGAAGGAGAATGTCCGGCAATCAGTTTGTGACCAAAAACTCAAGCGCAGTTTGGTCGTGCAGCAGGGCAATGATCCAGAGCACTCAAGCATGTCCACCTATGAATGGCTCAAAAGAAACAAAATAAAGGTCTTGCAGTGGCTTGTCAAAGTCCTGAGTTAAATCCGATGTTGTGGCATGACCTTTAACAGGCAGTTCATGCTTGAAAACCCTCCGATGTGGCTGAAGTAAAACAATTCTGCTATAAGCGAGAGGGCCAAAATTCCTAAAGAGAGGTGTAAAAAAACTCATTGCCTGTTATTGCTAACACTTTATTGCATCTGTTGCCGCCAAAGGTGGCACTACCAGTTATTAGGTTTAGGAGACAATGATTTACATAGGTGATATACAGTACTGCGCAAATGTTTTAGGCACCCTACACTTTTAAAAATTTACATTTCATAAAACTATAGCACAACAGGACACTGTTCCAAATTTTTAGGTAAAGCATAGTCGCATCTAATATTGGTTTAATTTAGTTTTTAACAGTTTACAACTCAGTATAGAACATTTCCCAGCTATTAGAAAGTTTTAATTTAATTATTTTGGCAAGCATATTTGCCCAATGAAATTGCTTTAAATGTGCTTAAGACTCTTGCACAGTACAGTAGGTTTTGAATAACTCTGCTTTTAATAAATTAAATTATCGTGTAAAAGCTGCATTCTGTGTTTGATCACATTGCCAAATAAGCAAAAATAGAAGAAATCGAGAAGGGGGCCAATAATTTTTCACAACACTGTGTTTACCAGTGGAGATATTATACCAGAGTCCTCAAAGGGGCAATCCAGGAGAAAGAGGGAGTAAAACTAAGCACTAATGGGAGAGGACGGCTTCATCCTGTTCTTGCCTGATATAGTCCTCCTCGCTATGATGCTTGACACTGCAGCTCCAGTTTGCGTTACGCTAGGAGTTTCCAGTGATGCAGTGATAAATTAAAATGCAGTAAGTTTTAAAAACAGTAAACAGTGCAGTATTGGGGGTGATTGCAGCGCACTACGCTGCCTGCTTACTAAGACATGACGGACAGTGAATGAAAATGAAATTTGCTGTCCGATTCAGCGCAGGCAGTGTACTGGAGAGGGAGTCTCCCTCCCCTTCATTTATTTTCACTTTGTGCGGCGAAGCTCGTGCTGCCTCGGCAAAAATAGCACAAAAACAAATCGGCAGAGCACTGAAGTTAATATTATTCTGTATTATGATAAATTATTCTGCCCAAATCCAAATGATAACATAATTTCCCCCCCCCCCCCCCACAGTGCAGATGGCATATCGTCCGGTGAGACGGTGGCTGGTCTTATCTCACCACAAATGCCTTTCCATTTGGCTTCAGTCCCAGATACTGCTGTGGGCTCAGGGTCATTAATCAAGTGAGCGACATCACCTTCAGCATGGGGTGGCCTGACTCCTCAAAGCTGACATCCACTAACTCCTCATTCCTACCACCTCACACACAGAAAGTGTCACACCTAGGGTTACTAAAAAGGGACATCTTTTGGGTGGAGAGCAATTAGCTGCTGAAAAAAGCGCATTTAGCAGTTGAACAGTGAAAAACTTTCTGTGAAGAGGATACCTCTGGACTCCAGACTCCTGGCCCCACCCGTGAGAGTTAGGCTAAGCTAACTGTGAAAAAATCTAAGAAACACCCCTGGTTGCCAATATTCATTTAAAATTGCATATCCTATATTTAACTGAAAACGCTTTGCCCCTGTAGTACTGTTTCTAATGGTATTTTTACAATTGTAATTATATTATAAATTCCGGGGACTGCCAAATACACATACTAGCACACTCTAATGACCTACAGGTTCATGCCAGGACCCGCACCATAGAATTTTTGACCCAATTTTATTTCTAAACCGCTGTAGGGCCCACTGGGCAGCCCTTATTTTGTAACTTTGACTAATCCTGGCTTGTTTCATAATTATCATGTACTAAAACTTAGAACCGCAACACAACTCAGGCCCGGCATGTTACCTCAAAGACAGAGAGGGCAAAGGGGTGTCCAAGCTGGTGAGGAGAGGACAGTAGTACCCTCCTGTTGGCCCCACTGAAGTCCACACTGGAGATGAGGTGCAACTTAGAGTCCACCCAGTACAGTCGCCTGTTAGGGAGATCTGCAAGAGCCCAGAAAACGCAAACAACCAGCGCAGATAACTGTTAAAGACCTTCAACACTCACAAAAATATATATACAAAGCATAGCCACATGTTAAAACAATTGTCAAAACCCAAAAAACATGCATACGAAGCATGGCGATTAGTTAAAATGGCTTAACGTGATGGGGAGAACCGCAGATTGCACTATTTTTAAGGAAAAAAAAAAATCTAAATTCCAAAAACAGACACAACATATCCATATTTAAAGGTGTTGAATGCCCCTAAAACACACCCATCATAGATGCAAGTCATGAAGGCCTAAAAAATCACCAGCCTGCAAAGGCCACATGTTTGGGTCTTTGTGCCCCCACTTTATACACACACACCAGCAAACCAAATTAGGGTGCTCTGCAACAATCAACAAATACATACACGATAACCATAATTGGAATGTCATATTGCCGCAACAGATTACTGGTCCTATTACAAATTACAATTTGGGACAGCATACTAAAGATACGGTTGCAGCAGTGCAGTTGTAGTGAGCTGAATGTAATTATCACATGACCTTCAAATGAGCTCATATTCTAGGGAAAGAATGTAAATGAGAATATAAACATCTCCGCCCCAACACTCCCCCCTTAAGAAAGCCTTTACCTAATGTGATCCCATTGGGCCACTCGATGCTGTCCGACACCAGAACCTGCCGGTCGACCCCATTCATGCCTGCCCTCTCAATCTTGGCCTGCACTCCCCAGTCTGACCAGTACATGAACCTAGAAGACAGCAAATAACACCTTTAGAACAGTAGATAGCAGCAGGTAGCCGGTGAACAGTTCAGAGCTGATTAAGCGGTTAAGTACAGTCCTCGGGCGACAGTTGCTAAATTACTGCAGAAAACTGAGCTCCTGTGGATCTGCCTACTTTCCATGTATATGAGTTTCTGCTTTGTTAGAAGGAGATTAGGGCCCTTGGGGAAGCCTGAGGAAATGAGAAAGACGAAAGCAGAATGTGAATGCAAAAGATTGAGAGGGAAAGCGAGGGAGAGAGAGAAATTGAGACCAGGAAGGCAAGAATTAAAGACAGTAAGAGCATCAGAGTGAGAGCAAGAAAGTTATAGAGTGAGTAAGAGAAGGAGGAGAAGCAAGACACAGTGAGAGCGACATACCTAACAACCTTCCCAATCTCTCCTGCAATCCCTCAACAGGATGCTTCTTCTGTGTAAATTTAAACATGAGCAAGGGCCAGTGCAAGTGGAAATGATAATAAAACGGAGAGCTGTCCAAAGATGTTGGGTCAACTTCAATACCAATACTGCCACCCAATGTAGAACCTCTGGTGTACGTGCACAAAAAAAGCACAAATACAATTGACTTTTTTGTAAGTTTTTCTTAAGATGCTTGTCTTAATTTTGTGGACACTTATAAAGCAAGACTAATTTTATGCATAATTTTATAAATTCTATTCAAACTTATTCACTACATACGGCACCAGTGCATACTGGGAACCACCTACTTCTCCTCTTTGTCACATACAGTGTAGTATTAGCCAATATAAGGGAATAATCACATCAAGTACTGCACAGTCACATGACCACCAACATATTAAGAAAACCTGGGTCCAGGTGGGACGTAACCATTGATTACACGGCAGTGAGTCATACACTTCATAATGAAGACACTTCTGGCTGTTTGCTCACTTAAGTCATCCGGGAATCTCTGACATACAGGTAATTAGTTTCATCTTGGTTGCATACAGTATATTATATATACAGTATGCGACTGTGACCATGTTGTGTAACTGAGAAGAAAGTAGTGGGCCATTCCTAATATGGTCAATAAGTGCAAATATGTCTCTTTCCACCTGTGCCTCATGCATGCAGTCTACTTTCCTGCCACCTTGCTCATTCTAGTATGCTCTGTGCAATTTGCAACTGAAATGCAATTAAGAAATTCTGACAAAAAAAAAAATATATATATATATATATATATATATATATATATATATATATATATATATATTTTTTTTTTATATATAGAACCCCATTCATTTCCAAAAAAGTTGGAAGTTCCACTTCATGAAAAACAGACAGGATTCTATTGTGGAAATCACTGCACAGACTCAGGAACTCTCCTGTAAACCACCGTCAGTAAACACAGTTTGTCACTGCTTCCACAAATGCAAGTCAAAACTCAGCCATGCAGAGATTAAACCATATATAAACAAGATGCAGAAACACTGCCTTCTTCTCTGTGCCTGAGCTCATTTAAAATGTACTGAGGCAAAGTGGAAAAATGCCCCGTGGTTTGAAAAATCAAAATGTGAAATTCTTTTTGGAAATCATGGATGCCACGCCCTCTGGGCTAAAGAGGAGAGAGGCCATCCGGCTTGTTATCAGCAAACAATTGAAAAGCCAGCATCCATGATAGTATGAGGATAGCACAGGGGGTGCATTAGTACAAATGGTTTGGGTTACTAGTGCATTTGTGAAGATACCATTAATGTGAAACGATGCATACAGGTTTTGCTGCAACATTTATCGCTATCCCGATGCCTTTTTTAAGGGAAGGCCTTGCGCATTTCAGCAACAGCATACCCTGCATGTATTACAGCAACATGGCTCTGTAGTAATGGAGTCTGGGTGCTAAAGTGGTTTGCCTGCAGTCCAGACCTGTCACCCACTGACAATATTTGGCACATTATGAAACAAAAAATATGACAGAGGAGGCTGCAAAGTACTGAGCAGCTGAAATCCAACAAAAAGCCAGAATGGGACAACATTTTGCTTTAAAAAATATAGCCGTTGGCTTCCTTAATTCCCAAAAGCTTACATAGAGTTGATTGAAGAAGACATGAGGCAACATAGTGGTAAACATGCCCCTCTGCCAACTTCTTTGAAACGTGTTGCTGGCATCAAAGTCAAAATGAGCACATATTTACCGAAAAACAATAAAATATCTGAGTTTCAACATCTGATATATCGTCTTTGTACTATTTCTAAATAAATCAATATAAAGTTCAAATGAGATGAAAATCATCACATTCGGTTTTTATTTACGTTCTGCACGGCGTCCCAACTTTTTTGGAAATGGGGTTGTGTATATACAGTTAGGTCTATACATCTTTGGACACTGACAGAAGTTATTTTAGCCGTTTACCAAAACATATTCAAGTTACAGTTATATAATCAATATGGGCTTAAAGTGCAGACTCTCAGCTTTAATTTGAGGGTATTCACATCCAAATTGGAGGAAGGGTTAAGGCATTACAGCTCTTTAATATGTAGCCGCCTCTTTTTCAAGGGACCAAAGGTAATTGGACAATTAACTCAAAAGTTATTTCATGGTATGCATGGGCATCTCCCTCGTTATTCCATCATCAATTAAGCAGGTAAAAGTTCTGGAGTTGATTCCAGGTGTGGCATTTGCATTTGGAAGCTGTTGCTGTGAACCCACGACATGCGGTCAAAGGAGCTCTCAATGGAAGTTAAACAGACCATCCTTAGGTTCAATAAAAAGAAGAAATCCATCAGAGAGATAGCAGAAAATTTAGGAGTGGCCAAATCAACAGTTTGGTACATTCTGAGAAAAAAAGAGCGCACTGGTGAGCTCGGGAACTCAAAAAGGCCTGGACGTCCACAGAAGACAACAGTGAGGGATGATCACAGGATCCTTTCCATGGTGAAGAAAAACCCCTTCACAACATTCACCCAAGTGAAGAACGCTCTCCAGGAAGTAGGTGTATCAGTATCAAAGTCTACCATAAAGAGAAGATTTCATGAGAGCAAATACAGAGGGTTCACAACAAGGTGCAAACCATTAATCAGCCCCAAAAATAGAAAGGCCAGATTAGACTTTGCTAAACAAACATCTAAAGAAGCCAGCCCAGTTCTGGAATAGCATTCTTTGGACAGATGAAACTAAGATCAACCTGTACCAGAATGATGGGAAGAAGAAAGTGTGGAGAAGGCTTGGAACGGCTCATGATCCAAAGCACACAACATCTTCTGTAAAACATGGTGGAGGCAGTGTGATGGCATGGGCATGCATGGCTTCCAATGGCACTGGGTCACTACTGTTTATTGATGATGTGACTGAAGACAGAAGCAGCCGGATGAATTCTGAAGTGTATAGGGATATACTTTCTGCTCAGATTCAGCCAAATGCAGCAAAGTTGATTAGATGGCGCTTCACAGTACAGATGGACAATGACCCAAAACATACTGCAAGAGCAACCTAGGATTTTTTTAAGGCAAAGAAGTGGAATATTCTGCAATGGCCGAGTCAATCACCAGAGCTCAACCCGATCGAGCATGCATTTCACTTGCTTAAGACAAAACTTCAGGCAGAAAGACCCACAAACAAGCAACAACTGAAGACATCTGCAGTAAAGGCCTAGCAAAGCATCACAAAGGAAGAAACCCAGCGTTTTGTGATGTCCATGGGTTCCAGACTTCAGGCAGGCATTGCCTGCAAAGGATTCTCAACAAAGTACTAAAAATGAACATTTTATTTATGGTAATGTTAATTTGTCTAATTACTTTTCAGCCCCTGAAATGAGGAGACTTTATTGAAAAATGAATGCAGTTCCTGAACATTTCATAGGATGTTTTTGTTCAACCCCTTGAATTAAACCTGAAAGTCTGCACTTCAGTTGCATCTCACTAGGTTAATTTTGAATCCATTGTGGTAGCATACAGAGCCCAAATCATGAAAATTGCGTCACTGTCCAAATATTTCTGGGCCTAACTGTACATATGTGTGTGTGTGTGTGTGTGTGTATATATATATATATATATATATATATATATATACACACACACACAGTTGCAATCAAAATTATTCAACCCCCATTGCAAATTGGGTTTACTGGCAAAATTTACAAACTCTCAGCTGTTTGTGATGAACAGATTGAACAAGAACATTTTAAATAGCCCAACACAACTAATAACAAGCGGTTTCTCCAAATTTAACTCAATATGCCACTTTTAATGACTACTGCAGTCTCAAAACTATTCAACCCCCTGAATAGAATCCGTCATAAGAGCATATTTGCAAGTCAGGTATTGCCTCAAGCACACCTAATGCAACTAATCAAGAGCTTAATTAGTTCCATCAGGTTTGCTTGAGATAGAACACATCAAATACTTGCACTGGCTAGGGGTTTGTTGAAAGTGACATTTGATTGCATGTCAGAAATATGGCTGTCAAAAGAATTGCCCAAAAAGCTAATAGAGGAGATCATTGCCTCGCACAAACAAGGAAAAGGATACAAAAAGGTAGCACAGGCATTGAATGTTCGTAGAGATAAAGTTGGAGGCATAGTTTGCAAGTTCAGAGTTAAGAAGAGCGGCTACAGTACCGGGATGTGGCAGAAAGAGGAAGCTATCAATAGCTGCCACCAGATTCCTGACGAGACAGGTGGTCAAAAACCGTCAGGTGACTACAGGAGACCCGCAGCAAGGCTTGGAGGCAGGAGGCACTGAGGTTTCAGGTTGCACAGTAGGGCGCATACTGAACATTGAAGGTCTCCAAGACACACACCACAACTGATCCAAAAGCACAAGCTCCAATATTCTCAAAACCATATAAATAAGCCACAGAAGTTTTAGGATACTGTTCTCTGGAGTGATGAAAAACTGGAACTTTTCGGGCTTATGAATCAGTGGTATGTCTGCAGGAGGAATAAAGAAGATTATGCTGAAAAGTACACCCTGCCTAGAGAGAAGAATTGTGGGGGCTGTTTGATGCTCTGCGGCTGCCTTGCTTCCTCTGGCACTGGAAACCTGCAAAGTGTGGAGGGCAAGATAGATTCAGTCAAGTACCCGGATATCCAAGGAGGAAATGTCATGCTGTCTGTAGGGAAGCTGACGCTTGGGCATCATTGGACCTTCCAACAGGACAATGATCCTAAGAATACCTCAACATCCACCAAGGCTTGGTGGATTTGCCTCACTTGAACCCCATAAAAAATCTCTGCTGGAATTTGAAGACAGTTGCAGCACGCAAACCCTAAAATATTTGTGAACTGGAGGCCATTGTCCATGAGGACTGGGCTAAGATTCCTTGGGAATGCTGCCAAAAGCTGACGCCTGGCTATGCATCACATTTCCAGCAGGTCATAGCAGCAAAACGGTCCTCTATTCAGTATTAAAGATGCTTGTCATTGAAGGGGTTGAATAATTTTAAGCCTGCAGTAGTCATTAAAAGTGGCATTTTGTGTTGAATTTGGAGAAGACACTTGTAATATTTGTTGTGTTGAGCTATTTAAATTGTTCTTGTTTGATTTGTTCATTGCAAACAACAGAAAGTTTGTAAATTTTGCCAGTAAACCTAGTTTGCAGCAGGGGTTGAATAATTTTGATTGCAACTGTATATATAACTTTTTTTTGTTACAATAGAATAAATAAATAAATAAATATCATTTCGGCCAGGCATGCAAGTGGATTCTGGAATGACCCAGTGTCACATAAGACCAGGACTCCTATCTTGACTGCGCTGAGGAGGGACTTTGGATCTCTGGATCACAGATGTGCCAGGAATAATAGACTGCAGCATGACTGTAAATGTGTCTCAAGCAATTGTGTACTCAGCACTCTATCAAGCAATGTACACATTCCGTATACCAAAAATTAAAATAAATGATCTAAATTAAGTAGGCAGAATCAAATAAAGTCCAGTGCATTTTGGGCATCTGTTCGTGCTTCAGTTAGACATGGTTCTCGCAAGCAATTAGCTAGCTGCCTTTTGTTTCAGGAAAATACCAAATATCACCTTGCGCAACCTCATTTAAATGACTCTCCCACCAGTTCTGATTCGTCCTTGTGGCTGTGCAAAAATCAGAATAGATGTAGCAAGCTGTGTGGATATCATCAGACCTAGCGACAAGGACAAGTGGGTCCAAAGAAATTGCGCCCTTGGTCCATAAACTGCTCTTGTGCACTCAGGACTAAAGATATTTTGTGGCGAACAATAATCCCTCAGTGGTACTTTGCATGTGTCTCATCTTAGGAATGACAAAAACAGGTATTATTTATTACAACGAAAATATCTCTTCAGCTCTGTGATTATGCCCTCACAATCTATCACCCCTACAACTCCAACTCACTCAGATGCCAATCTGAATCCCTGCACTGTGTGGACAAGCTCCGCACCATCCCAACACTAACTTCCTCTGATCAGCTTTGTCCTGCAGACCCCACCCACACACCATACTTCTACCAGCTTCTGTTCACCCTGGTCATGTGCTCTTGCCTGGCCCCTCTGCATTGATTCAACTCTCAATGCTGTGCCCTTTGCCCTCTCACCCTTGAGTGGGGTCGACAGCGATGGCGCGAGGCTCGCTCGGCTCTGTGCTGATGAGGACTCTGCTCTTCTTGCCGTCAGCCGAGGCCACGGAGATGGACTTGTGTGCAGAATCAGTCCAGTACAGGTTCTTTTGGACCCAGTCCAGTGCCAGGCCCTGGGGGGACTGCAGGGAGGAGCCTATCACTGTGGTATGCTGGGAAGAGTCGCTGGCCTTGCTAATGAACGCACTGGGGAGAGACCAGAAAACAGACATATTAAACATTAACTTGACGCCACAATTCAGAACAACAATCAAGGGACCCACATTTGTTGTTGACGATGCCTTAGACTTTATACAGTATCTGTGTCATCATCACTCTCCTACTTTCTCTCTCTTCCCTGCTCTCTCTTTCTTTTTACCTCCGCCAAGAAGGTTATGCTTCAACCCTGTATGTTTGTTTGTTTGTGTGTCTTCCTGTTAGCAGGATAACTCAAAAAGTAACAAACAGCTTGGCAAGAAATTTGATAGGATGATAGCTGGAAGTCCAAGGATGAGTTGATTCAATTTTGGAAGTGATCTGGAACACATTCTGTAACCAAAAGAACAGATGTATGGCATGGTGGAGGTATGCACTCTACCGAGTGCCCTCTAGTTTACTCCTTCTGACAGACACTCACACATGCACAGACACATACAAACGGCCCAGGGAAGACGTGCATCAGTGTCTCTGTGGGTATGCACATAAGAAAGGGTTGGACAGAGAAGTCAAGTAGTGAATTCTTGCAATACCGCTGCGTGGATAATATGACAGAATGATTGGCCATTGATGCCTCATATTTGAGACTGAATATAAATTGACACGTCCTCAGTTACTCACCACAGAAGTTCCACAAACAAAGCATGAGTTCTCTCACACGTATTTTTGCCAGGAGCAGAGCTCTGTCTTACACGATCCATTATCACCTCTTATCACCGGGTGAAAGGAAACACTTTTTGGAAAAGCACTTGAGACAATACAAAGCGGCAATCGCAGAAAAGAATGTACTCGAGTTAAAATGATCCACTGAGCTCTGTAATTATGAGGAGGGAGATAGTTCAGCTTACTCTTGCTGATAAGACACTAAGCAAGAGAAGAAATAAGGGAGGAAAGTTGAACAGGGCAGTGTGGTTTCAGCCATCAGGGCTTCCAATGCCCCTGTTAGTACAGGTACATTTAAAGAGATTAGACAGTCCAGTAGGATAAACACAGGAAGCTTGCCCATGGTACCGTTTCCCCCAATACGTCTTAATTACATTCTCAGTTCAAGATCCTATTGACTTCAGTGGAGGTAATCTACATTAATTACTGGAAAAGCGTAAAAGTGCAAAGCGAGAAATGCACTAATGATTTTCCGCCGTAAATCAAAACATCCTGTGCAAGCTTAAGAGAAACAAATGGATTTACTGGGGAAAACATCCTTCTGATCCTGAGCCGTGGGGAGCCCAGTGCAGAGAAATGCTAATGTCGCCATCACCATCTTTTGGTTTCATCTATGCCTGGATCTGCGGCAGAAAACAATTTTGGAAAAATTGTCTGCGCGTGCGAGCATTAGAGGTGAGGGGGAGGTAGGCAGTGGATATAAACTCTAATTCTGATGAATAATTCAAAGAGTAAGAGGACTATTCCTCCCAGGGACGTACACACAACAAATACTTCATAGGTCAATGAATACAGTTCACCTTTGACGGATGGTTGATTCTGCCTATTTATTTATTTCATTATTATTAGCATATTTTTTAATGTGCTTCCTTCTTGCAGTATTGACCCTGCCCCCTGTATTGTCTGCGAGGATGTGAGAGTTATCAGAGGACCCTTTTAGAGCTGACGAAGAGGGTAAACAGAATAGAGAAAGCATTACTGCTCACAGACTGAAGAACAGTACAGAGCAAATAACACTTCTGAGAGGGCGAAGAACAGTATATAGCTAACAGAACCAGTGGCGGGAGTCCCAAGAGTGCTCTCGTACCCCTGACTGTGGGAGATTGGAGCACTAGGACAAGTTAGCGGGTGACAAGAAGCACGGCCCCTACCAATTTCATTAATATTGTATTTCTTTCTATGCGACCAGTCATCAGTTCTTAAAACTGCTACAGTGACAGAACTACTATTGGTACGACCCCATGTAATCATAATTGAGAAAGCACCCCACTGTTTTACTGTATGTTCAAATGCATTTACAAAAAAACATTGTTAAATGCGTTAAATTAAATACTGTTTTGGTTACCAGGCTGAGTTCTGGTTTTTAACCTTTTGAATTTACGACGTATATTGATTTGTACAGTTTTTTATTGTGATTTTGTATATACTTGTTTATGTTTTATGAGGACCCCAGGAAGACTAGCTGACTGCTATGGCATCAGCTAATGGACATATTTTACAAATAAATAAAATAAAATTAATAAAATAAAAATACAGCACCAAAGCCAAATAAATCTTAATGGTGGTCAATAGCTTCAAGTTTTTGATTACACTATGCCTAATGCTCATGTAAATACATATATGTACAGATAGTACAATACTTTTTACTGAAACTGAAGTTGGGCCACATATTGTCCACAACTATTAAAAAAATTACCTCCTTTTCCTTTTGCGGAGATTTAGGGGAAATATGATGACCAATCCAATATTCAAGTAAGCAATACACAGTCAGTGACTGCCTCTGACTCAAGTCATTAGAATTTGTTTTGGAGCTGATGGTTAATATTATTCCCAGCTCGACCATTAGCCTACACAAAGCCAGGCAGTTTGTAGCTAACAAGCTGGCTAGCCAGCTGGCCAGCTCCTAGTTTCTTTGAGAAGTGAAATTTGGATTTACAAAAATGTGTAAAATGATAATTATGGAGTTTAAGCTTAAAGCTTAAAGCTTAAACATGGAAGGCAAATAAGGAGCCTTCTTAAATAATAAAAAAAAAAATTATATCAGTGCTGTCTGTGTGGGGATTTTGGTATGTTAGACAACACAGAAACCTAAAAGCTTTTCTAGGCCAGTGATTTCTCTAGCCATTATCCTGTGCCCTTGGTGAGAGCTCACTTGACCATTTACAGTAAAAAATAAAAAATACTAATTCAAGAACAGATTATAGTGCAATTAAATGGCTACTAAATTATGAATAATATTAAACAATTATTTAATAATAATAATAATAATAATAATAATAATAATAATGTTTATTTGATATAGCACCTCTCATAGACAGAGTCACAAAGTGCTTCACAAGAAATAAGATAAACAAGGCATTCAAATAGAAACAAAAGAAAATCACAAAGCCCCCCCTGTCAAGGTGCATATCCTGATCAAAAATAACACCAAGATTTCCCAAGCTTCAGCGATATATTATATTATTGAGGTTCATAATAAGTGTCACTTGCAAAAACAGTTCTTGCACCAGGGCCCATCAGTACAAGCCTTGCCACTGAACAGAACTACAGAGTCAGTGAGAAATAATAGAAAGCTAATAATGCCACTGAGAGAGTGATGAGCAGAATAACACTAATTGTACAGCTGAGAGAAAGAGACTGACGGAGCCGAGCTAGCAGAACCACAGAGAGTGAAATAATAGTGTGGAACTATCAGTGTCACAGAGAGGGAGGAGACAACTGCAGGGTACAGCTACTAGCATTACTGCGTGAGTGAAGAACCGTATTGTGCAAATAGTACTGCTGAGGGAATGAGAAACTGTACAGAACTAACAATACTACTGAGACAGTGAAGGACAGCTAATAGCACTGCTGAGATAGTGAAGGACAGAGCAGAACTAACAGCACTGCTGACAGAGTGAAGAACAGTACAGAGCTAATAGTACTGCTGAGGGAGTGAAGGACTGTGTAGGGCTAACAAAACCTCAGAGAGTGAAAAGCAATATAGAGCTAACAGAACTATTGTGGGAGTAAAGAAGAGTATAGAGAGAACAGCACTGCTCAGTGAGCAAATAACAGTACAAAGCTAACAGTACTAATGAGAGAGTGAATTACAGTGTAGCGCTAATAGCACTGCTAAGGGAATGAAGGACATTGCAGGGTTAACTGAACTCCAGAACATGAAGGACAGTGCAGAGCTAAGAGAACCAGTAAGAGTGAAAAACAGTACAGCGCTAGCTGAACTACAGAGAGAGAGAGAGAGAGAGAGAGACGAACAGTACATAGCTAAAAGCACTGCTGAGAGAGTGAATGACAGTGTAGAGCAACTGTGATAGTAAAAAACAGTATAGAGCTAACAGAACTATCAATGGAATGAGAGCAGTATAGCGTGAACAATGCTACCAAGGGAGCATAGAACAGTATAGAGCTAATAGTACTGTGGAAAGAGTGAAGGACAATGTAATGCAAACCGAACCTCTGAGAGAGTGAAGAACAGTATTGTGTTAACAGCACTACTGAGAGTAAAGAACAGTAAAAAGCTAACAAAACCACTAAGAGAGTGAAGAGCAGTATATAGCCAAAGGTACATCTGAGAGAGTGAACAAATGTGTAGCCACTGAGACTGAGGCACAGAACATATCTGTAAGGGTGATAGGGTGTAGTCAAGTACCTGTAGATCTTGCGATGGAAGAGGTCAGTCCAGTAAATCTTGTTTGTACTGACGTCTACATCCAATGCCACTGCATTCTTCAGCATGGGGACAACCAGCGTGTAGTCCCTCTTCATCAGGTCGATGCGGCGGATTTCATGACGGTTAGTGAACATAAGGTAAGGGCTCTTACCTGTTGGGGGACCAAGGTAAAGGACAGAGGTCAATTAAGAGGGTCTTTTGATATTTGATGAGTTTGTGTTTGAGCATATACAAAATTGCCTATGTCCATGGGCACATTTGTCCTTATTTCAGCATGGCAGTCGGTCGGAGTGTGCGTCATTGAGATTTTGTGTTGAAATTCTTGATTAAATTTGGAAAAACAATCAAGAATTATTTCACATCTTATCACCTAGAACAGACATAGCATTGCCATTCTTATCTCACTGTGTGCATTGACAAGTTTTTCTTTCATGGTTTTAAGGCCAGCTCTGGCTGAAAGGTACAGGAAGATAAACATCTTTGCAAAATAAATAACCTGAGCCGTGGGTCATGCTAGTATCGACTCTGACCAAGAATGACCAAGACTCTGATCAGAAGCTGATCAGCTTTGCACTGCTTAGGACTGTGGGTGAAAGTTGGTACGACCTGTATGATTTGTTGCTCAAGCCCCTTGTAATGCTTTCGGGTGCTCTCTGAAGAAGTACAAGTTTGGACTTCCTCCAACCATGTTTTCTGCATGACAGGTCAGTGACCATGATGAGAAATGAAACGGGCTGACAGGCACGGGGTTCAGAGGAGAACAGTTTTTGCTCTCCAGAGACAGCAGCATGAGTTGCCAACAAGCACAGTTCACTGACTGAATGCTCCAAATTCAGACTGAAAATAACAAACTTCAAGTACATTGCAGTTGGTAAAGCCCATGCTCATCAAAGTATAAATCAAAGCCGAGGCCCTACCCTTCTATAGTTCCGCTATTAGATACGTTTTACACCTACTGCTAAAGTTCGATCTCCTTTAGCTACATTTTCATGCTGTTTCTGACAAGTTAAAACTCAACACAAAGTGTTTATTGCTATGCATCTGCCTGCCTTGGCTTCATACGCCCAAAAAGTTAATATTCAGCTCACACATACAACTGACCTTATCTGACCTTGACCGTTAACCTGATGACCTCCAAAACCTAAATACTACAGCAAGGACAATAGAGAAAGGAAGACTCCTCATCGCCCATAGACCCCCATTGTAAGAAATTGGTCACACTTCCGGTCTCCTAAGTCAGCAACTGCTGTTAACATGGGGAAAAAAAAAATTTACTGGATTTCATTGAGCTAATTTTTTCACAAATACAGCCCAAGGAGACCCAAAAGAATTAAAATGAATCCTATTTGTGCTTGGCAGTTGCTGATGAAAAGAAGTTTGCCATTTGATTGATTGTTCCTCAAAGCAAAAGAGAGCTAATGGAACTATTAAGGGAGTGAAGATTATCGTAACAAAATTTTAGCTTTTTAATATTTTATTTAATGTTTTTTATTAGTATGCTTGGGGTAACTGCTTAGAGTGATTTTTAAAAGCAGTATTGCTTCTAACTTAGAGAGAAATCCCCCTGACATTCTCTCAAATGTGTCTTAAAAGGTGCCAGATAAAAATGTGTATTTCTTCTGTCCCTCAAACCATTGTCTTGGAGCGGAATGTTATTTCCTTGGCGTTTGATTTCCAGGAAGTAATCTGCGAGAGCAGAATTCTACTCTTGCCTCCTAGTCTTATTTCAAGGAAAACAGTCAATTCCATTCACTTCTCCCCCGTGAGCACAGTGAAAGCTTGAGGTCTCAGAGACGGTAGTCTCCAGGTGCAGCTCACAAGATGAAGAGATTATTAAGAGCTTTCCCACTTCTGCTTCCCTGCCACATTGCTTTCAGCCAGTGATATCGCAATAAGGCAAGGTGAAGGCCCTATCTGTGTACAGACAGGTCGTGCCGCCATTGTGTGAGACTTCATTATACATTCTGCCCCGAGTCAGAAGCTCATTACATTACAATATGTCTTCTCCCTGTGAGAGAGGGCAATTGCACCGACGAGTTTTGTTTATTAGAAAGCATTTTGATGGTAGCATTTGCGGTGTTAAGCTGGTGGAGATGAGGTGATTATTCAACTAGCCAAGACACCAGACTATTTATCATGTATGGCAGCATTAGCGCTCCGCAGATTCGGCATAATGGTTAGCATGATACAAAATCACAAGCGAAGAAGAAAACAGTGTGACGAAGCCCAGACTGTACAATGTGTCTCCATCTCCATGGTGACAATGTAATCTGTCTTGTCTCCCTCCGTCTCCCAATCAAAAAGAACCTCGGGATTTTGACGGCAGTCTGTTCGTTCTGGTCTTTTATCTTAAAATTGCCTTGTTTGTTCAGGTCTTTGAATTTAACCACACAGCTCATTCAGTTCTTTGATTTTAACAGCACTCCCTATTATTTTTTTCCCATGGTGCATGATCCACTGCCTTTGTCCAGGTCACTAGCCTTCATTACACACCTGACACACTTTCGCTACAGGCAGTGACCCATCTTTCCTGCCCATCTGGAAACGGGCAATGGAACCCGGGATCATTATCTTGTTACACTCTGTTACTCTCCGTAAACTAAAACCTGCTCTCAGCCTTCACTGAACTTTAGCTGTATACACATCCAGTTGTGCTCAGTGTTGCAGATGCACAGTCATTTTCGTTACATCTCAATGGCAGCCTGACTCCATTCCAGAGCGATCCGTTTTCTTTAAATGTAGAAGGTATTCCCAGAGTTAACAGTTGGTGGTGGATGATTCAAATTCAGCACCAAGCATTAGGACAGATACTATGACGGGGTGCATTATGAGGTGAACAATATAGCCAGAACACTGTATCTTAGCCATCTAAAGACCACCGTGGTTGATTTCTCCAAACACAGCGGACGTCTATTGCCTTTTAACTGACAGCTAAAGGTCCAGAGCTTTCCTCAGCGGAGCGGACCCCGTTATTTTTTAGCGCGGCCCGGTTGAGTGGAGCACTTGTGCCGCAGAGCTACAGCGGAATGTGTTTTAGACCTGAAGTCCCAGGGGAAAGGGATGGCGATGAATACCACTTCTCCCCACAGACACCAGCTCCCGACCACTTAAATGGTAGCAGCCTATTTCCCTGTGCTCCAAACTGTCCTCAAATCACACGCATCAATCAAGAACATTGGATGGCTTTCAATCTATAATTACCCGTCTGCCTCTGCTGTGTTCCATACATTAGAATAATAGACGTTTTTAATGTATCTAATGTTCTTGGCTGACTCTGAATTAAATAGCCCATACCATCAAGTCATTAAAAAATATAACTTCTAAAAATATTCTCCCAGATATTTGTGCCACAGCCAGCTGCACATGGGTCCGTAACCTGGATCAAAACTGGATTAGTAACTTCAAGGAGCATGTTTCTTAGGCTGCAGTAATTATTCTCACTGTTGAATACAAAATAATGGCAGGAAAACAAAATGGCGGCAGGTGAACTCTTAAAATGAAAAGACCCCCATATTAACGCAACATAAGACCAACTGTTTCTACTTGGTGCCAGGTTGCCTCCACTTAAATTATATAGCACAGCTGGTTTCAGACAGTTATTGCAGGGTCTTGCTTTATTTGGCTGTACCTTATATCCAGTAAAGAACTAATGGGTCATTCCTTTGACAATGCTGCACTACTGCCTTTTTCAACTTTTGATTTTTAATGCCAGCAAAAATTACAAAATGGACCGTTATTGCAGAGGTATACATATGGACACATGTGGCTGGTGAATTTTGAGGGCGTTTTAATGTTCACCTGTATTCAAACTAAGATATGACCATCTGTTTTAGAAAATGCTGAATTTTGAGTGCTCTCTCACTGTAAACCAGCAGAATCCCACAATAATACTTCTGCTATCATGTTTGCCATTGCTGTGGAGAAAGAAATCTGATAATAGAATTGAAGTCCCAGACAGGGCAGCCACGAATAGATTTTTGATTAACCTCACAATCCAATACATTGAGTTCTGTGTTTCTAAATGACTTCTGCAAAGTCTGTGTAAGCATGCAGTATTATGTCACTAAAAACAACCAGGGCGGTTATGTCCAGTTTGATGCCTTTACCCTGTTTTACCTCTTCAGTACAGATACATTCTCAGTGCCCACATAAACCAACACGATTCTTTAAGACTGTGGACACAAACGTCAGGCTATAAAAAGACTATCCGTCTCAGCAGGGGGCTTTAAGGTCCAGTGGCTGAGTATCGCTGACCGCCTACAGCGGTCTTAAAATACGAGCGTGAATCCATCTCTCGGTACGCTCACCTGCGGCTATCTGAGCAGGTGTTGCCCTCTGGCTGCCGCATCGGGATTAATTCAATCATTTAATGAGCCGTCTCTCGCTGCCTTATCTCTCCAAAACACTAACGATGAAGGCAGTAATTAAGAGGCTGTTTAACAACGCTCCAGTCTTTCGGCACCCTACGCGGCGAAAATTGGATTCGGTGCCAGTTCTTCATCTTTTAGCCGCGCCATATTATCGAGGGCTGAATGACACCTGATTGAAGTGATACGGAGAAAGAGCTTTCTACTGACAACAGAAACAACTGGCGATGAAGTACAGTTAGAATCCATTATAAAGAGCAGCAGTTTCCTCACAGTTCTTTAGTCAACTCTCTCAATTTATTCTCTAATTTACACCTGACATCATTATTTTCCTCAATTCAGCAGTTACTGGCTGACTGTAAGAATTTCTTTTTAAAATGTATTTTTAGGAAGCTGAAGCCAGCACACTGCAATTCTTTTCCAGAGGGATGTCTTATCAGCTCAGACACACCAGTGCTCAGAAAATAACACAAAGGAAGGCGATGAAGCCCTCAAGCCGTGCTGACAATCCCTTTTGAGCATTGAAATGTATCGTAGCCCGTCTACACACAATAAATTGGGAAAAAAAAAATTAAATGGAGCACGTTCACACCTCGCAAGCAGGCCAAGGTTCTGATTTCTGATGGAAATGTCCTTGAAAACATCTTGCCATTTTTTAAACCTGAATGTTTGCTGTCAGACCCATCAATGTGTGCAGTGGGGGCATGGAAGACATATTGAACCCCTCGACTAAATGTTAAAAAAAAATTCCCAGCGCTGCCCGAGGGTGATCACAAGGGACTAGAGAAGACTGCCACTGTCTTGCATGACTGCTGAAGACCCTCTATTGAAAAAAAGTCAAAAAAAAAAAAAAAAAAAAATCATCCAGCAATTCAATTTTTCCTTAGAAGCTGAAACAGATAAAGGAGTATCTTTATCAGATAACGCACTGTGGTTTCAACCGTTAATCTGGTAATATGACCCACTGACTGAGCATAATTTCAGTTCTGAGGCGTAAAACATGACCTCAATTGGATAGGTCAGAGGGCAACAACTGAACCAGATTTTTGCATCTGTATTTACATTTTCCACCTACATGCAGTGACACTAAACCCACTGCATGTCATCAGTCTTCTTCAGTAACGCAATTATGGTCAAAAGGACATTGTTTATTTCACGGCAATCCCTGTGAAATAAGTTGTCCGGATTCACAAGTGTCCTACTGAACAGAACGCTCATCTTTGTAAGCACTGAAAAATAAATATATAAACACAGAGAGGCAGATAAAAAATGACTTAAAAAGCCACAATGTAACTGCAATCTTTTATGAACAGTTGCTAGTTTCATGCTGCATCCTAACTGGCAAAAATCCAGTCTGGGCATTTATTGGTCAAAGAAATGGGGAAGGAGGGAACTTTCTGATCAGCGAAGGAGGTCATTGGGCCAAACTCCACAGGTTCTACCTCCAGTGCTCCTAGCTGACTGACCACGAGTCTATGGTTGAAAGTTTTAAATAATATAAACAACCTTCTGACAGGTTGATGCATCTATGAATCATGAAGAACAACTGAATAAGTAAATACAGAGAGCAGTGCAACAAACAAAATAAAACATAGTATTGTGAGCAATTCAATCCTGTGAAAAAGGTGATCCTACATTAGACAGTGTACAACTATAGCTCATAAAATTAGAAGTCTGGCACAGTGCAGTATAGCTGAAAAAGTAATAATCTCCATTCTGGAAGTTTCCTGCAGTCTTTTGTCTTTAAATTAGTTCAAAGATTCCAGGGTGATGCAACTGATAATCAGGTTAACTGTCAATTATTATTTTTAGCACGAAGGAAGGCTTTGTCTGCAGTCAGGAAGATGTATGAGGTACAGGACGAACTCCGCTTCATTAAATCCACATTTCAACAAAAGAAACAGTGCAAACAGTGAGATATTCATGAGCAGTGTGAAAGCAAACAAGAGGCTAAATAAATAATGACCTCATCACACTGCTCAGAGAGTTGCAAGTGAACATAACGCCGCAATTCCAGACAACGATCTTTCCTCAAATCCCACAGGGCTTCGGGCTTGCATTGCATGTCGTTAAAAGCCTTCTGGCTCTGTGGCGCCCATTTATTCCCGCTAAACAAATACAATTTTTTAGCAAGCGGTGAGATATTTTCTAAAACCGCCCTCATTATGGGTATCTCCGGCTAACGATTTTATGCAAGGATAACGATCCGAAAGCCTGCTTGGGTCTGACTTTAATGGGAGTGTGGTCGGAGGGATTATAAGGGGTTTATAGATATAATTTTCCTGTTGCTGTGCGCTGTTTACAGGCGAAGACACATATCTGCGACGGAAATAACACCTGGCCTCATTCTGAACCAAGTGTACAGCCAGCCTTTCAGTTTTTAAAAACACTCTTTTCAAAAATAGGTAGATTCAACAGCAATAGTAAGAGGAGGCTTAGAAAATATGAATAGCTTGAAAGAATATGAAAAAATGTCTTTAGAGATAAATATGAAAGGACAACTAACAAGACGGCACACTTCAAACCCAGCCCCCCCCGCTGGCTCAATGGCCTTAAATGAGCAAGATAATGTTACTGTGTTATGCTGGCAGATTATGGTAAGCAGTTGCATTAAAGACATGACACCCTCAACTGTAGCCACTACATAAGGCTTCAAGTAAACGCACATCATTTCATGCTTAATTCATATTTCTTTCTCGGAATTTGAAGTGAAAAGTGTACCAAAGCCATGTGCATTCCGCACTTTTGAGCACTGAGTAAAGCTATATGCCATATTGAGGTGCAGGTTGCCATGGCGCAATATTCTCTAACCCTCAGCTTTGCAGGTCTTGGTCACCGGGTCCATCTGGTAACCCTCGTAGCACTCGCATTTGTAGTCACCCTTGTAGTTGATGCAGATCTGGCTACAAGCGTCGGAATTTTCACATTCGTCGATATCTGAGGGACAATGTGGGAGATTTATTAGCAGCAAACGCGAAAGAAGGGATTAAGATGTGGCTGGGAAAGGTCAAAGGTCGCTGCAGCTGTTACCTCCGCACGTTTTCTTGTCCAGCAGCTTGTATCCCTGAGGGCACTCGCATTGATATCCGATGGGCCGGTCCATGCATATGTGGGAACAGCCTCCGTTATTGTCCTCACACTCATTTAAGCCTATGTGAGGGGGAGAACGAAAGTAAAAAATTCACTCCTGCACGGAAGAAGTTTACGGTGTGATCACCTTATTGCCTATAAACCCAACCAGAATAAGTGGTCATTAAAGTTTTGACTACCTGATCCACTTTAATGCGCCAAACTAAGAGCAGATAGAATGCTCAGCTTCCAGTTAGATACCAACAAGATGGTAACTTAGTTGTCCTTAACTAAGTTTTCCTAATCTCCACCAGAAACTCTACAGTTCCAGTCATTTCACACAACTAGGCTTCCCATCCTCAGTTATGCAGTCAGATAAGCAAATCAGACAGGCATTATTCATGCTTCTGTAGTCAAAAATGTATGAGTTCTTTTTTATCTTCTGTTTGCCTTCAAGTTTGCATCAACTGAATCTTAGAGTTACCTGAATGTGGACTATCCTGCAATACCACGTGGAACCTAAGTTTTCTTGCTAGATTTGGTCAATATCCAGGGGCAAGTTTTGTGCTCAGTCCAACAGCTAAAGCAGTGCCTCAGCACTATAACATTCTGCCAAGTGAACAGCAAAAGTCTGGGACGGAGAACGCATGGGAGACGTTTGCCTTCGAGGCTGTCTGCCAGAATGCCTCGTTGTTAAGACGTTGTTAACATTGCGAAAGGGTACACTTCAACCCAAACCATGATATTTTCTGAAACCTGACCAAATAGTTTTGTAGCCAAACCTAACCTCATTGTTTTGTTGCTTGAAGTTAACCAAACTGTGACTTAGAACTGAACAATATCAGTAAAACTGAAAACAATGTCGACTAAGTCTAAAAGCGATAAATCAACATATGGTTCACATTGGATATGAACTATGATTGTCTGTGTGGGAGTCCAATGCTTAAACCAAATTATCCACCACAACTTGCTTGATGTAGACTGTGTGGCTCTTTACACAACATCACCTGACTTCCTAAAGGCCTTCAGGGCTAACTTCTCCCAACAGAGGATGGGCAGCAGTGCTGTCGGGTTCACAGATCGACAGCTTGCGGGGTTTGGTGGGAAGAGAAGCCATGGACTGAGCAGGAGTTTAAATATGTAGATTACTTTGATAGTTTAAAAAGCAGAGCTTACAAGGTCCCTGTGTTCTGTTCACAGGAGAGAGGGGGGTACATGATCTGGCAAAGGCAGAATGGCAGTAATTGCTGCAGTAAAGAAAAGCTTGTGTGTTCTTCCACCTCTCTGCCCTTCTCCTGCCTCATCGGGAAAACGTTGCCAGGAGAATTTGCCGGGGCCAGAAATAGTCTCGCAGCCTGAGCCTCATGCCCTTCCTGACCCTACCTGTCAGGAGCAGAGCTGACGCCACCGTGAGCTCATATGGGAAATCCATACAGAACAACAGCAATAATTCTGCGCCAGTGATTAAATGCCTCTCACATTTAAGGCCAAATTTGACCTTTTCTCTCAGCGTGTTCCAATACCATAACCTTGTCCAATCTAAATGACCGTAATGCACTTTTGTTCCAAACATGTATCTCTCACAGAGTAACCCAAAGACACCGCCACAGCATTAGAGAAAGCCCAAACAAAAGTAACTGATTGGTCTGGGGTCAGTAAATTCAAAGGTGTGATTGGTACAAGGTTAGCGCTAAGTGAATTTTGTAATGTATAATTCTGTGTAAAAGCTCAATATGAAATGAGAAGACGTTCAGAGTATCGCTTTGATCATATGTAGGGCACATGCTTGTCAAGCGTTCTTCTGCTTTTGATGAAGTGAAAAAATATCTTGGCAAGGGATCGGCTTGTAGGTTGGGGGAGACAGAGAGTGAGCTAATGACAAGCTGTCAAGGGCCCTCTCACCGCACTGATTGGCTGGCTCGTCCGACCTATCCTTGCAGTCCTTGTGGGAGTCGCATAGCTTGCTGGCATCGATGCACTCGCCGTTTTTGCACATGAATTTCAGAGGCCCCTCGCACTTGGTCGCTATGGGAGACAGAGGGCATCAAGAAGGACACAAAGCATCATCTTTGTGCACTAATTGTGATAATGTTAAACAAAATAACCTAGAACCTCAATTCCGAAATAGTTGGGACAAAGTGTAAATTGTGAATAAAATCAAAATGGAATGACTTTCAAATCTTACCAGCCAGTATTTTATTCACAATAGAACAGAGATAACATAGCAAATGTTGAAACTGAGAAATTTTACAATTTTACCCGCAAAATGAGCTAATTTCAAATTTGATGGCTGCTACAGGTCTCAAGAAAGTTGGGACAGGGGCCTATTTACCATGGTGTAGCATCCCCTCTTCTTTTTAACACAGAGTGGAAGCGTCTGCGCATTGAGTAGACAAGTTTCTTGAGTTTAGCCATTGGAATTTGCTCCCACTCTTGTTTAACTCCTTCAACCCCACAGCCCTCTACAGAGGGCTGACCAACATATTCCCTTCAACCCCAAATTCCTGTAGGGAAAATTCAAACAATCTGACTAATTGATTGGAACATATCAGGTTACATTTAATGGGATTCCAGAGACAACAGTAAGATACAATGTCCAGATAATGACCAGCCCTCTACAGAGGGCTGTGGGGTTGAAGGGTATAGTGATGCTAGAATATCTGGGGTTGAAAGAGTTAATACAGGCTTCCAGCTGCTGGAGAGTTTTGGGTCTCCTTTGACGGACTTTTCGTTTAATTATGCGCCAAATGTTCTCAATTGGTGAAAGACCAGGACTGCAGGAAGGCCAATTCAGAACACAGACTCTTCTACTATGAAGCCATGCTGTTGTAATAGCTGCAGTATGTGGTTTTGCATTGTCCTGCTGAAATACACAAGGCCTTCCCTGGAATAAATGTCATCTGGAGGGGAGCATATGTTGCTCTAAAACCTTTGTACAGCTTTCAGCATTCATGGTGCTTTTTAAAACATGCAAGTGTCCCACACCATATGCACTCATGCATACCCATACCATCAGAGATGCTGGCTTTTGAACTGAACGCTGATAACAGGAGGGGTGGTATTTCACCTCTTTAGCCCAGAGGACACGACGCCCATGATTTCTCACAAGAATGCCAAATTTGGACTCATCTGACCACAGGAAACTTTGCCACTTTGCTACAGTCCATTTTAAATGAGCCTTGGCCCACAGAACACGGCGGTGCTTCTGGATCATGCTCAACAATGGCTTCCTTTTTGCTTGATAGAGTTTTAGGTGGCATCTGTGGATGGCACGGCGGACTGTGTTTACAGACAGTGGTTTCTTGAAGTATTCCAGGGCCCATTTAGTAATGTCAATGACAGAATCATGCCGGTGAGTGATGCAGTGGCGTCTGAGCGCCCAAAGATCACGGGCATCCAGTAAAGGTCTTCGGCCTTGTCCCTTACGCACAGAGATTTTTCCAGTTTCTCTGAATCTTTTGATGATGATATGCAATGTCGATGATGAGACCTTCAAAGCCTTTGCAATTTGACGTTGAGGAACATTGTTTTTAAAGTATTCCACAATTTTTTTACGCAAGCCTTCACAGGTTGGAGAGCCTCTGGCCATCTTTACTTCTGAGAGACTCAGCCTCTCTAAGACATCCCTTTTATAGCCAATCATGTTACACACCTGATGCCAGTTAGCTTAATTACTTGCTAAATGTTCTTTCAGCTAATTCTCTTATTTATTACTTGCTTTTTCAGCCCTTTTTTGTTTGTGTCCCAACTTTTTTGAGACCTTTTGCAGCCAGAAAATTTGAATTAAGCTCATTTTGTGGATAAAAATGTGAAATGTCTCAGTTTGAACATTTGAAATGTTATCTTTGTTCTATTGTAAATAAAATATTGGCTCATGTGATCTGTCATTGCATTTTGATTTTGCTCACAATTTACACTTCGTCCCAGCTATTTCAGAATTGGGGTTGTATTATTCAGGGCAATGGATGCAAGCACAAGACCTAAAAATTATTTTACACAATGCGTATGTTTGGCACAACAAACTAAACAAGACCATACAATAATGTAACATCTGCTGTTAAGCATATACAGTACATGGGTATAAAACGTTAAAAGTTTATGCGTCTACAAACCGTAGGCTATATTGTAATGAGTCTGTATTTGAATAGTGATAAAAATTTAAAGGGCTGAATTCCTACACGGTTAAGTCATTTTGATATGACTTCAATTAAAGTTTCATTGACACCCTCAAATTTAAGTACAGATTGTTAGCTATAATTTCAGGGTATTCATATCCATATTGAGTCAACCCTGGCATTGCAGCCCGTAGATTTTCGTCATTGTCCCAAGACTTTCAGAGCTTATGGTTTGCTCCCAGTGGGCTGAGAGGAAGTAGGAAGTTTTGATGCATATTTTTATGGGTGTGTTATTCAGTCCTAGAACATTTTTCAACAGGAGCGCAGATGTATTAGGTATACAGGTGGTACACCCACCGTTGACGCAGCCAGCTTCGTCGCTGTTATCCGGGCAGTCGTAAACCTTGTTGCACTGCTTGGTGCCATGGATACAGGAGCCGTCGCCGCACTGGAACTCGTCCGGTCGACATGTCAGCAAGGCTATAGGAAAGAGGATCACAGTTGGCAGAGTCAACACAAACAAAATAAACCCTATTTCAGGGCACTACAATCTCTCTTCTGCGCTTTCTTGCAGAATATAGACACTACACAACCTGTAGTACAGTGATGGCTGCCCAGCTAAAATTAAATTATGATAGAAAAATGCCTTTTCACTAATAAGTAGCCTAGACCTGTTTTCAATCATTTTTCCTGATTAATTTCCAATGATTAAAATTATCAATTGGCAGTGAAACATACATCCTCCCTACTAATTCAATGCTGCAGCAATTAAATAGCAAATTCAATTCAGAAAAATGTTTTACTCACTTTACGAAGATGACCTACTCTGTTAATTAGTTTGAATCACAACAATGAAAACAGAGGCAAGCAACAAGAATCCACAACTGAATAACGTTGTTTGAAATGCAATTTTGCGTCAAAATGACGCTTTTTATTTCTTGTTTTACCTTAACGGGAACTGGCTACAACAGTTATTTTTGTGTATTTTCTGAATATTTTCAGAGTTCACACAAAGTCAATTTAAATAAATGACTGAAAACAAGTCTAGACTAATCATGACTTAAAAGGTACGTTCTCATCCTCCCCAATTTTCAGCTTACCAGCTGACACTGCCCTAGAAGTGAATTTAGTGAGTCACAAGTCAGTGTCACTCAACCGTGGTTTTATGACAGCTGTCAATGCGTGAGAAGTATAGGCAAGCCACAATCCTGAGACAGAGCAAAAAAATATAAATACCTCGAGGGCAAAAACCATCTTTTAGTACAAAAAGACAGCAGATAACCACTTCCAACAGAGGGAAGTGCAGAGAGAGTGAGCAAGTGGATTTATTTTTAGTGCAGCTCCATTGGGTTTCTCTTCAGTTCAGGTACAATGCAAAAGCACTGTAAAACAAGTGATGCATTTACTAAGACAGACGAGAGGGTAACCAATCTCTCCTTCCCTTCCTTTTTTGCTCTGTTCTTACTCATTTATCTCTTTAATGCATTGTTTTTCCTCAGGTTGGTTTGTTTGTGTGATTTATGGCTCTTTCCGAGTGCGATTTGATTGCTGTTGCACTGTACTGGGTGAAGACAGCATTACTCTTCTTAAACATGCAGCAATAACAGTGGTCCTTACATCCAGGTGAACTTGCACTCAAAATAAAATGACAAACGACTCAGCAAGGTAGTGTCTGGAACTGATGATGTCGTCTAAAATATGGAGTTAAAGCGCTGATATTTCCCCCAAAGCACCTTAACAGACACTTTGGTTTGAGAAGCAGCAGTTTGTCTGAGCCCAATTACTCAGTTTCTGATATGCGGTATCAGCAGAGCTCTACATTCACATCTTTTTCCAAGAAGCATGCAAATGTGGCCTAATTACTAGATCCAAATTCACTTCCAGGACATATGATACCATGATATCATGATAAAATGATATCACTGATAACTTGTTTGGGATTGAATAAACTCATTAGACGCGTTCATCATCAAACTCAACCCATTTCTCTCCATTTCATCACTAAGCTTGCTTATAGGCATTCATATTTAATTTCATATCTAGTGCAATAAAGGTTTTCAGCCAAAATGATTTATTCAGCACTGCGTTAAAACAAAAGATTACCTTCGGTATTAATGTGTGGGGTCTCTGCGGTGTAATATATCCACAGTCTAATCATTAGCATTATCTATCTCCCTTCTTGGATGAAGCAGGCGCTAACTATTTGCATATTAGCGATAGTAATCGGTGAGCTGTGCTGATGAGATTTAGAATTTGTCCGCGGAACACCCTGCGGGCCACTTTTCCTCCTCATCCTCAGCTGCAAGTTTATCCCAGGGAGCTCGAGGATGTCAGCTCGTTGCTTAGCAACCAAGGGACTGTCATGCACTTCTCTGAACCCTCTCTTTGCCAACATTACAGCGATCATTTTGTGTGCTTTGTAGTCGATGGCAATTATTGGTATTGAAAAAAATTCTATGAAAAGCCTGGTCACCATGAAAATGGGCCATACTAACACATATAACAATTGTATAATAAAAGGAGACTTACTCTACTCAAATACAGGAAAGGAAGAGTGAAAATGTATGTGCTTAATTCATGACTGATGTTTTCACATTTGCGTTCAAAGAACATGGTTAAAGTTCTAGATCATTAAATATGATGAATGCCACAACTTTCCAAAACATAAACAAGAGTCATCAGAAGATGACATATACCCCCGGCCCCTGATTATTTGCGAAAGTCATGTCAATTCTACACCTGCAAAGAAATTCAAGCAAGAATGTTGAGGTGATTTTCCTCTGGAATTATCTGGAAGTATGTACTGGCAACATCTACCAAAGACTATGAACCACATGTTGACAAAGGCAATAATAAAACAAGAGTCATTAATGAACATGTGTTCTAGTTCTGCTCCGGAAACAAACCCATCCCTGCGACATCTCGCTTCCATGGAAAGGAAAAAAAAAATAATTTCAGAAATTTGAAAATATGAAAAGGCACAACTTCAGTACTTGCGTAATGCACATACAAAGTTTCAGAAAGATATAATAAACGGTTTTTGAGTTCTGCTCTAGAAGCGAACCTATCTCTGCACAGAGTCCAAATCCAACTTGTTTCCATGGAAACAAAAAAAAAACAATTTTTCAGAAATCTGAAAATATCAAAAGGCACCACTTCAGTATGTGGGTAATACACATGCAAAGTTTCAGAAAGATATGATGAACGGTTTTTGAGTTGTGCTCTGGAAACGAACCTATCTCTGTAGAGAGTCCAAATGCAACTGGTTTCCATGGAAATGAAAAAAGAAGATTTTCAGAAATCTGAAAATATCAAAAGGCACCACTTCAGTATGTGGGTAATACGCATGCAAAGTTTCAGTAAGATATATTGAACGGTTTTTGAGTTCTGCTCCGGAAACAAACTAGGCCTGATGTGCACTAAGTCCAGATTCGTTTCCATGGAAATGGCAAAAATAGTAATCCTGAAGTTTCCAAAGTAGCAAAAGGCACATCTAGACTATACATAGAATACATGTAAAAAGTTTGGTGCTGATGTCTTACATATTTTTTCAGTTCTGCTCAGGAAACGAACACAGTCTAATTTGGACTAAGTCCAGATTTGTTTCCATGGAAACAACAAAAATAGGAATCCTGAAATTTCCAAAGCAGCAAAAGGCACATCTAGACTATACATAGAATACATGTACCAAGTTTGGTGCTGATATCTTGCATAGTTTCCGAGTTCTGCTCCGGAAACAAAATGATTATGGATGGACGGATGGACGGACGGACGGACAGACGAGGCAATGCCTAAATCCCCCTGCATTTTTATGCCGGGGGGATAAAAACTCATAAAAACAAATGTCTCTGCTCCCCTCCCTCTGGGGAGGAGACATTACAAATGTTATGATATTTTATTGTTGTGTAGGTTTTAACATGCTAGAAAATACATATGTTACATAAGATTATCAGACAAAAATAAAATGTCATGGGGTGATGTAATGAAGCATGATTATTGAGAAAGCAAGGTAACTGCACTGAATTGAACCTAAAAACCTTGGGCTCCTTATAATTCAGTTTGTGTTCTACATTTGGGAGAGTCTGGAGTTCAACTCACTGCAAAAAGAGTCTGGTTTGACAAGTCTTTTAATCTTATGATGAAACTTAAAGCCTGATTTATTTTCCATCTCATGCAGACATTATTAGCATATTTTAAGTTATCAAGCGCTTGAAATGCTCTTATTCTACTGGCCAATCTAGAAATCAGTCAAAATTATCTCACTTCATTGGCAGAATATTCGCAGTCTCAATGAGGAAAAAAAGGTAGTAGAAATAAGCATTTTTAAGCCTAAATGGAAGTTAAAAATGCTTGGTGAGAAGGACTTTTTTTTCATTTTTTTGCTGTGTAAGGCTATGGTCTGGCAAAATCTGTAATTCTACCACCTGGGACAGGGCCAGGGCCTAGGTCTCAGGTTTATGTCAAGCTCTTCAAACCCAGGACGGACGCGGGCAGCAGCGACTCACGGCAGTTGGCCTCGTCGGACTTGTCTTTGCAGTCGGGGTCTCCGTCGCACTTCCAGTGGAGCGGCAGGCACTTCCCGCTGCCGCACTGAAACTCGCCGAGGTCGCAGCGAGGGCGGGGCCGGGGCCGGGGAGGAGCGCGCCGGCCGCAGCGTTCGGGGGTCTCATCCGAGCCGTCAGGACAGTCAGGGTCCTCATCGCAGCTCCACAGGTGGGGGATGCACTCGGAGCTGTTACAGCGGAACTCGTGGGGGCCGCAGGAGGGCGAAGAGCACTTCTCCTCGTCGCTGGCGTCCCCGCAGTCGTCGTCGCCGTCGCACAGGAAAATTGGTGCCACGCACTTGCGGTTTCGGCACTGGAATTCCTCGCCAGCACAAGCTTTGCTGTCTGAAGAATGGAGAATACAAAACTGCCATCAGTACACAGTCAATACCTCCAGCTGCTGTACTGCCCCTCCACCTTCCATGCCGCTAATATCTACTGCATGACTTCCAGCTCCTGTACCTCCAATATCTGCCTCATGACCTCCATTTGCCATACCAACATCATCATGAAAAACATGCATTATAGGAACAGTCCTACCAGTGCCCCTGACACAGGAACTGGCTTTAGAACTGGAGTTGGTCCCCGGGCACTGCTTTGTGGCTGCCCACTTATCTTATGTTATCTTACCTGTATAAAAAATAGGACCAAGGGTCCTGTAGCTTACCGGCAAGCAGTCTTATAGTGATGATACAAGTTATGAAAATTTCATGCGAAGTTTGACATTTGAATCAATGAAAATCAATGTCAAGGTCACTAAATAAAAGTTCACATACATTTATAAGACCTCCTGTAATACAAACCTATTCCTAAGCTCTGAAGCAGTTTTGGTGATACGAGTCATTGAAAATTCAATGTGTCACTTGTGAACTTTAATGGTCACAGAATGTCAAGTTGAGGTCAGCAAATGGACTTCATATATGACTTTCTAAATGTCTATACAAACCTTGGCTCCATCTATGACCATTTTAATTAAGTCACTTTAATTTCACTGTCGAGTTTGACCCTCAAAGGTCACTGACAGTCAAGTTGAATGTCACCAAATGAAAGTTCATATGTGACTTCCCTGATGTCAGTAACACAAACCTAGGCTCCATCTGTGACCATTTTAGTGATACAAGTCATTGAATTTTCACTAGGTCACATTTGACCTTTGAAGGTCAATATGCAGGTCACCAAATGAAAGTTCATATATGACTTCCTATATGTCTCTAATACAAACCTAGGCTCCATCTGTGACCGTTTTGGCAATACAAGTCATTGTAATTGTATTATGTCGAGTTTGACCTTCAAAGGTCACCAACAGTCAAGTTGAATGTCACCAAATGAAAGTTCATATGTGACTTCCTAGATGTCAGTAACACAAAGCTAGGCTCCATCTGTGACCTTTTTAGTGATAGAAGTCACTGAATTTTCTCTTGGTCAAGTTTGACCTCGTATAGGACTTCCTATACGTCTCCAATACAAACCTATACTCTATCTGTAACGATTTTGCTGACATAAGTCATTGAAATTTCACTGTATAGTTTGGTCATTGAAGGTCACTGAAGGTCAAGTTCAATGTCACCAAATGAAACTTCATACATGACTTCCTATATGCCTGCAATACAAACCTAAGCTCTATCTGTAATAGTTTTGGTGATAGAAGTCATTGAAATTTCACGATGTGAAGTTTGACCTTCGAAGATCACCAAAGGTCAAGTTCAAGGCCAGCAAATGAAAGTTCATATATGACTTCCTATAAGTGTTCAATACACATATGTTCCCAATCTTCAATATTTTCAAGCCTAGAAGCCTTTGAAAATTGTAATATTTTGCTTGACCTGAAGTTTGACCTTTCAATGCCATCTGAGGTCAACACAGCCAAAATATAGGTCATGTATAACTTCCTATATGTCATTAATACAAACTTAATCTCTATCTGCAACCATTTAGCTTCCACAGGTAATTTTTGCCCATTCTCCGTAAGACCCAATGTTAAAGTACAGCGCCCCCACTAGACCCACTTCCGTCGATTCAATCAAAATGGCACTCGCACTGTACATAAAGTGTATCAAGGTGAATTGATTGCCAGATTTAGAAAAAAGTTATCTGGCAGTTCTTGAGAAATAATTTTTTTAAATTTCAAGTCATATCCTCGAACATTGCTAATATTTTCACTGACCTCAACTTTGACCTTTCAAAGTCATCTGTGGTAAAATGTAATATTGCCGAAATATAGGTCATATATGACTTCCTATATGTCGATAATACAAACTTAATCTCTATCTGCAACCATTTGGCCTCCACAGGCCATCTTGCATATTCACAGAATACAGCGCCCCCACTAGACCCACTTCCGTCGATTCAATCAAAATGGCGCTCGCACTGTACATTGATGTTGACTGCCTGATTTATAAAAAAATTTATCATGCCGTTTTTGAAAAATAATTTTTTTAAATTTCTCAGTCCTTTCTTTAACATTGGGGCCAAAATTTCAAGGGCCCATAAAATGGACAAAAATGATTCAATCAAAAATCCGAAAAAAAAAAAAAAAAATGTCTGGAGATATGGTCTAGTAGTATGTTATGGCAAATTTACATGAAAATTTATCAGGCCAAAAAAAAGATTAAAAATGTTCCAGACGACGGACGCCGGATGCCACACCACGACAATAGCTTATCGGCCCATAGGGCCGGTAAGCTAACTAGTACCCTGCCAACATGTACCTCACAATCTCTACCTGCCATACTGCAACCATCTCCATCATAAACTCAACCTGCCATACAGCCAACACATGCAATACAACCTCCAACCTTCCACACTGCCAATGTTGGCATCACCATCTCCACCTGCCTTACTGCCATCACCTACATCATAAACTCAACCTGCCATACAGCCAACACATGGATGACAACCTCTACCTTCCACACTGCCAATATCTGCATCACAATCTCCACCTTCTATATTGCCCCCATGTGCATCATAATCTCAACCTGCCGTATAGCCAACCCATGTGTTACAACCTCCACCTTCCACACTGCCAACATCTACACCACAACACTCCACCTGCCACACTGCCACCATGTCCATCATAAACTCAACCTGCCACACAGCATATGCATGGATTACAACCTCTACCTTCCTCACTGCTAATATTTGCATCGCAATCTCCACCTGCCATAGTGCCCCCATCTGTATCATAAACTCAACCTGCCATACAGCCAACACAAACATTACAACCTCCAACCTTCCACACTGCCAATATCTGCATCACAATCTCCACCTGCAATACTGCCCCCATCTGTATCATAAAGTCAACCTGCCATACAGCCAACACAAACATTACAACCTCCAACCTTCCACACTGCCAATATCTGCATCACAATCTCCACCTGCAATACTGCCACCATCTCCATCATAAACTCAACCTGCCATGCAGCCAACATCTACACCAAAACTTCCACCTGCTATACCACAAACCGCCTCCACGGTTTGCCATTTGAGTACATTTTTCTGACATTTCAAAACATCTGTGTCTGGAATTAACTAACATTAAGAGAAGCCATCAGACTTCTTTCTAAGTGGTAGTATAGGAGAGTTTCACATGGATTGAAGCCAGCACACTGTGAACAAGCCCAGTTGTAGGAGTACCAGCTGCTTAAGCCTTTCAGACAGCACTGTGATGTTCAGCCACAGCTTTAATAGAGTCACATTAACCTAAGGGCTAACTTCCAGAAGAGCTATAGACACAATTATTTTACAACTGTCTGGCTTCTGTGATGTTCAGAAGCCTTAAAGTGGAGGGAAGACATGAATAATGGTCGAAGTGACGAGGGTATTAAAAGGAAGAAACGCCAGCACCAGTGAATATTGTTATGGGTGCTGCTACTGAATTTAAATAGCTCAGTAAAACTGAAGGATAAAGGGTAATAGCACTGACTAGCCATGAAGTCAAACATGTGCATGAGCTCACACACACACAAATGGTGAACAACAAAACAGGGGCAAACTCACAGAAACGAGAAACAAATACGAACCAGAGATTCTCACAAACTGGCCCTGAAGGAAATCTATGTATGCAAAAAATACCACGCAGAAATCAAAGGCCAAAAGTAAAGGAAATCAAAACATACAAAGCACACCCTGCCTTACATTGAGAATGAACATATTTCCTTTGTTAACATGAAGTTAATTGCTTAATTATGATGAGAAGCGAGTTAAAAAATGCGTTAAAAATCTGAAAAATTCCAGTCAGGCTCGGTAAGAAATTTGTACTCCATTAAAATCTTTTATTAGATACTCATTCATTGGTATCACAGAACAATAAAGAGGTGAAGGTCTTGCACTGAGTCAAAGTGCAGCAATCATCTCAGCAAGCAGTGCTTAATTACACACTGTGAGGGATTTCTATGACAAAATTATCACCTTATGAACCTAAATGAGTTTCAAACCAGCTATATACTTACCGGGTCAATTGGAGAAATATTGAATACACACCATAAAATAGCATTTAACTTAATATGTTAAATAAGAAATTAATTCATTTTAAGGCTCTGAACATCAGAAAAACTGTCGCAAAAATATTTACGGAAACTGGGTAAAAGAGACTCATCTGTACCCGTAATAGACCAGTGAGGAAAGGTTCTAGCAGCAAAAAACGGCAATAAAATGGCAGAACAAGCTGAACCTTCTGTTTTCCACAGCCATATCCATTATGAAAGTCAGCGCTTCCGGGCAACTGGCCCAGTGCATCAAGGGGGTAAATACTGAGGTCACTGCCTATCATAGAGATACATGCACCCACACGTGTACTCACATACACACAGCAACACAGGTAACTGCCTAGGGCTCCAAGAATTGAGGGGCCCTGGAGGGGAGATTTGGGTATAATGATTACAGTACAACCTGGTGAGAAGGGCCACCAAGAAATGTCATGCCTGGAGTGCTCCAAGACATGGGAATCTCCTCAATTCAGAGATAGATGCACAGACACACACACACACACACACACACACACACACACACACAACTACTTGTACTGAATACTTTTAAAAACGAGATGTCAGCAGAAATCAGATCATGTTACACACCAAAGCATGCAAGCGGGCAAACAATGCCCCCTCCGCCGTGTAGGAAATGGAAACTAATGTAGCGTGAGCCACTGTCCCTCTAACGGACCCGACTAAGCTTCACGCCATTAAAACGCAAAACATTGGGGACTTTACCCTGGCAGCCCACTGTGTGCAACCAACAGAGTGTTCCGATGTTATAATCAGCTCCTAATGACAGAAGGACATGCATGGGAAATGTAATGGCAGCAAATCATGTTTCTACAGTGCCTGGGGAGAGCGGGTGAGTGTAGCCTAAATGCTCCTAACAGGCTAGAATGACTAAAAACTTAAGATGAGACTTCAAGAGATGTTTGCAGAGTTATATGCCTGCAGGACTCTTGAAATTCAAGTCCGGCCGAGAGAAATTGGACAGACAAGCCACCAGAGCAGATAAGTAGCACTCTTGATCCAATTGAAAATGCCCAACTATCCACAACTATTGCAGAGAAAGTAGGCAAGCTAATGGAGTACGACTTTGGACTGTGTAAACATTTAGTGAGCCAGCTGAGCATGCTGAGCATGCCTGACAAAGAGGGGTTGGGTTGGCTCCTTCGGTAACGGCACTGCTTGCAATGGTGACCACTGCGGTCTTGGATCGAATACAGCACCACCAGTGCTAACTGCGGATAGCAGCCTAGTATCTGAGCACCTGTATCTGAGATCCCATTGGTCAACGAATACATAACAACACAGGCAATGGGAAGAGGCTTTTATGGAGGTACAACATAAAGTAAATATAGGAACAGAAGCGCAGAGAATCCCTGAGGAAAGTGAAGTCCCAAATGCCGGAAGCGACCACATTGTTGAGAACACTCGTCACAACACAAAGCTTGTGAACAATGACTGCGTATTCTGTTAAACTGAGTCACGGCCTACTTCTTTCAGGACATAAGATGGGCTAATCGCATGCCCGACAGCCTTAGGGCCCCACACCGAGACCGTCGCTTCTCAGCAAAGGCTCACAACAGCATTCACACAAGATAGGCCCGAGATTTACTTCCTCTACCCCACCCAAATTTCAAGCTGCCGCCCACTCGCGCCCACTGAAAAACTCTCTCCGCCTCCTTTCAATTCTCCCCCGCCCCATTCATCACTGTCCTTCTCCTGCCCTTATGCTGATTAATGACTCCCATGGGAATACATTTTATGCATGATATACGACCTCTGCGCATGGTAGCGGGTCAGAAACGGGCCTTGTCCTTTGAGTATTTATAAACTAGCAGTCAGAATAACTGCTTGCAGATGGGAAGGCTACTGTCCTCTCCGACGGAAGATTAGGGCCACTGGATCTGATTATTGTGAAATGGGGGAGGGGTACAGAACGTGCTTGCTCTGGGATGTGATAGTCAGTGGATAGTGTATCCTCCAGGCCCAGGGCTGGCTGTCCGGCAATTTTCTGTATCCTGCTGCAGCTGAAACAAACCTGGGATGCAGTATGACTGAGCAACTGGTTCACCGAATCACTGGCTCATAGAGTCTCTGGGTAATTACCTCACAGAATTACTAAATCACTGGCTCACAGTGTAATTCACTAACAGAATCACTGGAACATAAGTCTGAGGGATCACTGTTTTGCAGTATCACTGAAGAATTGGCACTACATCACTGGCAATTAGGATCACAGGGCAACTGGCTCGCAGAATCACTGGCTCATAGGGACTCCAGGTAACTTGTTCACAGAATTGCTAAAACACTGCAAGAGAGGAGATCTCACTCACAACATCACTGAATTTCGAGCTTGTGAGATCACTATTTTGCAAGATCACAGAGTAACCTGCTCTGCATCACTGGCACATAGGATCCGTGGGCTTCTGTCTCTAAAGTAACCGGTTCACAGAATCACCATATCAACTAGCACAACTAGCTCAAAAGATCTGCCTCACAATATCACAGGCTCACAGGACCATTGGTTCTCTAGATCAGTGGTTCCCAAAGTCGGTCCTGGGGACCCACTGTGTATGCTGGTTTTTGTTCCAACCAGAATTACGATCCCAAAATTTTAATAAGCCATTTTTTTAATTAGTTGCTTTTCAGATGAGAGGGACATTTTACCCCCTTGAACCACATTATAACAGAAATGGCTATGCATTCCATGATGTTTCAAAGTCCAACATTCATATTTTGTATTTTGATGTATTCCAACTAAGCATGGCAAGTGAAGGGAGCGATGTTTTATGTGATCAAATGCAAGATTGTGATCAATCAAAAAGCTGCTGATTAGGTTTCTGATTGCAGGTGCTGAAGTTCTTTCCTGAAACAAACAAGTAACATTTAACAGGTTTGACTCATTATTATATGCTTTGTCTTCAATTCTAAATTGCCTATTGATAGTTTAAGTGACCATGTGTCCTAAATTTTATAAATTAGAAGCCAATTCACAGTTTCATGTCATCAATTGCAGATTTCCACGTTTTTATGTCAGAAAAGTAATTTCCAATATAGCACACTATGAAATTTTTTTTTCATCATGGCCATTTTCGGCATGTTTTCTAAAAGGGTAAATAATCAGGATTAACAATAATAGAGCAATTAAAAACAATTAACAACTTGTTAGCATTCTGAGATTTGAGCTGTGGTTTGAGCAAAAACCAACCTACACAGTGGGTCCCCAGGACCGAGTTTGGGAACCACTGCTCTAGATCACTGGGTTACTGGCACTGCATCATTGGCTAACATGATCACTGAGTAACCAGCACGGCATCACTGGCTCACAGGATTACTGAGTAACAAGATTGCAGGGTAACTGGTTCACAGAATCAATGGCTCACAGGCTTGCAGGATCACCATTTCGCGCACATGCTCATGGATGGTTGCAAAATGGCATGTGCTTGTAGTCACTCAGCTGCCTGGGGTTCATCATAATACATCTATATACATGAACAGTAAGACAATTTTTCCATGTACATGCTTAAGCACAGGCTAATAATACAATTATAAACATCTCCAAACCATATTGTGATTCAATATTTTTTCCCTGTTTTTATTAATTACAGTGGGGTGAAAAAATTTGGGCACCCCTGGTTTAAATGTCTGTTACAATAATCTCCAAGTGATTGAAAGCAAACCTGAGCACTAAATGCTACAAAGTTAAACATGACACCTTTCGGCAAATTTAAAAGCAAGGTTTCTTTTCATTTTAATTTTTCAGAGTTTTTAAAAGATAAGAATGGAAAAATGGCCCTGTGCAAAAGCTTGGGAACCTTTTTGGATTATTCTTTGTTACCTTTTAAGAAGATGATTACTAAGGCCCAGACCCAGGTGATTTACTCGTAAGGGTTTCAATGAGTCAGGTGAATATAATCCCAGGGTTGAACTTTATATTCTGCAGTAACTCCATGCCTTCTAAAGTATCCGACTGTGGTGGCTGTTGTGTCTGCTGTTAAAAACCATGTGTTCCTCTAAACAATTGTCCAAGGATGTCAAAATCAAGATAATTCACTTCCACCAACAAGGAGAGGGCTATAAAAAACTCTCTCAACGTTTCAAACTACCCATTTCTACTGTCAGAAACATCGTAAGAAAATGGAAAATAAACGGAACAATTGAAGTCAAGGCAAGATCTGGAAACCAAGAAAAATTTCAGATAGAATGGCCCGAGATCTGGTGAGAAATGCTCAGAAGAACCCACACATCACTGCAAAAGAGCTGCAAAAAAGAGTAGCAGACACAGGTCTAGTTGTCTAGAACAATACAGCGTACCTTGAACAACAAAGACCTACATGGCAGAGTTGCAAGAAAGAAGCCTTTCCTACGACCTCAACACAAAATTAAGCATCTTAAGTATGCAAAAGAAAACCTTTTGGAACAATGTGCAATGTGACGAAACCAAAATTGAACTTTTTGGCCACAGCCAAAGAAGGTATGTTAGGAGAAAAAAGGGTGAAGCATTTGTAGAAAAGAACACGTCGCCAACTATTAAGCATGGAGGTGGATCCATTATGCTTTGGGGTTGTGTAGCAGCTGGGGGCACAGGCAATATTGTGCGGGTGGAAGGAAGAATGGATTCCACCAAATATCAAGACATTCTAGAGGCTAATGTTCAAAGCTCAGTTCAGAAAGTGAAGTTGAAGAGACGTTGGGTATTCCAGCAAGACAATGACTCGAAGCATACCTCAAAATCCACCATGAAGTACCTCCAGGAAAGACGGATGAAGGTTTTGGAATGGCCATCACAGTCCCCAGACTTGAATATTATTGAAAATCTGTGGAGAGACCTCAAACATGCCGTGCATGCAAGAAGGCCGAAGAATATTTCTGAGCTAGAGGTGTTCTGTCAGGAAGAATGGGGAAAAATTCCAAAGACAAGATTTGAAAGACTCTTAGCTGGCAACAGGAAGCGTTTGCAAGCTGTTATAGCTGCCCGAGGAGGAGTTACAAAGTACTGGCTGACTGGGTTCCCAAACTTTTGCACAAGGCCTTTTTCCTTGTTTTATCTTGAAACTGTAAAAAGTTAAATATAAAAATTATTCTTGCTTTAAAATGAGATGAAATGTGTCATGTTTAACTTTGTGGCATTTAGTATTCAGGTTTGCTTTCATCCACTTGGAGATTAATTTTAACAGACATTTAAACCAGGGGTGCCCAAATTTTTGCACCCACTGCATTCATTCACACGAACAACAGTTGAACAGTAAATTTAGGCCAAATGCAGATCTCAGACAAACATCCTTCTTTAATGATTAAGAAATTTGGAACATTGTCCCACACAGTTTTGCTGGGGGATTCCAGAAGAATCAGAGCAGCTGTCGGCAGTCTCACTGACGCCCTCCTTGAGTTTCTCAGCCTTCCTGAGGACTAGCTGCCCCCAGCTAACATGAAAACAAATCAAAAGCCGCATGCACAATTCAAACACACATCAACTGCAAGTTTATCTTCAGTCCAAGCAAACAACTTTTTTGGTTTAAGATTTCATCAATCTCCACACTGGCTTAAATTCAAAGAAGCATGTAGTCTATAACCATCCAACCAATCAGATTATATATTAGGGTGGCGAGACATCCATTTTTATGCAGGGAGTCCAGTTTTTGAGCTCGCTTCCCAGTGTTTGGCTCAAACTTTTGCCAGACACCTATGCCGTCCTTCTTTCAATGGCTTTACTGACTTATTACCCGATAATCACTCTAAACAACCATTAAAGTACAACATCACAAGTGATGGAAAGCAAATTCTCACATTTTATTGGTCACTGGCCTTGTACATGTGTCCACTGCTGTTTGTACTCTGTCAGAGCTTCAGTCAAGTTGGGAAGTGTCTTCAATGTAATGACTTCACAGCTACTTTACTGTAATAAGTTAGTTTTGCTTGTGTAAAGAGCACCAGTAATATCACGTTCTTTAGTTAGCTGGGTTAACGACATCACACTGCTTGTCATTGAAACTTTATAGCCAGTTAGGCATTCAAACAATAAAACAACACTGATTGGGCGCTGACATACACTGCCTGGTAAAAAAAATGTCACCACCTGGATTTAACTAAGCAAAATAGGTAAGAACCTTCTATTGGATAATTACTACAGTGCTTAATATGTTTCAGTGGACAACAAGTTATTTAATCCTAACTGATGCAGTGGAATTGCTTCTCATTTCATAAACAACCACGTCGGCAGACAAATCCTGTGTTGGTGGAAAAGATGTTACTCTGTTTTGGAAGGGTCCAATGTCTGGCCTGCATCAAGCAAAGAAAACAACTAAAGAGATAGATGAAACTACTCAAATTGGATTATGTACACTCAAATGCATTATTAAAACCTGGAAGGACAGTGGTGAACTTTGAGGAAGAAATGTGGCAGGAAATAATCTGAAATGATTGAGATAAATTAAGCGATGGGTGAAATTAAATCATAAAAAAATCAACTCAGGGCTATCTTTAATAGTGACAGTAAGAGCGTTTCCACAAGCAAAATGCGAACGGTACTCGAGGGATTGGGACGAAACAGCTGCGTGGCCTCAAGAAAAGCACTTATCAATGCGGCTAATCAAAAAAAAATAGCTCAGCAAAGCCGGCGTTACCCCTAAGCCCCTGGATTGTTTGGAATGAATATAAATTGACGAAGGTGTTTTCAAGTTATCCTGCGGAATAAGAATTTCAAGATGGCGACTGTGGCGGCCATACTAGACATCCGAGTACCGTCAAATTTGATAAGCCTCTGTAAGCGCACAAGGCCAAGCAACAGAGCAAAAATGGCGCCGACTGACGAAGGCATTTTCAAGTTATCGTGCGGAATACAAAATTAAAGATGGCGGCTGTGGCAGCCATTCTGAACATCCAAGCACCGTCAAAATCAATGGGCTTCTGTAGGTACACAAGACCAAGCAACACAGCAAAAATGGCGTTGATTGATGAAGGAGTTTTCACGTTATTGTGCGAAATACAAAAGTTTATGGGACAGACAGACGGACGGGCGGACGAACATCACATGTGATGAAAATACCCCTCTACCCCTTAGTCGGGGCTGAGGGGTAAAAAGGCTTCAATTTGCTAGGGATCATAAAAATTGGACTCTGGAGCAATGGAAAAAGGTCTTGCAGTCTGATGACTTCACATGAGTTTTAGCATGTTCTCTACGCGGCTGCTAAACTGGCCAATAGGGTTCAAAGGGTTAACAAGTTCTGCAAATTTGAACGCGCCAAAAACAGTCCTCTCCGACTGATTTGCCCTTGAAGCAGGCAGCGAGACAGTATATTCTGATTACAACAAATCAGCCGGATTATTGGAAAAGCAATTGATTCAACTGAGTCTGCCATACAGCTGAGGCCAATCATCTCCATCATCATTATCATCCCAGTAACTACTGATGCAATGGTGATAAATATTAAGCCTTTCATCTCTCAGCTGAAAACAGATAAGACAGTTTTAATCTCTTCACAGGCAGCAATTATACTGAAGGCTGTTGTTTTAAAAATACTTTTATGATGATTTGCTTTCTGTTTACAACAGTCAATTCCAACTGAGTCAGTAACAGTTACGCAAATTAAATACCAAGGACTAAAGAGATCTTCATCTGGCAAGATCGATGAGTTATTTTTAAGCTAAATAAAATTAAGAGTGTTGCTCTCTCTGTCGGGTTAATTGTTGTGAACTCATGTTGGCCATGAGTGACCTGCAGTAGGGAGGGAGGGCATGAGCAGGAGATAGGCGAAGGTGGCCTCAGCCAATCAACCAGCGCACTGGGATCTAACAAAGCCAAAGCAGGTGCCGCGTTTGAAGTGTTCGACAATGAGCAAGGTTTAATTTAAAAAACCAGATACTTTTGGGAAAAATTAAGGCAAATGGACCAACTGCAATTTGTCTCCCAGAATTAATGAACAGTCTGCTGGCGGGCAATTTCAGGCGTCGAAAATCAACTGCATCGCAAATAAAGAGGAGAAAATAAAATGAAATTAAAAATCATCCTACCATCCATCTCACAAGTGGTGAAAATCAGCCCACTGTTAACTGCAAAAATGTATCAGAGGAGAGGCATTAAGACATTTTTCGTAGTCCTTCACATCATAGTTAGCATCTCGCTGTGCGTTTTTGTGCTACTAGTGACCAGGGGGTCATTTCTCAGCCAGCTGATCAAATCTTTGTGAGAGAAACTGCCTCTTGAGTAAGTAAAGCATGTCTCCTGGGAAAACTATTTCATTTCATTTGCTGAATAAGCTCTAATTTCAAAATCCTTTCTTTGGAAGTGGAGTACTGAGGAGTACTAGTACTCATGGGGCCTGATTTACTAAGACCTTTAGCGCATGCAAAATGTTTTTGCCGGTGCAAAACCAGAAACCTTGCCACTGATTGGTGCAAGGCAAGTACCCTGGCCAATCATGGGCAATGTTATTGGTTTTGCATGGACAAAAAGATTTTGCATATGCTAAAGGTCTTAGTAAATCAGGCCCATGGAGTGCTATCTTCACCCATGAGAAGTGACCAAAGAGGAAAATTTTGCTGTTCAAAGCTTGCTCTTCTACAGATGGAGTGACAAAATTCTCTTTTCAGCCTCACTTTAGTTTCCATTTTGTCAGATATGCTCATCACAAAATTCACAAGAATGATTAAAAATAGATACCGGTGGGACTAAAAGGACAATTGGTAACAGGAGTCATATTTGAGACTTAAGGAATATATCTTGCTAAATTTGACTCGGTATCAATATTTGCTCATTTTTCTCCTTCAATAATCAATAATAGAGATACTCTGGAGCAATTAAGAAATCTCAAATCGTTTACAGAAAAAAAAAATGAAGCTGAAAAGGAAATCACAATTCTCTCCCTAACTGTAAAAAAATATTTGAGCAGTAAGACTTTCCTCTGAGAATTAAGTACCAAAAATATTTATCCCAGCTTTATCATGAGACTAAAGAAATAGAGGAGGGAGCGCTTCTGACAAACGTCTGCCTCATAAAATGAGGAACGTAAATGGAAGTCAGTTGACTCATAAAAATAAACCATAAGGAATTTGCTTTTCGAAAGTCATGTTTTATTAACTGACTGACATCCTGAAACTGCAATAAAAATAAGGATGGAAAAGTCTGTTTGGGTAACTGCTCTGAATACGTCTGCCTGCTCCTCCTCTTCTCTGTCCTTGATAACATTTCGTTAAAAACTTCACTTTGCTAGTCAATACAGCTATTCAGCTAGCTAGGCATTCAAACAAGAAACACTGTGGTTGGCAGCTGTTGTCGCATCATTATTTCATTGCCTTTACTTTAGTTGTTACCAAGCACGTAGTCTTGGATCCTCACTGTTTGCAGAGTAAACATTTGTCTCCTTGTTTTAATTATACTAATAATAATGCAATTTAAATATGTTTTTGAAATAGCACAACATCCTTAAGTTTTTTTTTTGCAACAATAAACACCCCATTATTTATAGTCTATACTTGCAACCATAAATCAAGACTTAAAGCAGAAATAGCAGGAATCAATCTTAGAAACAGGATGTCAATGGAAATCAGTTAACATAAAAATAAAGACCACAAGGAATTTGCTTTTATAAAGAAATGGATTAAAAGAAATAAACAACTGCATGTTAAGTTAAAAGCTTCCTACACTCTTGTTCTGAATGTATTTACTAAAAGCAATTGCTTGAACAAGGAACACCATCCACTTTTGAGAAAGGCCTGGTTACTGGAGATGAATAAAGCTTTCAATACATACAGTAGGCCTATGCCACGGTCATAGTAACCCTGAATATTGAAAAAAAAAATGAATGACATACAGTATTTATGGTGAATGTCAATGAGGTTCTCACACAAACTGACCCCAGCCTGAATATATTCAGCATCTCTGAGTAATAATGCTGACCAAGTATCAGTTTAGCATTTTCACATTTTCCATTTTTTAATGAAGGATATGGTAGGATACAGACAGGGCAAAGTTGATCCTAGCTCAGCAATCCTAACCAGAGGCAGTTAATAAACACAAACCCCTGAAGCATATGTTTAAATCCAAAGAAATTATCGCATGAAGCTTACTGTGATAGATGCACAGCGTTTTCCTTTATACTGTTGCCTAACCGTCAGTAGAATGTGCCAATCAACATACTCCTAAATGAAAATAAACTGCTGAATACAATGAAATAATAATGTGTGCATCTAATGAGTTAATGTGTTCTACATCACTGCATAGAGTATCCATGCAACACCCACACATGGGGCACACACACACATGCACACACATGCGCGCACACACACACACACATGCACACACACGCGCGCACACACACACACACACACACACACAGAGCACTATGCTCATTTGAATTCATTTAAATTGTCAGACTGTCACTCGAAGGAAAACAAAAATATATAAAGCCTCAAAAATCAGTGGAGCCCTGTAGACAGAATTGGGCCAGATTGCAAATGAAGAGGTAAACCATCAGCAGGGGCCTATTTAATGCTTATCATGCTCTCTGCGGCTATATTCCGCATGTTTTATTCAGCATGTGGATAAGCCAGTTAACAAACTGGAATGGCTTTAATAGCTACACGCTCAGGTACAGGGATGCCTCTGGATCATAGAGGAAGAAGGAAGTTCTGCCCCTCCTTTCAGGAAGGGAACTGAAGAATTTAAGAAGAGGTAAAGAACAGGAGAATGCAGGCTAAGGTGTTTGAGACAGGAATTAAAGAATGAATAAAGACTCTGTGTGTAAGTGTGTGTATGCGTGTGTGTGTGTGTGTGGGGGGGGCTTAGAAGAGCTGGAGCCCACGTACCCATCTAAAACTCGGCTGTCTGCACAAAAAGCGCTTTCATCTTGTAGCGAGATTTAACAGCTTGCTTTGCCTGACAAATGACAATTTCTTATCCCACTGGCAAATCCTGCAGTAAGTCAAACTCTCTCGTATCATTGGCAGTATTTTTGCCTGTTAAGCAAAAAAAAAAAAAAAAAGTTTTTAAGCTCAATTGGATTAAAATAGTCATTGAGATATACAATAGATATTTTTAATCGCATAAAATGACACTTTCCCTCCTATATATGCTGTCAGACAGCCTGGTCACTCTCTTTAGTGTGCACATGACTACTTATGGGGGAAAAAAAATGGTAATCCACCACACAATGCATCTAACCTATCTAACCTACAATGGGCTATTTTATGACAGCCCATGCTCAGAAAAAACTGTTTCATTGCGGTTATAATAGCAAATCTACAGAGCAGCTCAAGGTCAAATGAAGCCCACAGTCATTCACCTTCACGCATGTGTTTGCCTACAGGACTCTCAATAGAGAATAACCTGCTTCCTGCACTCATGAGCCCTTCTTTCTGAATGAAGGCATTCAACACGATTAACATTTGCGTTTAGCAAATTAGCATTTTGCAATGTTTACCCATCGGAATTCTCCAGAGGTCTGTGGAAATACACTTGACTGCGCGCTGTTAAAGAACACACACTCATTAAAATAATAATGAAAACCTTTAAAATGGCTCTAAATCGCACTTCCACAGCAGATAGAGATATCAGATTTTTCAGGAGAAAGGAGGAATATTTTATTTCATTTCACAATCCTTCGGCGGTTACTTTGCGGGTAAAAAAAATATTATAATATGCTGGAGATAATTAAAGTACTACAGTGCAGAGAATAAGGGATACCGCCCTTTGTTCCAACAAGCAAAAATCAATCATCTTCCTGAGACTTATAAAAAAATCACCATAGTAATATTAACCTCTCAATTTCCTCTCCTCAGCATGGCTTCATTAACAGGGGTTCAGAGGATTTAATATCATATTCATCACATCGACGTGGGAGACAATGAGGTCACTGCAAATGTGCAGCAGTTAGTTGCCCCAACCAACTGCAGAAAAGACCCATTAGGAAATTCTGTAAGGTAAAATGTCGGGTCAGACCCGTGTTCTGATAATGCTAAATTGAGCAGAAAAAACACAGCGTATAAACCCCTAGGCTGGACTGCAATGACAGGAAAATGCCTGGTTTCAGGTGAGAGGAGATATTTTTTGGTGACACAGCTCAAACTACAATCCACTTCCTTTGAATACAATACCTAAACCATTCCCTGACCACAAACAGCAATCATAAAGCCAGAGGATGAATTCCAATGGCTCTTTTTTCACGACCTTCCTCTCATTCCTTTCTCACTTTTCTTGCACTTGGCTCCACATAATGAGAAGGCAAAGGAAAGAAGTGAACAGTTGCTCAAAGAAATGTGAATTCTCTGAAGGGAAGGTCCTCGCTCCTTCAAACGACAGTTTCAAGTGACATCAAGTCACTAGCGTGGCAGATACATGGCAGAAGAGCAGAGGTTTTGCTTCGAGTCAAACGTTTACGTGTCACCAGTTCAAAAAACCGCTTTCACAAAGGATGGATTCGCCTTGCCTTGGTGAAGATATCTTAGGGAAACATCACACCCTCATCGCCTTACTCATTTAATGAGCTGGAGTCTCATAAATAATGAAGAGCCTCGATGGATTTCTGGGTCAGGCAATAATAGGAATAAACCAAGGATGAGACATACAAGAGATTGGAATGAGCCCAAAATGTGTCTGTGCAACTACTTGGCTTCAGAACAAAGTTTTATCTCCTGCCCAAGGATGAAGTGCTACAGTGCCTGTAGGGTTTTGGTGAGCTTAAGCCAAAGTGATTCATTTCAGTCATTCACGTAGACTCAAAATGTTCCATGCACAAAATGTTCCAGACAGACAACCTTTTTTTTTTTTTTTTTTTTTTGCTTATTGCTGAATAAATACCTCAAGGCCGTGAGTAAAATTTATATCCATGTCATCTTCATTAATCCCTCTTTCATCCTGTGCTCTAAAATGGAGGGTGAGCTCCTGTCCTGAACTGCGGCTCTGGTGGGGAGACAAGTAGAGCGTCGGAAATGCATGTTTAGATTTAATTTGTGGTTCTCGCAATACTGCAGTCTGTAGGAAACAATATCATGTCCTCACAAGTTGTTGAATATATTACCTTTTGTTTAAGAAATGCTTTGCAATCAATGGCAATTTTTTAACATCAAATTGAAGGCGATGCTCTGATGGATGGAAAAAATTCAAATGCAGTATGATAGTATGATGAAGAATGTGCCTTTTTCTTATGTCCCACTCTCCGTGTTGACTGTTATACTAGCAATCCAGTCCTTCATGTCAATTTTGGTTTTACTTTGTCAATTGTTTCGTTATGCAGTTATTGTCTTGTTTGTTCCCCCTCCTCTAGCATTCCCTTCCCGTGTGTAGCACACCCATTCCCAATCTGCTACTTGTTGTCTTGTGTATTTAAGTTCCTAGTCTCTGTCTCCCTTTTGCTGAACAGCTGCCTAGCGTCTCAGGTCTTCCGTCTTCGGTGAATAATCTTCTAAAAAACCTAGCTTCTATTTATCACTGAATATCCTCTCAGAGTCTGCGGTCTTAGTGGTGGCGTCTTCCTGTTCCATCTTCACTTGTGTTCAAAGGCGTGCGCCTGCCAGTGTGGACAGGTCCATCTGGCTTGCCATCCCGGTTCTGACCTCAGACCAGCCCCTTCGACTTTGTTGAGCCTTGATTCCTTTACTTCCTCACTGCTTCTGCCTGACCATGGACTGTCCAGCTCTGAAAGCTAGCTCTACATGCTCTAGTTCTGTTTCCTTAATGAAGACCAACTTTGGCATCATCGGTGTTCTGCACTTGGCTCCACATAATAAGTCAAGGAAAAATAGTGAAAAATGGGGGAATTGGAAAAAAATGTGAATTTGTAGAGGGGAATATCCTTGCTCCATCAAATGACAGATTCAAGTGACATCAGGTTACTAACATGGCAGATGCATGGCTGATGAGGGGACATAGCGCTACAAGACAAATATACTGATGGACTTTAAAAACTTATAAGTCTGACTAGACAGAAATAGTATAGTTGGGTTAGGGGAACTTTAATTAGATGATTACATAATTGATATGCAGTTGTCTTTGAGTAAGGAGACACAACAGTGCGTGAGGTCATGACCTTGTTTGTGTCTGTGGAGCAGGATTTGAGGAATTAGTGATGTAACCTCGTCCGGCTTCACTGATCACAATTGCAATGCTGTCAAATGCCTTAAAACAATCCTTGAGGCCATTAAGACCAGAACCCGAGAGCATTTGTTCAAAGACACTACGTGCGCCATGCCTCGCCTTTCCAGACCCCAACGTGATCAAGCCATTGGGCTGTGGATGGCTGGAACATCCCAAAATCGCATCGCCTAGCGTTTTGGGGTAAGCCAACCTACAATCTCTAACCTTGTGGCTCGTTACCAGGAGACTGGAAGCACCAATGATCGACCCCGACCTGGTCAGCCAAGGGTCACGACCCCAGCCCAGGATAATCAGATCCGCCTCGTCCACCTGAGAGATCGGTTTCAAACCTGCACCAGGACGGCTCAGGAGACCCTAGGAATCCACAGACCAAGGATCAGCAGAAGAACAGTGAGTCGCCGACTTGCAGAGCGAGGGATCAGAGCCCACAGGGCATGTGTTGGAATGCAGCTTAATGCATGCCGCAGGGCTACCAGGCTTCGCTGGGCTGAAGAATATGGTCAGAGACGAGTCCCCAACCGATTCTGGAGGAATGTTGTCCTCAGTGATGAGTCCAGATTTAGTCCGTACCGACAGGCTGGAAGACAGAGGGTCTACAGACGACGTGGTGAGAGATACACAGCCCCCTGCATTGCTGAGACAGATCGCTTTGGAGGAGGCTCGGTGATGGTCTGGGGTGCCATTCGGTGCGGCTGGAGGTCCGACCTGGTCATAATCAATGGAAATCTTAATGCAGCCTGCAACTGTGACCTAGTCATCAGACCGCACGTCGTGCCTTACATCACAGACCACCCTGAGGTCACGTTCATGCAAGACAACGCACAACCTCACTCAGCACATGTGACCCAGTAGCTCCTGGCCCAGAATGCTGTGCGAGTCATGGAATGGCCACCTTTTAGCCCTGACATGAAGTGCATCGAGCATGTGTGGGACCTGTTGGATGGGCGGGTTTGGCAACACACTCCAGCGCCCAGGACGAGGGCGGAGCTCCAAGAAGCCTGTCTCCAGGAGTGGCAGGCCATTCCCCAGCAACAGCTCAACAGAATGGTGCTGTCCATGCCAAGACAAGTGATGGCTTTGTTGCAGGCACGTGGCGGTCACACTCGGTACTGAGATTGGAGTTGATCTTTGTTGTTGATTTTGTTGTTAAACCTGTCATTGTTGATTCTTTTGTCGTTCTTTTTTTGTTGATGTTTTCTGACATTTTGTCAAAGTTGTTGTTATGGGTAAAGTCAATAAACAGTTACAAATTTGAATCCGAGTTTGGCTACAATTCTGGTTATAAGTTTTTAAAGTCCATCAGTGTATTAATTTGTCACCTGCTCCAAAAAAAAAAAGTATTTCCACAAAGGATGGATTTGCCTCGCCTTGGTGAAGATATCTTTGGGATTCATTGCACCCTTATTGCTTCTCTCAGTTAATGAGTTGGAAACTCATAAATAATAAGGAACCTCAATAGATTTCTGGGTCAGGCATAAGAGGAATAAACTAAGGATGCGAAATACAAGAGATTGAAATGAGTACAGAGTGTGTCTTGCAATTACTCGGCTTCAGAACAAAGTTTCATCTGATGCCGTGAGCTAAAACCCATGAGAGTATAGCCCAGGGATGTCAAACTGCAGTCTTGGTGTGCGGCAGTGCCTGTAGGATATTGGTGAGTCCTAGTCCAACTGATTCATTTCAGTCATTCACATTGACTCACAATGCTCCGTACACGGCAATTCTCGGGACAGATTACCTTTTTTCGCTTATTGCTGAATAAATACATCAGGGTTGTGAATTAAATGTATATCCGTGTCATCTTCATTAGTACCACTATCCCTGACAACCCTTGTATGAATCCGTAGTGTGTCTTTTCGCAATTGAGCAGCATGCGTGTCTATTAGGTGTACGTGTGTTGTGATTTGTGTACATCTTGTGCGTGTCTCCCCTATTGGCTTAATCTCATTACTTGTTTGTTCCCTAATGAGTGAGTGATGGGTATTCATTCCTTGCAGTGCATGTGCTTGTTGCTGGATAGTAAAGTCGCATTCGCACTAAGATCCTGGTCATATGTATGTAAAACTTCTTCGTCTTCATCTTAATGCAACCAGTGCTTTAGTGGCAGCCAAGGTCTCTTGTAAATCCTAACTGTCATTAGGTAATTTGAACAAGCTTCCGATCCCATGCTGGGACTAATATCCTCTCAAGCATCAACGCTTCTCTTCCTAAGCAGTCCAGTGCTGGCAAGCGCTTCAACATCTGGCAGCACGCCGGAAGCCACTGGCTGGCGACAGCAGCCCAAGCATCGCCTATTATACCTGTGCTAAACTGTCTCTCATTCTCTCCGGGGTTCCATCTCTGCCTATCCTCTCCAGGGTTCTGTTCCTGTCATTACTGTGCTGCTGTACCAAGAAGGAGTTATACGCACATCACGTATACGTGCAAGGCTATCAAATAAAACGCGTCAGTGGAAAAGGAAAGGACGCCTGCACACATACTCCAAGGCACCAAGAAAATTTTAATATATTAAATAAGGACAACGTTTCGGTCCAACTCGGATCTTCATGATAACCAGACAAAGATCCGAGTTGGATCGAAACGTTATCCTTATTTAATATATTAAAATTTTTCTTGGTGGCTTGAAGTAAGTGTGCAGGCGTCCTTTCCTTTCTCCATTACTGTACTGCTGCCAATAAATTATCAGTTGTATTACAAGTCTGTCTCCGCACTTGATTCCTGGTCTGGACCATAACAGCTTTCACCCCTAACTAAGTCACGAGTCCCCTCTGCCAATCGTTTCTGTGAGATTTCAGTAAGTTTGAGAGGTGCGCCCTCTATGCTCCAACATGGAGGGTGGGCAAACTCCTGTCCTGCACTGCAGATAGGGTGGGGAGAAAGCCAGAGTGGCAAAAGTGTATATTTCGGTACAATTTGTGGTTCTCGCAGGACTGCAGTCTAAAAAAATTATAACGTATCATTATGAAATAGTATCTTTAAATATATCACGGGCATTTTTTAACAACAAATTCTTAGGAATGCTCTGATAGATGGAAAAAATTTAAACGAGGTATGATGAACAATACGCCTTTGAATAATTATATTCTATGTTCATCTGTCTTGAGCAGTGATGTTTTCTCCAATTAAAACAAGGCTTATGCTGTTACCCCCGATAAGGGGGGGTAACAGCAAAAGTGAAATCTCCCCAGAAAGAAAGCCATGTTTGCCCCAAACAGCATGGAAGACAAGAGTAATACCTCTAGAAAATCAGTGTTTCATCCAAACATTGAAGTATCCCTTTAAATTAGGACAAACCCACTTTCAGACTCCTCAAACTGCCCATATGAGCTCATTAATAATGGGAAATAAATAACTATTTTTTTCTGAGGTCATTTTAAAAAATAACTATCTTAACTTATTAAATTATTACAAAGTAAACCCATTTTTATCTTAAATATGCTCAGACTACCCATATGCACACATTAGCAATGAAAAATACACAACTATTTTTCATGAGGTCAGCAATACATTTAACTACTTAACTTCTTTCTCTAACTTATTAAATTATTACAAACTGAACCCAACTTCATTTTATATATGCAGACTGCCTATATTTACTCATTAATAATGAAAAATATACTTAACCGTTTTTCATGTGATCCGTAATAAATTTAACCAATTAACTTATTACCTAATTGATATGTTTGCTGTAGTATTCAGCAATAATTGATCATGAGTTAAAGAATAAGATGAGAAAATTTCAAGGTGATATTCATCTCGGGCAATATGATAGAACTTAGGTGTTTCAGGACATTAATTAGTTATTTAATGTATTTATATTAATTACACAAAGCCCAAAACCGATCCAGTTCTCCAACTTGATGAGATCTAAAGGCATACAAAATTTGTAAAGGATCTATAAAAAAGTTTTTGAGTTATTGCGTTAACTTGAAGGATCTGCAGCAGATGTGGACGCAGCGGCAATGATGATTCCATAATATCAACGAAACGTAGTTTTGCCAGTATGATAAACAAAAAGCTCATGATTTATCAGTTTCGTATCTTGATCTGTAAATTCAACATCCATTTTAGCCGTTAAAATCAAGAAAGGCACTCTGTTTGGCACACTTTTGACATTTATGATGTTCCATGCACAATCGGAGGAGTTACTTTTCCCCACTTTTCTTAAATACTATTGGTCCAAAAGGCATCAATAAAAGTGCATACTGCCCAGTGGATATTCTCCTGGAGAATAGCACACAAACAAACTTGTCTGGTGCTTAACAAAGATGACTGATGTAGCTGACATGCCCTGAGGGGCCGAAAGTTCACAGAACATAGTAGTCTATGCTACCAGGCCAAAGAGTCCACTATCCAGGTGTTAAATGGCAGATGATTGAAAGGACTCCAATTCGCTAAAGCATCCCTTATTTACTTCACAAGTAAAAATATTACTTTTACTCTATTATTACCTTTCTATTTCACTGTACTTTCTCCATTTTCATTAGTTTGGCATTTCAGCTCTTGGGTTCTCAATAAATAATGGCCTATCTGCTTGGGGACAAATAAAAATTAGCATCAGTCTGCAAAGGATATTGGCCATCTCAAAAACACTCCATTATTCTTATTAAAGCCCCTAGGCCAGATCATATTTCAGAATGAACAGAAAGTGTCATATGCATTGAAGATGAATGACCCTCAGACATATTGGGGTCAAATCAGTGAAATGTGAAAACCGAAATGAAGAAATAGTACTGCTTACATGCAGTGCTCTGGGCTATAACTATGTGAATGTGAAGGAGAGGAGAGGAGAGGCCAAGGGGACAGCAGGCCATATGCACATTATTGAAATTTGAGGAAGTTAGAATGGTGTTCAAATGTTTTTGATAACTTTTTCTCTGCATTGCTACTCCCTTAACTCTTTAACTTAAGCCCCCAAATGGTTGGGATACCAGCATAGAAAGTCAATGTGGGCAGAATTTTGTTTCTTCCTTATTGCATGGAACATAACTACTGTGAGCAGCTGGCAAAAAATTCCACCTGACACAGCCCCCCAAATATTCTACATCAGGGTTTTCCCTACCATGCATAGGCTCAGCGCCTAAGAGTGTTTTCTGAGAGCCAAAGCCGAATGATCGTAAAAACGCAAACAACGACGAGCGTTGTATGGGCTGAAAAAAACCCCCAAAAAACAGAGAGGAAACCTGGTAACAAGAACAACCAGCCAATAAACAATCCATGTTAGGACAAACGTTTGTGTGATTGGTGTGTGACAGGAGCTTATAGCCAAGTTATAAAAACTGCAAATTGGATAGTCCATAAGGTCAACGCTAGATAGTAGTTTCAGCCATCACTCGAAAAGCCAATGAAGAGCAAGTACACCATTTTTTATTATGAGGGACTCCCATGGATGTTAAAAATAGCGATGGTTGATGGAGATCTATAAGAAGATCTAACTAATGTAAGTTGGCCTATTTTATAATAAGATATTGCTAACCTTAGGGACTTAGTTGCATTGCCAGACGTTTATATGTAGAACAAGTGGTGTCAGGCACAACAAACCCCACCTCTCACACATACTTTCAGCTACTTGTACGAAATTCAATAGGGATCTATTCTGGGTCAATGGCAATCCCTATACCGAATTTGGGGTGAATCTGCCCATTAGTTTTGCCGCTAGAGTGTTAACAAACAAACAAACACAGAAAAAAATGCACAAATGCAAAAACATACAAACACAGAAACAAACCGAACCGAAAACAATACCCCTTCCCTCACCCTTTGGGTGGGGCGGGGTAATTAGCCGGCAAAGCTAGTGAGTTGAATCCATTCAATGCGACTTTTATCAGCCGATAACGAAGAAATTGCAAGGTGTTGACAGTCCCAGATCTGATTTTGCCCGCATTGCCTGGTATGAGACAGACTGCATTCCAAGTGATAAGGCTCCTATTGAGATTCGGAATTCTACGCAGTCTTGGCGCATTCCAGTCGCAATCTCTACATGAGCAATGCTAAGGAATGGATGAGTGGGAAAAAGTAATCCAGCCACGGGAGAGGTATAACCGGCATTATCGAGCAGTGTGTGAGCATACAGCAAATGGATCTCAAAACATCATGTCTGGCTTTACGAGTAATTACAAGTAATTTCGTGCTGGCTGCTAAACCACACACGCGTAAAAAAATTCAATTAGTGGGATGTCTAAGTTGGATTCTAATCCAAATCTTACCCCAATCATTATTCCAGTGATTATTTCGCAGATAAACTTAGTAACGCCCACCCCCCAAAGATAGAAAAAAGAATGATGAGCCATAAGATTCGGCTCCCTTCAGAGATCTGCAATTCCAAAAACTACGAGGCAGCTAGCGTGTGGAGAGGAGGTAGCCATTCTATGGTGGCGTCGTTTGTTGACAAGACTCCCACCCACTGGCTGAAACTGAAATTTGCCCCCCACAGTATTACATAGCTTATTGCGCCATTGGATAGTTCCATTCCGTTTCAACTATTTCAGCAACGTTGTCAACAATTTACTGGGGAGAAAAAATTCAGCTACCATATTACAAAAGTCGACGTTGATCTTTGCAAACAATAATTGTTTTTTTATGACCCATATATAATTTGAAAATTTCATTTTTGTATTACTTCATTCCCAGCTTTCTTGCACAAATATGGCAAGGATAATGGGCAAAAACAATGCAAAAAAATTATAGCAAAAATTTCCTTCAAGTGACTTAAAATTCCCTCAAAATAATTTAAACCACTCTAACCCCCCCACCCCCCAGGATCCCAGTTAGCACCTAAGTGCTCTGAAAACCTGGGGAGAACCCTGTGCATCCTCCAGGAGCAAACAACATTTCTGAAAAGATTTTAAAATATGCCATATAATAACACAACAATTATATCTTTGAGTAGCGAATGCGTATTGACACACGTAACTTTCTTATACCCAGCATAAAAAGTACAGTATCTTAATCTAATTAGGGAAGTAGATGAAGTAGATGTGTCATGGGTGACACAAACTATTTAAAAATAAAATATTTTAAAATTTTACAATATATTTTCAAAATTATATTTTATTTTTATGAAATGTCTTTTGTAGTGCAGGAAAGAGAAAAATAGAGACACCAGTGTCTTACAGGGAAATAAATTAAAGGGGTTTTAGACAAGCAGGAAACATGGGAGGTTTGCTTCTCGTCATTAGACATCTGCACACAGGGAGATGAATGAAAACATTCCCTGAGTTTACAGGGGGACAGCGTTCGTTGGGCTCTACGCTGCAAGTCACGTATGCGCATATGAATGCATGGGGAGAGACTGCAATAGGAGATTAATCTGACTCTGAAAGGCCTGATCTACTTTGGAGTGAAAGTCTTATCAGTTCAGTTTAATTTCACAGGGGAGAAAGTGACTTGATAGCTTAGGGCCTGCAAACTAACTGCACATTCAACATGACGGCTGAGGTAATGCACCAACCACCGCACAGCAAGCGAGCCACCGCAATCCTATCCAGATCTTATGAAAGTTAAAACGAACATGACAATGAATAAAAACCTAGGGCAGACATTTGACTGAATCCTGTTGCCCTTATCTCTCGCACTATTTTCAGTTTATTGAGGTTGAATGTACTTCAAAGAGGAAATGCAATAACTGCAAGCTCAGACCAAACAATGGTTTTCAACAGCATCACACAATGCCTGGTCAAAAAAAAAGAAAATCTAGATTTAAATTAGCAAATACTTACGAGCCAGTGATTGACTAATTAATGTAGTAATTAATATGTTTCAGCTGGCAATAATTCTTTCAATCCTGACTGATGCAGTCTTTAGCTTCTTATTTCTTAAAAAACCATGTCAGTTGATGCATCTCACGGTTGCGGAGAAGACGTTACTGTGTTTCAAGAGGGGCAAATTATCAGCCTGCATCAAGCCAGGGAAACAACTGAGATTACTGCAGTCACTGGATCTGAGTTAAGAATTATTCAATGCATTATAAAAACCTAGCTGCCAACCCCGTGCAAAAAATGGAATGGAAAAAAATCATGAAAGATCATGATCAGATATGACTAAAATGCTTGGTGAAGCCTCATTGTGAAAAAAAATTGACACTCAAATTAATGGCTATGCTTAATTGTGAAAGTAAAGGCATTTCAACATGTGCAATGTGAGAAGAACTTGCAGGATTGGGACCAAACAGCTGCATGACCACAAGAAAGCCACTTGTTAATGAGGCTAATCAAGGGAAAAATTACTTCATTTGGCTAGGATTCATGAAGATTGGACCATGAGTCCAGATTTACCCTTTTGCAGAGCGACGGGCGCATCAGTGTAAGAAAGGAAGCCCATGAAGTGATGCACCTGTCGTACATGGTGTCCTCTGTACAAGCCTCTGGAGGCAGTGTTATGATCTGGGGTTCCATAAAATGGTCAGGCCTAGGCTCAGTACTGGTCTACAGCAATAAAATGAAGTCAGCAGACTATCTAAATGTATTGAACAACCAAGTTACAACATCATTGGATTTTTCAATCCCTATTGACACAGGCATATTCCAGGAACAAAACCAAGAATCACTGGGCTCACATTGTGAAAGAAAGGTTAAGCGAGCATGGGGAATCATTTTCACACATGGACTGGCCACCACAGAGTCCTGGACCTTAAACAATCGAAAGGCTTTAGGATGTGCAAGAGAGGGATTTACGGATTGGTTGACTGTCCCGTCATCAAAACAAAATTAAAGCTACTCTGTACGAAAAAAAAAGATTTGTCATTGCATAAGATTGTCAAAACAATGCAACTATGAAAGCCCACTGTGAACAAAACTAAGGTGGTCCAAAAAAAATGTTAGCGTGTGATGTTTTTTTTTTTGGCCAGGAAGTGCACCTTTCAAAAACTACTCCTGCAAACTCATTATAACCTGAAAGTTATCATTTTACAACTGAAATGAACTGTGACTCTCTTGGTCTCAGGCTTCAAAAGCTAATAGGGACAGCTGAAGACACAGACAATGAAAAGCAACCGTTCAATGTGACCCAGACTGCAAAAATGAGCATCAAATCAGTGAGATAACAGAACTGAACATATGTCCATAATCGCAAAATTTAGGAGGTAATTAGTCTGTCCATTGATCAGGACAACTACAGGAAATGAAGGAAGCATGATAAATTACAGAGAAATAGCCAGGAGCTTGATGTTATGATGGATGATATTCTGCAGTTTTGGTGATTGTTTCATAACCTATGGGCCAAATTAGTTCCAAAAAAATGGCCGTGCTCCCAGCGGTAGCAAATGAAAGGTGCAAACTCGGATGGGAAAGGTTATCCTGATCATACAGAGTTGATAAAAGAGTGGCTTTTTGTAAAGCAATATGGGCATTCAGCTTCACTCACTGAAGCAAGAAAGTCCTTGTGAAGGAGAAATGTGAGGCAGCATTCATATATTCCGCCGGGGAAGGGCGAAATCAATAACCATAATGGTTCACAGATCCAAGGGAAAGAGGTGATTGCGCTTTACATTTTTTTAATATACTGACTCAGGCCGCAGTTCCTATCTTCATGTAGATTGCTATTTAAGACAGGCAGAACCATGCAAGCCACAGTAATAGACGGCACACTATCACTGCGCAAAGACAATTTCTGACTATTTCCCCATACTTGTAAAGATGAGGTCATTTGCTCACCCACAGCCTCAAAAATCAATGATGTCATTAGGTAGAAAGTTAAGAAGTTTTCTTTTTGTTTCCAATGTGGAATGACATCTGAAGCTACGGCTACACCGCGTATGTTATGAAAGAGCGACTGCAGCGATAACACGCACACTCCAATCACACTTAATATCCAAGACCAATATGAGAGCACTTCCTACGACTGGGTAAGAAACATATCTCACGGTTACAACAAGTAGTAACCTATGGGAGAGACAGTACTTTATTTTGACAAAACCACTGGAACTCCAGCCACGTTGGCCTGATGTAGCCAGATGAGCCCAGCAGTTGCAGTCTCTGGTTAAAAAGCCAGAGTTCGGACCTTCAGTGATTAAGGCTTCCCAACCTTGTTCCTAAAGATCGACCATCTTGTGGGTTTCCATAACAGAATGCACCTTGTTCAACAACTTGCTTCCAGCAAATACAGTAATTAGTAAGATGTCCCAATTTTGACAGTGGTAATAAGCTGCGAGGCGATCAATCTCCAGGAACAGGATTGGGACGCCCTGGTCTTGGCAGTTGTAGCCAGTCCGCATTTGAAGTGAGTGCTTTGCCTGACTGAGCCATTGAGCTCCAGGAGCTCCATGAAGGTACAATGCCTCAGAAATACCGTATCATCATGTCTGCAGGACAGTCAGCATTTATGGCCCTAGTCATGAGGCTTTCAAATGAAGGCCCCTTTTTAAGGGCAGACCTACCTGCAGCGCAGTCCTCCTCATCGGCCCCATTCTCGCAGTCCATCTCCCCGTCGCATCGCCATGACAGTGAGACGCACTTGTGCATGGGGCCCCCGCAGTCGAACTTCTCTGGCGGGCAAGTCTGCCGGGCTGTCAGGAAGGAGAAAGGGGCACAAAGAAAGATGACTGGCCTGCGCTCCAACATTGTCAGAAAGTGATGAAGAAATTTGCTCGTGTCACAGTGACCCCAATTAAACACGCGGCTGCCTGTCCTCATAATGCCACTCCGTAGCTCTGTTTTCACTCTCTTGATTTCCCTATGCGAAGAGAGGCAATACAATAGCTGCCAATCACCTGCGCACTCGGTGAAAAATGGACTCCCTCCCCAGACGCATTTGAAATGTGACGCAGCTGGCACCGAAATGGGACACGAGATTAAACTGCTGCTGGTGGCCAACACACTGATGATACAAATTAAACATGCTCGAAAGGCGCTGCTAAATAGAAAGGGTCTTCTAAGTTGAATTAGAAGCGGTCATAACCCCAATGAATAATCTCTTATTTCAGAGAGCAAAACCTGGCAATGCTGCCAAAGCCAGTCGTAGCCCCTGCTGCTCTCAGCTGTCTAGCAGACAGGCAGGTCTTCTTGGCTTGGACTGTGTCAGAAATCAGGGCCTCGTTTCAAGACTCGCTGTCAGCTTCATTCTGATCAATTCTCCTCCTGCCACAGGAGGAAAAACTTGGGAGGCCTTTTCAACATTACCTTGTGTAATGCAAGTCCAATGACTGTTCTGTTTATCCTCAGCCTGTCTGTCAGCTACATGCTACTATAAATTCCAGCTTGTAATACTACTACCATAGTTACGACTACTACTACTACTACTACTACTACTACTAATACTACAAGTATTAGTGGCAGACTAGTGGTAATAGTAGCGGTGGTACTAGTCGTTGTCATTGTAGTACATGTAGTAATTTTAGGCCAGTTGTGATAGTAGTAGTTGGACATTTCTATGCTTTGTTTTTCCTAATCTGGGAAAATATACATACTGTCAGCAGCAGAAAATGAAGTATTGTTTCTAGCTACCTCTCAACAGTCAAGAGCTAGCAGTGTGCTACTTACTGGCCATGGCTCAAACACAACAGGTGTTTAGCTGACACTGCTATATAAAACAACACCTTACAGAACGCAGATGTGCTTTTCTATGCCAGCCTGCTGTACTATTGTTCCGTGATTGACTGTGATTTCTCCGATAGAACAAGGAGTGGGCAAAACACTGGAGGGACAGCAGAAAACAAGTACAGATTTTCCAGACAGTATCCATAACCAAATACCTTAAATGACAGAAGACCTTATTAAACTCCTTCTCATATTTCTATTTCATCGGTGTATTTTAAACCACTTGAAATCTATATATGTGCACACAAACAGACACAACTATTTATTACAACATATTTTAGGGTATTCATATTTAATTTTAAGTGCCCTATTCTTTCCTCATTCATTTTCCGCAGGGACAAATTTTCCCTCAATGAGTGAATCTTCCTATCTGTAAGCCAAATGCAGGCTGGCAATAATAGCTTTCTCTAGTGTATGTCTCCCACTTAAATAAAGCTAAATTGCATTGTTGTCACATAATAGCTTTATGCAGCTATAACCTTCAGAAGAAAGCAGGAGAACTTGGACAAAGAACGTTCCGGGTGATCAATACAACACAGGGGTGTCAAGGCATTTTCATCTAACAAAATGACTTTTGTTTGCAACAAGGGGAGGCCACACAAGATTTCAAAAGTAGAAGACAGGCATTTATAAAACTAAGCATAATGATAATATTATACAATAGTAAGCACAAGTTGTGTCAGTAGAATATATAATGGGCTTACAACCAACCAATCATCGATGAGAAGTAATCAAGGTTTAGCGCTGAGTAAACGTAGAAACACAAAAATCAGAAATGACTAACAAATATGTAAAAATTGACTGCTTGGCGAGCTGGCGGAAAACAAGAATTGGACAACAAAAGCAGCCATCTTCAATCTGCAACCAAACAGGAGCATTTATTACTTTTTATCACTTCAGCACTAAGCTTGGGCGGTTCCGGCGGGTACCTGGTTCTACCCGGTTCCAAAATCGGGAACCGGCTCCGGGTATCGATATTTTTCAGAACCGGGTACCCCTAGTGGCGTCGGTTCCGATGGGTTACTGATTCCTACCGGGTACCCGCAGTGGAGTATTGAAACCGAAGCCTCCGTAAAGCGGTTCCGGTACGGAATTTAATTACCAGCGAGGTTGGACAGCCTCCGTCGCCTTGGCATAATTAGCTTACCTTAAATCAATTCCCGTGTACTTTGCCTAACTGGCAATCAAGCCGTTTATTCAGCCAACTGACTGATCAAAACCAAAATGTAGCCAATAATGATTAAGAAGAGATAATGAGAAGCAGACAGGCCTAACCAGGCTGCCGTGTTAGATTGAAAGAGTGTCAATAATCTGAATAAATAGCAGACCTCTGAATTCCACCTCACGTAGAATTTTTACATAGCCTATCATGAAAAAGATTCCTTGAAAATAAACCATTTTAAGATGGCCTTGGTTTTTAAGCGTTTCAAAATACACAAAGTGGAAAAAATTTGTAAAGCATATCGAATGTGAAAGTGAGAAATTATTTTCGCATTGCACGCAATAGACAAATGCAGTGAAGACTTGGCAAACACATTCAGGCAAACGCAAATTTGGAGCATTGTTTATTTAATAATTGAACAAGATTTCAAATAAAGTAATTAATGGCTGTTTATTTTGGTTGCTTTTGAGCGTCTAAATAGCCTAAAGTGAAGGTGGAAAACATTTTGTTTAAGCGTATCGAAGGTGACGTGTAGAAATTGTAATTGCATTAGCACGCAGCGCGACCAAATGAAAAACTGGAAATAATCTCACAAACACATTCAGGTAAATTACGTGCTGAAAAAAGCAAAGTTAAGGTCTGCAAAATCATCATCTTCTACCCGACAATTGCTCTCACCCCTTCCCATTTGCTTTGCTCAATTTGCAATCAAACAGTTGATTCGCTCAATTAACGATTTAAATTGGTTGACAGTCTGATTTATTTGAATGTTTTGTTTATTACATTTTGAAATTTAAATGACCATGAAACATGACAGATTTGCCTGAATCTGTTAGATTTTTCTTGTTTTACATTCTGCTGCGCTGCGTGCAAATGCGTTAACAATTTACGTGAAGTTCGATACAACAAAATGTTTTCCACCTTCACTGTTGGCTATTAGACGCTCAAAAGTAACCAAAATCAAGAGCTATGAATTATTTTATTTCAAATTAATCTTGTTCAATTATCAAATAAAAAATGCAACAAATTTGCGGCACAGATTCGTCTGAACTTGTTTGCCAAGTCTTCGCTGTATTTGTCTCTTGCGTGCAATGCGAAAATATAATTTCTCTCACTTTCACGTTTGAGATGCTTCACAAAATGTTTTCCACTTCGTGTATGTTTTGAAACGCTTAAAAACCAAGGCCATCTTGAAATGGTTTGTTTTTAAGAAATCTTTTTAATGATATGTAAAAATTCTACGAGAGGTGGAATTCAGAGGTCTGCTATTTATTCAGATTATTAACATTCTTTCAATCTAACACGGTAGCCTGGTTAGGTCTGTCTGCTTCTCATTATCTCTTCTTAATCAGTATTGGCCACATTTTGGTTTTGATCAGTCAGTTGGCTGAATAAACGGCTTGATTGCAAGTTAGGCAAAGTACACGGGAATTGATTTAAGGTAAGCTAATTATGCCAAGGCGATGGACGCTGTCCAACCTCGCTGGTAATTAGCGGACTTCAAAACGCAGTTTTCTTCCCGGAAGCATTTCAAATGACCGAATTAGGTATGTGTCAAAGAAAAGGTAATAAGCAAGCTCGTTTGTCTGCCTCACAGTGGCAGTTACTTTTATTGCGCTTGCGATAACCGCGATTCCATTTATTGTGCAGCCCTACCTTAAATTGTTATGTTTTTCTTTGAATTGCACGGAACCGGTTTCGACTCGGAACCGGGTATTTATGCGATACCGGAACCGGTTCTGTAAACGGTGGAACCGCCCAAACCTATTCAGCACTTCATTAACCCCTTTGCGGCGAATACAAATAACGCCAATTTTTCCTGTTGCTCTTGAGCCTATTTAAGGCTTTAAGCTCAGAATTTGTGTTGCAGAGACTGTGGAAAATTATTCCAGTGAAGCAAGACATTTGAAAATTCAGTTGCAGAATTATTCAGCAACGAAATTTCGGAATTTATAGACGCCGGCGTCTATATCTGCGCAGAGGGGTTAAGACCATATCAAGTCATCTTCATTCTCTTTCTTAAACAAATGTATGGATCACGCACCATTCATTCATACAATCGTACCTAAGGGCAATTTAGTATCCTCAATCAGCTCAGCACGCATGCATGTCTTTATATGGTGAATGGAAATTGGAGTACCTTGAAGAACACAAGGAGAACAAGCAACACCATACAGAACGACCCCAGGCTGGATTCAAACTTCGCAACCTTCTCGCTGAGAATCAACAGTGCTACCCCTTACGACACCAAGCCACCGTTAGCACAAGTGCAGCCAGCTTGTAGTGAAGAACCAGTCAACTCTGAACACCAGCAACTCCACAGTGAAAAGCACAGCCAATTGGAGGGGCTGCTCACTGCAGAGCAGAAGGGGGGAGCTCAAACTGGGTGTCGTCCGAATAGTCAAAAAATTACAGCCTATCAACTAATTCCTAACAACATTTCTTTAACCTTTGTGAAAAACGTCATAAGGTAAAGCAAAGGTGTAAAATGGAATTCCTAACGGCTTAGGAAGACAACCACGCTAATTAGAGAATCCGACCGCACTTACACTAGGCAACGTGATCAAGTGTCCCCTGCCCATCATATACGTTTCTTTTCACGATTCGCCGGATGAATGGTCGCTGCTTTAAATATTGCTGCTTCGCCGAACTGTGGGATAGCATTATCTCCTTTCTTTTCCAAAAGGATGGTTCTGCATACCCTATGCTAAGGGAGGTAAATTAGGAAGCACCAAGGCACCTTTTCTTAACATTTAAAGAATTTGAATACACATAACATAGCTGCCACGTAATTATTTCTGGATCATTTTTCAGGAGGTAGGAACTTTCCGAGGTAAAAATGACTATTCGGACGAAGTCCTGGTCCCGCTCCACCTCAGGCCCAGCCCCACCCCAACTCACTCACTGGACTCATACAACAAAGAGGTGGAGCTTCGCGAGGTCCAGAGAGGTGGGGCTGGGCTAGTTTATGCTACACCCATTTGGCTCTGCAGTGAGTGTCACATGACCAACCAGACAGTTTGTATGGGTGACTTGTCTCATTAAGTGCATGCATTTAAAAATTCAACCAGGATCTGAAATTAAAATGCAGACTGAACAAGCGATAGCCATCCCCTGCCGAAAGATTCTGACAATGCCAGAATAACCCCAGGAATACCAGCTCATGATGGTCACTCAGCAAGCCCTCTACCCTCTATTTGCAAATGAAGGCTCACTACTTTTACTTTGTGATTACATTAAAGTTTAAAGCCTTAGCTTGCAGCGTGGAAAGTCATATCATATTCAAAAACTGCAAAATATTTCCCAAAAAAAATTGAAGGACAGGACACTGAAATGGGTGCTATTGAATTAGTCAATATTAGATGAATCATAAAATAATTAGATTCTGCAAATAATCCCATTTATTCCATAAAAGCATTTTTGGGCTATCAGCACAGCATCACCCAAACTCAGGTATAAATATTCCAATAAACACCCATTACTGCCCATTTTGATGCTGATCTATGGGTGAGTGCATTAGCCTATTACCCTTGAGATTTAGAGAAAATGTTTCAAATGGGTTGTATAAGCCCATATTCAGCAATATTTGATTGCCCCCTCGAACTCCTGCATAAAGTAGCATTTTGACACAACACTTCAGGACTACTTGATCACTAGAATTTCACCTGACTTAATTTAATACCCACAATTAAATTAACAGTAGAAAATATCAGGCCTTTGTCACCACATGAGCAGATACTTCATTCAACAGTGATTGGTCTCCAACATCATATGCCATGAAACAGACTGGAATTGGTTTGGAACAGCCCCGTAATACTCAATCATATTAAAAATTGCTGCAGCTGCGAACCAGTCAAGCTCTATTATAAAATACTGATAAAATACTGACAAAAAAAGTATAAGTAATTTTTTACACTAGTCCTGGTGTTACATACAAGCGAACACCATAACCCATTTGACCGTGACACAAACAAGTGAGAACTGACAATGGCTGCAGTACAAACTTGGCGATGCATCACCAGGGAAGAAAATCAGCATCTGATGATTCCTATGTATCAGACTACAAGAAGTCATCGCAGGCAAAGGGTATATGACCAAATGTTAAAAATTATTACATTATTCTACATTATGTTGAACAGTCCAATATTTTTTAACAGGCCCAAATGGGGAGGACTATGTACAAAAGGTCATAATTTCTAAAACTGAACTCCCTCTAGTTGAAGCTGATATTCTGTGCCTCCACCTCATTTCAATTATGTCCTTTCAAACCCAAAATGCCTGAGTACAGAACCTCAATAAAAATGTGTCACTGTCCAATGAGTTATGGTCCTAATTGAAGATTTAGATGACTGGGAAAAAGCTTTTCCTCATTTAAAAAATGCAAGGTCTAACAACCTGAAAGGGGAGCTATAATGTGGTTTTTTTCCAACTTATAATATTCTTGGATGTCGAATATGAATGTCTATAAACAAAAAACAAAAACACAAGAATCCCATAATTTCAGAGCAATTTGATTTCTGTCACTCCAAACCCTTTGAAAAACAGGCTGTTCTGGGAGGGCATCCCCTCTCTGAAATAAGCTCTGTTGCGATTGGCCAGTGAACAGAGCACCGTATCAACGGAGAGCAAAGATACCAAAATCTCCCCGCAACTGGCAAGTCTCTAAATACAGATGACGGCATACGCAGCTTGCTACCAAGCTTGCTATTGAACTAGCTACATAATGAGTATGGACAGGTGACGTCTGCAGGCTTGGCAAGGATGATCTATACATTCATGAAGAAACACGACATGCAGTCACCATAAAAGTTTAACTACACACCAAATTCAGTACATTAAGAATCAACTGCAGGCAGCAACTGTAATAGTAGCAAACTTTAGCTAACATTCCATTTATTTTTGAACAGCAGTGCTAATCCAACAAAAACAGACTGAATTCCATTTGAAATCATTCACTCGTTCTATCAATTCCTATTGACGTGCCTACTACATTGTCTCTGGATAAACTAGTGACAGTTTCTAAATTGACAGTCAATTCAGTAGCGAGCTTGTAACACTTGGGAGTTCAGTTTAAATATTAACAGAAATTAAAAACACTTTCCAAGCCAGCTGCAGATTCTCCTTGAAAACAAATCACTTCTTTGTATCTTCTGAAAAGCATAATAGGTCCCCTTGAGTATAGATTTCCAGTCCTGCACTGCACTGACTGACCCAAGTTAGCAGAATAAAGGAGTCAGACAAAAAGCGAATAGCACATACAGTACATACAGTAAGGTGACCAGACGTCCCGGTTTTGCCGGGACAGTCCCGGTTTTGAGTTGCATGTCCCAAGTCCCGACAAAAGCCTGTCGGGACACTAAAATGTCCCGGTTTCAACCACTATGAAATGTCCCCTGTTGTCAGCGATTACATAGCCAACGTGGTCTTATTATCGCCCGATCATTAACTAAAAAACACATAGAAAGAATAAAGCATCCAGCATATGATTTCAACAATGTGTGTGTGTAGCGTAGGCTAGGCTACAAACGTAGGCTACGCCAGCAACGTTACATTATACAAATAGCACAAAGTAATAATAGTGACGTGTCGTCGGAGGTCAGTTAGGGTAGGCAGAATCCTCACCGTTAAGCAAACGATAACTCTATTACTTTGCTTGATTAGCAATCTGAGGATTGATTAGGCTAACTAATTTACAAGACTAAATGGCAGAATGGTGTGCCAGTTCCATCCACGACATTATTGCTCAGTGCATTGAACTTAAAATGCTCACGAGACAGCAAGTTTGTTCATATTTGCTTAGAGGAAGCTAACACAATGCCATTAACAAATATTAAAACCTTTCTTATGCGGCGTTCAATGTGTGGTCAATATGCTTACGATAATATTTCCCCCCTTAAACACGTACTTTTTAATGCCATTTTTTAAAAAATAGGGAGTTTATTTTCAGTCTTCTTTCATAATCCAATAAACAAAAGATCGAAACAATATACGGAATTACGGAGAGAGTTGAGATTTTTTCCTAATTAATTACTAAGATTTATTTCCTCGCAGTCTCGAATCAAAGCATAAAGGTAAATTAATCTTTTTGTCACTATCACCTCTTAATCATTACAGGCTTAATTGACCAGAAAAAAAAGGTCAAATTGATTGTTAATCAATCAGGCATAGTACGTGGAAATAGGTTGACAAAATCTAGCAATAAAAAAGAAGTCACTGCCTACCCTGACCGCACGTCCCTGTACTTACATAATAAGGCCTTTAAATCAACAGTGTTATAGTACACCATCTAACAGAGGCGTAGCCAGTGGGGGGGCACAGATACCTCACTTTATGACAATAATTAGTCCTCTGGTCCTGGCTAGTTCTCAATCATTTTCCTTTATTGACGCATTTTCCAAGTATCGTCATTTGCACCTGAAGACACGGTTTCTCTCCATATGCGATATAACAGCGATTAAATCATGGGCAAAATTCAGTACAGCTGCGGAACAAGAACAGAGAATTGGGTTGCACAAAACATCCGTTTAAAACAATTATTTGTCCTGACCTGTTCTCAGTCATTTTCATAACAGAAGGTTTACTCTTCGAGCGCTCCACATTTAACAGGTGCTGCTTGTTCTCCTCGATTAGGTAAGACGACAATCATTCATCTGGACGCGTATTTGCTGTATTTAAATTAACGTTATTCAAAATTGCATACCTGTCAACTCTCACGCAATTAGCTGGAGCTGCACGCTTTTTATAGCGTATTGAACTGCCGAGTGCCACTTTTTTTATCAACCCAAACAATACCGAGAGTGAAAGTCCGCGTTTCACTGGATCACGGACCAGTTCAATCAACGTGAAGCATTGGCCTATTAATAGCTAAGTAAATTATTTTGCAGTACTGAATTTAGCCCATAATTTCATCGTTGTTAAATCGCATATGGAGAGAAACCGTGTCTTCAGTTGCTAATTACGATAACTGTAAAATGTGTCAATAAAGGAAAATGATTGAGAACTAGCCAGGACGGACAGAGTCCGCTGTCAGCGTCCTGCTTCCACAGGTGGTTTGGCGTGGTGTCTTTAGTTTGTGACAATTAGTCCTGGCTAATTCTCAATTTTCCTTTACTGACGCGTTTTCCAATTATTGTAATAATGCAATAGCAATTGAAGACACAGCTTCTCTCCATATGCGATCTAACAGCGATGAAATGGGCTAAATTCAGCACAGAAAAATAATATGCTCATTAATAGGCCAATGCTTTACGAAAGACAAACTGCTCTGAAACTTCTGTGCAACCTTTTCCGCACATCAGGCGATTTAACTTGCGCTTCATGATCGTTTAAATTAATTGTTTTAAAAACTGAAAAACTTCCATGCACAGAGACTTCAATTCCATACGAGAATCTCTTAAAATTTTTGATTGTTACACGGGCCAATTTTGATGACACCTGTCCGCAATTCCACAGCAGGCTGTCAGCCAACAAATCGATTTTGGAGCAAATTCACTCCTGAAACAAATATATGTAGGCTAATTTGAAGAGCGTTTGTCTCTGTGTTGAGGTCATGTTTCCGGAGCTCTTTGAGGTTGACATCTCACACACGCACACACACACACACAGACATAGCCTACAAGAGATCTAAGAGATCAAAGTGATATAATGTGTTACAATGCTTTGTTTAAAAAAAGAACCGTTCAGATGGTGTATTTTCCAAAACTTTCTTCAGCTTCAGGCTAATTCATAAAAGTAAAGATAGTCCCACACAAAACTCATTCATTGTCCTTTCATATTTTATCTTAAATGTGTAAATAGGCCTACCAAAAACATGCATAATTTTTCCCCTTTAGGCTATGTTGTGAGCAGCAGTCCTACGTGCTGAAATTGAGCCTAATATCTGTCTATGACTTCACGTGCACGCGCACTACGGTCACGCGCAAAGTGTCCCGGTTTTAGTTTCAGGAAATCTGGTCACCCTAACATATAGGTTTTCACATATTGAAGCTGGCATGTTGCCACAAAAAAGCCGTGGGTGGAGATACTCTGATGAGAAGCGGGACCATTCTCACAAGCCTGCCTGTGATGTAGGAAGAGGAAAAAAATCTGAATGGCATGTTGATTGCCATGTCTTATGAAAAAGGAAGCCCACGAAAACCTGATAGAGTTGTTTTATTCCACAGTGGGTTATTAGGCACTCTTGATACCAATATGTATGTGCAGAAGCACTGAAAAGTTTTTCATATGTCCCCTTTAATTAAACATTTGATGCCCACAAACACTGCACTCACTGAAGGCACATTGCATTTGCAAATGGACTAGATATGCAGGCAGTGCTTAAGAATTGATTAATAAATCACTTTGTCATACCCAAGTCTACCTATTCCACTGGTGCCCAAAAATTAATATCCGCTTTTAACTGAATGTGAGAGTATTAACGACATAACACTAATAGCTCAGTAACTAAGATAATAAATTAAGCTCAGGAAATAACCAGTGCTGTTATGGATGTATCCATAATGTGTCCATCAGTTGTGTAACACCTATGTCACCTTCATCTTTTCAGTCTGACTTTAACCCCAGTACACAAAACTTGCATGATAAATACAAGTGTGCAATACCTTCTGGGCTACTGCTGGTAGCAGCTGTTTGAACTAGATATCTTGTGGAATGCAATGTTCCACCTCATGTATAACTGACGCCACATACTGCCCTCTCAGAAATGATAAGTGAAAAAACCCAAGGACCTTACACTTTTAAAGTAAAAAAGGAGCTAGGAGTGGGCATGTGCATACTTAAGATGGCACACAGGAAGCCAGCTAAGGTAACGGAAGAAATAACGGTTTTGAGCGGAGCACTTTACTTACGGGGTAAAGAAGATGAGGGGAAAAACACTTATCTCTGTTTTCCTTCTTTCACTCTCTCGGGTTGCTGACCGTACGTTCTTATCAGTTGACTGGTTAACAAATGCGTTTTATTTATTCTTCAACCAGTGAGTCTCGCCGAAGTACAAATGCATTTTTCAAATGTGTCCTGGTCAGTATAGCAGAAGTAAGCGCATAAAATTCCATGAATGGCTACTGCATAAACAACAGTACATTAGCACACGAGTAAGAAAATGAAGTACTAAATCATAGCAAATTAAGTTAGGCAAATGAGTTTTACAACTAGATTAAGGCTTACATAGAAAGCCGCTAAACTACTGGGAATGATACTGAAAGAGCAAAGGAGCAAATTAAATTAATTTAGTCTTTCCTGAAGGTGCAAATAGCGGAAATTAGGGTTGTCCTAGACTTGCAAGTAGTGATTATCTACAAGGTTTGATAAGCATGAAACACCATTTCTTCTACACTTCAACACTACCCCTTTTTTCCTGAATTATTTACAACTGCATGTGATGGTCTATGCCTGGCAGGCACACAACACAGAAATGGTCATGTGTTCATTTACACGCAATTTTTCTCTAGGGGAGTTAGCAGGCGGTAAAATGCGTGGAAAGAATTGAGTCATGTTAAAAGAGAATGAAAGAGAATTAGAATGGGAGGGGAAGAAAGCACACTGAATTGGCCACTCAGTCCAATCAAGGATGCCAATTTCAATTCAGTTCAGTTCAGGGTCCATAGCTATCGAAGCCATTCTAAGGAACCTCAACCTCCATATAATGAAACAGGAAGACAAACTGAACACAGAGTACTTCACTCAGAGCATCATATTATTTCAAACTAATTGTGTTCATTTCGTCATACACTTTTGAGAAAGGTGAGTAGCCTGCTTGAGGATGTGGTGATCATAAATTGTTGATGACATAGGCGAACATGATGGAATGGGGCACTCCGCATGGAGATGGAGTTGAAGTAATAAATGGCTAGCTCAAGAAATTTTTGACAGCTAGTCACTTGACACAAGAGTCAGCCCTCTGTCCATCAACAGGCCAGTGACTGTTAGGAATAATGCCAGGATAGAGTCGTTCCTTAGGACTGACGAGCATTTTAATTCCCTTTCACACAAGCAGCATGTAGCCCATTAAGTTGGACAATGGCGGAGCGATTCACCCATCTAATGAACATTACCTAATGAAAAGAAAGTCATTCCGTTTATGCGCACCACTTTTTGACACCGTATTTAAACACAGTAACTAACTGCGAATGCCACCGCCATGGGTGACACTGCTATATCCTAGAATGAGCTGCTTACAGGGAAGAGCACATACAAATTTCAGTTCATATATTGACTTCTCTAGTAACTAGAAATTACATGATGAGCATTATTTAACCCACAGAACCGCAATGATCTTTTTGACGTCCTAATGAGTTTTTAAACAGGGTTTTAGTATGACACAGTTCTGAAGACAAGCCAGCATGTTCAATCTACTATAAAATTGTAAAACAGAATAAATGACAATCTGAAATTAACTCAGGCCACAAAAAGGATAATGTGTTTTACATAGTATATGTGCACTTGTTGCAGTTTTTTTGTGACATTATAATTGAAATTAAATGCATTTATTTTCAAGATTAAAATATAATATAATCATCAAATTATGCATTTTAATACATAGATGGCGGGACCTGTAATTTTCAAGAGCAAGATGCAATTACCAAATTCAGCTTGTATCAATGAAAGATGAAAACTGTACAAAATGGTACTGTGGAGACTACACTTAGCATTTTAAACAAGATTAAGGGAGAAAAAAAATGGACACTAGCAGCAATGCAATTTAAACCATTAAATGGCACTTAAATATCTTAACTGGGGTAAATAGATGGTGAATACGATGTCCATAAGAAAGACCATTTTAAAGCCTGAAACTGCATTTAGTTCATCTTACATCTCATATTGGTGTCCAGCTCACAGCCAGCGTTTTTTATTCTCTAACAATTTTGAGTCAAGAAAAATCCTTCTGTTGAAATTCAGTTACACTTGCATTTTTGCGAGTCAAATGTACATCAATGTCAGGAGCAATACCTTTTGAACCGAGGTGTCAATACCTCGGTGAAAACAATAAGCTGATAACACGTAATGCAGATGTCAGAAACTATCAAACAATCTAGAATCATACACAGTCATGCAGTTATGACCGCTGTGCTGAAGCTGAGGTCAAGAGACTGATGTTCAGTGAGAGCAGTAGTAAAAAAAACATTGTAAGGTCTTGCAGCACGCATACTTAGAAAAGCAGAGGCATATTGTCTACTTTGTAAGGGGCCGATCACACCGAACGCGCTTTATCGGTGTGGGGCGCCTTTTTTGTTAATATTCTCAATGATTAGACGCGTTCTGGACGCTGCTTTTGCACACCGAGTGCCTCGCGTTTAAGCGCCCCAGGCGCCTCGCTGTTTTTTGATGCGCTTCGTATCAAACACAGTCCTATTTTGAGGCGCTTTGATAAAAAGGCGCTTCACGTCATTGTCAGTCTTTTCCCTGCTGTCCAATCATGTGGTGAATCTGGTGATGGTATTCCCCCCGCTCTGAGTTTCATGGACCCAGATTGATCTCCTTTTGTTTTTTACTTGCCTTTCACTCTCAAAAAGAGCAAAAAAGAGTGCCCTACGATAATTCATTGTTTTTTAAAAAAACAATTAACTCAAAAAACCTGAAATCTGTTGGCTTTTGACTGGTTCGTTGAAACGGTTAATGTCAGAATATTCACAAAGATGAGTGACAGGAGCGTTACTTAGCAACACAGAAAAGACGCACCCAGCGCCTTTTTTCCAACGTTGGCTTCAGAAAAACAGGTCAGAGGCGCCTCGCGTTTCCACGCCGAAAAAGCGCCTTCGGTGTGATCGGCCCCTTAATGTGTTCCTATGAGCATGGCTCCCAGGAGGCAAAGTGGTTCAACCCTCATAGTATGGGGGAATTCGCTTGTGTTTCTGTAAGTCTAAGAGCCAGCCAGTCATAGCCAGGACACAGACATATCCAGAAGACAGAGTGCCTTCAGGCTGTAAGGCAGGCGCTCATAAAAACACACTATTCAGGGCGCATGCCTGCCCCAATAATTTACAGTCAAACTCACTAGACATTACATGAGGCTGACATTTTTCATATTTGAATGTTGACCCCTCCTCGGGTCGTCAAATGGCAGTCAAAGCAAACTTGCCGCTTCTCTGAAATGAAGGCGGGAAATTATTCGCCCTTTAGGCATTTCCTGCCAGGGTCTCTTCAAAAAACTAGAACAGTCACAGAAACAGTCTCACTGGTTTAAAAATCACTGATCGTCATATAGCTGGCAGCATTGCAGTCTCTGGGGTTATTACAGTTATGAATCCGAATAGGGAAGAAATTCCTCGGCTCTTCAAAATGCTTATTACTTTGGAAATACTCATAACTGAAATTGAGGGCATCTTCATTTCATGAAAGCGCTCCAAATTGCCTTTAATTTTTAACTGCAGGATGCTCGTTTCATTTTACTAATGTTTGCCTTGGACGTGTCCATGCCATTACACTTCAACAGGCACTGCGCAGTCGTGGGCTCGTGTGTCTACCTCCACAGTAACAGGGGCAGTATGCCAAATGTAAACAGGTGGTTTGGTATTATCATATTTAAGAGCCGTGGGTAGAGATACAACAACCATAAAAATGCAATTAAGATCTGAAATTGAGCTTGAGTGCATGGGAAGTACAGGCAGACAATTCAGGCTGCTTTTCAGGCATTGGGTGGAGATATTTGAGGGGTACGATTGCATTCTAAATGGCACTGACCGCGTCACTCCATGTTTCCATGTCAGTTAATCACTGTGATCAGAGTCCACTTAATCATGCTCATCAAATATTGCCTTTTTTGTAGCCAAGAGCATTGGCTTATCCAACCTTCCTCGGAATGACAGCATGATTCCAATAAAAACATAATTCTCTGTCTAAACAAGACAACTGATCTGGGGGTGACATTAAAGCTTTTGTAAATAGATCATTCACACAATCGATTTGGTGCCATTGAGTAAACCAGTGGACAACATCAAGGTATTTAAATGGCATTGGGCCCACCCCCAGGCCTCTTTATGCAGCATAAAGTGCAACATTCGTTTGCAATTTTGGATTCATCAGTTACCTTCACCCCTGAGGAAACCCATCTTTCTCTTGTGCTCAATCATAGTTAGCAGCTGCTAGCAAACAGTTGTTTACACATGCTCCCGAGCAAGCAAAATAACAAAGCTAATCCAAGCTTAAAGCATAACTTCCCGCAAAATGAAACTGCTTTGTGCCCTGCGTGCATAAACAAGGACAACCAGCTGGGAGAAAGGTTCTTTAAATCTTTAATAAAACACACCGTTTCACAAACTTTGCTATGCATTACCATGCTCATTTGATTCTAGGAAATGCCGAGAAATACGCTGCATGCGAGTTTTGAAACTCAGGGCTAAAATCATTTAATAGACTGCATAATCCCATACCTTCCCTGTTTGCCTTGCAGTGTGTCAGTAATCCTTAATAAAAGAAACATTCTGCAACAGATATGGCCTCAAATTAAACTTGCCCGGGATACCGAGCAACTAGTACAGAGCAGTTCCCTTCTGAAAGTGATGCAGTTAATGCAGCCGCACCCATGGTCTCGAGGAGCCGAGTGGCTCTTTTAACAGCGTCAAGGTAGAATCAGAAACTGCCTTCATCAGAACTAATTTAAAGCGCTAACTCTACCTGGCACTAGTCTGGGAATTGGCGTGGGTGGGTGGTGCGCGTGTTCTCGAAACACCTCAAAGCCTCCTGGGAAATTAACGTAGGAGCGACATCAAACAAAGTGAATGCATCCGGCGCATCCGAGCGAAACGTTCATTCACATTCAAATTCGCCAAATGTAAATTCGAGTTAATTAGCGTGCATATGGTCGCGGATAATATTGGCTTCTCTCATATCCCCCAGATCCTGCATTAAGTTGGAGACGGTTAAATCCCGTCTGCAGAGATGCTTAGATTCTGCTTTACATGGCAGATTTTCTCTCCACGAGCTTGGGTAAATCGGCAAAGTCCCCTAAGATCAGCCGAAATACTGTATATAGTCTCCTGTTACATTAGTGTGCAGTGACATTCCCAAAGGAAAAAAAAATAAATCTGGATATTCTTTGTCTCAAAGTCTGAGGGAACGTTTTTCACGCTCGAGAGGCCACAAAATTCAGAGGCTGCAGGCTGCCCCAGAGCATTTCAGTGGAGAGAAGAGCCCATCTGAAGCTTGGCTGTGAAAGACTGGAAGAAACAGAAAAGAGAACGAAAGAATAGACAGAATGAAAAGCAGACGCTGTTTGTGCTGCAGCAGTGATCGCCTGGAACAAACTTCCCTGTGATCAGTTGCAGCCATTGCTTGGACCAAACTTTTCGGCGAATCAACACTCCAACAAACCCTTAGGGCCCTATCTTACGCCAGAGTCCCTAAACCCGTTATTTGGGGATTTCGCATTGCGTAAGAGGCGTTCCCCCGCGACAGTTGCTATCTTGCACACCTTCCTGTATCCCTAAAACACCAGCGCTACCCGTTATATTATGCATAGGCGTGGTTTGGGCGTTACGCCAGTTAAACCAATCAGTGTGCCAGGCGCCACTTCCTTTCGGAGCAGGCTGCGCTATCCCAAATCCTCAAACCGAAATCCGTGATGGAGAGAGGAAGGTCGCCACGTTTCTCCGTTGACGAAGTTAAATTGCCCGTGCATGAGGTCAAATCCAGTCAGGAGAGGATCTGTTTTTGTTAAGTTAATCATGAATTGTATTATTATTATTATTATTATTATTATTATTATTAATTTTATTTGACATTGACATATTGTTTAATGTTTAGTATGTAGTAAAAAAAAAAAAATCAAGCCTTCCCCTTTTGCGATGGAAACTTCAAAAAAAAAAAAAAAAAAAAAAAAAAAATGCGTTTCGCCATGATTGGGTCATGCCTCCAATTGAGCTCAGTGGGTGTTGGAATGACCCACTAGCATAGAAAAATTGTGCCACAGTAACCCTAACAGCAACAGGCAAGGCATACGGACAGCTGGCAGCGGTGTACACATCATCCGCAACCAGGTGACATAATTCCGTCACTGCCTGACGGGAGAGGCGCAGTTTTGTCACGCATTCTCGTTCTGTGGGAGATAATACTCAGGGCCGGCGCTAGACCTGAAAGTTTGGGAGAAAATATCCATCCCTTTATTGACTACAATTAGTCCTGGCTAATTCTATTTGGTTTTCCCTTATTAACACGTTTTCCAATTCAAGAATAATCAAGTGGCAATTGAAGACACGGCTTCTCTCCCCCATGCGATCTAACAGCAACAAAATAATGGGCTACATTCAGTACAGAAAATAATCTAATTAGAAATAGGTCTATGCGCTGGCACTCAGCAACGGTATTTTTTATTTATTTTTTTTTCCAGCGAGAGCGGAATTTCAGAACTCTTTTGCGAATGAACAGAATTTCGGCGACAAGTACGCACACCTGTTTTTGCAGCACGGTCACGCAACTTGCTGTAAAAAAAAAAAAAAAAAAAGCTGTCCGATTGGAAAATGTAAACGGATGAAACCACGTACTTGTCACCAGAATTACCTTCATTCGCTGAAGAGTTCTGAAATGCCGCTCTCGCTGGGAAAAAAAAGTTGCTCTCTGAGTGCCAGTGCATAGTCCTAATTATAATTAATTATTTTTCTGAACTGAATGTAGCCCATTTGTCGCTGTTCGATCGCATAGGGGGAGAGAAGCCGTGTCTTCAATTGCCAAAGGGGTAGCGGGTGGTTTGAGGACCCGCTTTACGCTTTCCCTAACCTGTGTGGTCAAGATAGCAATTGTAGGGAAAGCGCATAAACACGCCCACGGGAACACCTCCTGGCGCAAATAAAGGATTCGGCATAATGTATTGCGGGTAGTGTGGCCGCAAGATACCGTTTAGGGATAGTGGAAGCTGCTAAATGCGTAATTCAGGGGTAGCGGGTAGTGGCAACGGGTAGGGCAGTGTGAAAGATAGAGCCCATAATACTAAACATCGTTTGCTCACAAAAACTAACATAGCAAAGTCTATCTTTAGGATGATTTTAGTTTTGCAATAAGACAAGGCATCCTAAATTACCTTGTTTTTGGCTACTTTTTGATTCACAAGTGCAACTTCTACCTCATTGGCAAACTCAACCAACTAACAAGGTTGGGACCACGGGCGACGTTCGCACTACCAGGCTCAAGTAATTTTTTTTCCTTAATGTGACACAGATCTGATGTTTTCAGGGTTGTCTCGACACAGAAATACAATCTTACATCCAATCTTCAAATCAGAATTGAGCCACTTTCATATATGGTCCTAGATCGGATACAAATCGGATACATGGCCATGTGACATAAATGAGAACAGCCAGATCTGAGTCCATAATTAACCTGTACGTATGAGCTGAGTGCAGTCTGGCTTTATCCCACTTTCTCAACCTCATCCCGAACAGCTGACGAACTGTTTGCTGTGCTCCAGGGGGGGAAAACAACCCTCTATACTTTCGCTACTATCGCGTCCATCTTCTCACCATGAGTGCTCTCACAAAGGTGACATTTTTTTATGGTTGGCGATGCAGATGACTCATGCAAAAACTCATATACGCATGCCTGCTGTTTCGGAGGACAGATGCGTTCAAATTACAGTTAGATACAGGTCACTAGTAATTATGAATATGAATTATCAAGATAGGTAAATCTGATCTGAAAAAAATCAGAATTGAACAACGAGGCTTGTGATGTGAGTGCAGCGCAGGACTCGTGCAGACGGAAGTTCAGTTCCTCACAATTCATTAAATTGAGAATTGAGGTCAGGCAGTCCAGGTCGTAAACAAGCAGGCAGATTGCAGCACAAATCCAATACACAGAATCCAAATCGATACGCAGGCAGAAATCCAAAAACCAACGGGGCAGAATGCGGAACAAAGGGGGAAGCAGAATCATAAACCAAATGCCCAAGCGTAGTCAAAGCTAAAAATAAAAGGACACAAAGGGAAATCCAAAACTCATAAACCAGGGTCAAAGCAAATCAAACACAGGAATACGAAACTCAGAAATGAAGGCTCATACTGGAGAACAGAGATGAACTCGGCCCGGTAAGCACAAACTGAGGGCTTATATACACTGGGGAGTGATAACAAAATCTAACGCTGGGGAGGCAAAAGGGGATCAGAGCACCAAGAGGGTGTGGTTACAAACAGGAAAAGGAGGATCAATTACTACACACTTTTATGCCCTGATGAAGACCGCACAGGTCAAAACACGTCGGCTTTTAGCCATTTCATAGAGGCTTTTTATTCTTCTTGCTTCTTTCTGATATAATTATTTTCTGAGTGCCTGGAATACCTACATTTTTGGTTTATCCTATGCCACACTTCCAAGAGCACCAGCTTTATATTTTCTTGGAAACTTTTTTTATCCCATGAGCGCCTAATATCTTCTTTTATAAGCAATTACTGCACACTATCAGGAGGGTGAGCGGGTAGCAGGCAAGGTAAACCCAAACACGTGGCGTGAGGAAACATGAGGAAAACACAATAAACGAAGTGAAGCAGAAGCAAGAACATAAATTCAGTAAGGGCACTTATGTCAGATTTTCCCATTTATAACAGGACCACCAGCATTTGAGTTTGGTGGTGACTCTGCTTGTGTGATGTTCTGGAGGAATCTGAGCAAGCATGACACAGACAGTCCGAGATCACTAAACCCCCCCGGGAGAGCCTGAGATACTTTTAAATCTCATAATGTTTAAATCATTGAACATGATATAAACAGATGCTGCTTGCGATGAACAATGATATTTATACAGGAGGAGGCTGGGTAAGAGGGAGAGGTCAGCAGATTTTTTAGTAGACCAGAGTAGGAGCGGTGTACAGGGCACGGAGTCAGAAATATGAATGAACGCTGCCTTGGTTATACAAGTTCGCCAACTAGTTGGGACAAGCTAAAGTCAAGAATGATTGGACAGAAATGTGACTTGTGACCAATCTGATTCCCGTGCCTGACTGAACTAACGCGAATGCTCGATAAATTCTGACCTAAACTGTCAAACCCTGGCACCAACCTGCAACTTAAACGCCAATGCTCAGTTCACAGAGATATCATACTAACGAAAATATAACTATTTTTGAATAAACTAATGCTTAGTCAACTTTTTTTTTAAAGATATCATGTTATCTCGAACGTCATGTGCCACTGGGTGATTGTTAAGATGAAAGTCAGAGAACAGGATTTAGACCAAAACAGGTTAAAAACATGGCGATGGACAAATTGAGAAAAATGGCAGAATAATTATCAATTAACACCAAAAATGGCCAATCTGACTGCAATTCACTTATCAATTTGAAAAACAATTCTATCCCTGCCCCACACCTTGGTTTGGCACCTTGCCCAAAGACTGCTGGGACATCTCATACACTATGCTCTGAAACAGACACACTTCTGTAAGGCAGGGTTCCACATCCTCTCCCGCTGTCAACACTGATTAGATAACAATACAGAGGTCGATACAGAATTTCTATCCCCCCCGAAAGTCACGGGGTGACTCTTACGCTCCACTTTAAGGGCTGGGTGTTTGGTAATGAAGAAGGCTTTGGCTCAACTCTTTGGAGAGCTATTAGTGGTCTGGAAAAAGGGGTTTTAGTCAGGGAGCCTGACATTGATTTATGACTTTCTATTAATAGTGGTGGACTCATAGCACGGGGATGACCAGCCAATCACTGGACTAGAAAAGTCATTGTAAAGGAAATGGAAGCAATCATGAGTGCACCGGTACCCACCACGACTCATTCAGTCAGCTAAATACAAAATTCCCAATTCCTCATTACTAGCTGTCATTACAATGATTCACATTAAAAGCAAGCATTGCAGGTCACTGTGAACAGTAGTCATATGAACATGCACTGGACAATATTCATAACACAGTGCAGAGCAGAAGTGCTGATGCCAGATCAGTTTCACCTTCAACTACATGATGGATAGGGTTAAGCTGTGAGCAGGGGAAGCCTGATCCTAGATCAGCACTTCTGCTCATAAAATGGGAAGGTTGCAACTCACTGCACGTAGAGTCCGCCTCATCTGAGCCATCAGGACACTCAGGCTCTCCATCACAGCGCCACCGGGCCGGCACACACTGCCCATTCTTGCACGCGAAGTCCGTTGTGGCGCATGTCTTCTTTGCTGTTCACACACAGATAATAACAAAGCGTGAGAGAGGGCGCTACAAAATCATTTAGCATATACTGTTTGTATTTCACACCATTTCACAAATCTTCTATTCTGAAATGTGACTCTTCACCTTAAACCCTGACCAGTGTGGTGAACTCAAATGTTTTGTCGAAAGCAATTACCTCAAAAAAATTGAGTTTGCCAACTTAATGATCGTTTTCACAGCATCAAAAAACATGTAGAAAATAACTTCACCTTATTTTCTTTAAGTTTCTTCCACACAATGCAATTAAGTTTGCCTACACAATTTTTTTGAGGTAAGCGGTTTTCACAAAACATTTGAGTTCACCGCACTATCAGGGTTGACAGTGTTCAGCTAAATTTCACACATTGAAATAATTGCAACAACCATTTGCAATTTTGGCATCAACAGTAATTTTCATATAAATTACATGAAAGATACTTCGTGTTACAGCAAAACCATTAACCAAAACATATGCCAACTCATAAATGCAGGGACTTTCTGACCAACCTTGCAGCAGCCAGCTGAATCAGCTGATTTAAACCAAATTCAGCAGATGTGAGATCACCTGGATTGTAAAATTTGTGAAGTGTGCCATCACTCTTATACACAGATTTGAGAAATATTTCAGCCCACGAGGCTATCAATTAAGAACAATACCTACGTAAAATCAATGTTCCAAATCCATAAAACTTACAAAACAGTTAATGTCGGGGCAGACTCCACAAGCTTGTTTAACATACTCAAACTGTGAACTAACTTTTACCTTCGCAAAACCAAATAAATGCAATCAGTACCAGCCCTTAAAGTGATATGCACTACTATCATCAAGCAAGGCGCAAAATATACAAGGCAAAATTTCAGATTTCAGCCTTCAAAATGTCAGCAATTTTGTCAATTTTTGTCAATTAGTTGGCAAATTAGCTAGCAATGACCTACAAAAGGGTTCACAGGTACCTGTGAGTCCTTCTGAAGGTCAATTGTCAACTACTGTATATAATGAATGATTAACATTTGGATGGATAGGGTGAGTAAAACTTAAGCACTTTAAGGGTTAAGTGAGAGCAGCATGCTCGCTATCCCCAAGTTATGTAGAGCCAGGATTATGCTCTGTTATGATTACTAATCAGGCGTGTGGGCATAAAAGTGTGCCGAGTGCAGCCATCAGCCAATCAAAATGGACCGGGCAAGAGCCATGTATTTCACCGCAGAGATTCAGCAGATTATTATGGAGAAATATGTATGATAGAAATCAAAAATCACTGAGAATAGCAATTCTGCGGCTGCCGGAAAGAAAAAAGAAAAAAATTACTGGCAGTGTCAAGTACAGTTCTGTGTCTTGTTTCTTTGTTTCTTTTTGATGCATAAGTTAATGCATTCACTTTTAATTAATTTGTCATAAATTCTTCATGTGCTGATGGTTTGCTTCTTTTTTATGGCAATAAAGTTCTAATTTTGTATCCCTGAATAAAATTGTCACAATGCCCCTTTCACAAAGTAAAACTATACCCTTTCCATCACACTGCAAGAAAAAGGAGTGCCTAACCTTAACACCTTGATGATAATAATTCTGCATTCCCACACATATATTTACTGTCAGTGTTCCTGGTAACTGCTCTTATTTCAGTGCAGATCTCATTTTAAAAATGTTTTCTTGGCTCCACAGTACTTCTAAACCTAGTTCTTTAGTCCTCTAAATATTTTTTATTAAACTTTTCGAATTGAGCATTATACACCATATTTTAGGCAAGAGTTTTGTTTGACTGCTGACCAAATACTGCTATTTGGTCAGTGTTGCTATCAAGAATATAGCCTGCTCCAGAGCAGGTTAGCTTCATAGTTATCAATATCAAGGCATTGTGACTTGCTAAAAAGATAACAACCAGCATGCTCCAGGAAAGCTGAATTTGCTTCCAACTAGGCTCTAAGCTATCAAGCTAAGCAAGAAACTTCATGTAACAGGCCTCTGATTCACTCAGTGACTCGATTTCTGTTTACCTGTTAGTGAGAACATGAGCCTTTGTTTTGTTGTTTCCTCTTGAGTCTGCTCTGTCACTGTTCCCCTCCCACTACAGATTGAACTGATCTTTCAATTAGCAGCTACACCCACTAACTTGCTTTAGCTGCTGCACTCACCTGTGCCTCATTACTCACTGCCTTTATATTCTCTGGCTTCACATTCAGTTTGTCAGCTTTCTGCAGAGTTCACCCTGTTTATCATCACAGCCAGTGTTTTGACAGCTTTTCTGCCGGCACTTTGCCTGTCCCAGGAACTCTGACATTGCCTGCTGATTTGGACTTGTCTGCCTGTTCGTGCTCTGCTAACAAACGCTGCCCATTTTTGGACTTCAATTTTTTTTTGCCTAATGTTTTTGACACCTCCAAATTTTAGATTATACTCCCTGCAATACAAATCACTGTCTCTGCTCTATAAATTATCTCTTTGATTTTGCTTGTGGTGGTCAGAGTTGAGCCCTCGCCAGAGTCCTGACATTGAATCTCAGGTGAATTCTCCAATAAGAAACCACTAAAACAAATAACTGAGAGACTTTAAATTTAAAAACCTTTCGACCGCCGAATACTAAAAAAACATTTTAAAACACATTTTGCCAATTTTTTCATTCAATTTACCATCATACAAACACTATTCAATACAGCATGTACAGTTGTACTACTACATAATGACTCAAAACTTTGAGCAGGAGTGTAGGCGGCGATATTTTATTAAATCATTGCGATACTTTGACGAGCACCTCCTCGAGGTCTCTGAAATGAGACGGTGAGCATGGGAAGAGAAAAGAGGCTGAGTCTAAAAGTCAAAGTGTGGGAGAGAGAAAAAAACAGAGTGGGAGGTAGGAAATTAAGAGATACATGAGACGGGGTGAGAGAAGAGCAAGGCAACTGAGAATGGAGAGAGGGACCGAGAGGCAGTTGAGAATGGAGAAAGGGAGAGAGAGGCAGTTGAGAATGGAGGGAGAGAGAGGCAGTTGAGAAAGGAGAGAGAGAGAGGCAGTTGAGAAAGGAGAGAGAGAGAGAGAGAGAGAGAGAAAAGACAGGAAAGAGGCAGCAAGTTTTCGCTACGGAATCCTGAAATCGGCGGGCAGATTTGTCAGTGTCAGCAGCGTGTGAGCCGCACTGGGGAGCCGTATGTCAGAGACGCCCGTATTCCCGTCTCTGTGTGGCCAGAAAATGTGAAACCCAATAACTCTGCTAGATCTGCCACCTCATATTCTCCTGCAAGACGGATGTGTGCTGTGTTCCGTTCAATGTGAGATTTTAAAGCCTTTATGGTTCCTCCGGACAGCAAATTCGATGCGAGAAAACTGAGGCACTCGAGACTGTCAGCCGCCAGAGCTGTAGTTATGTCTAGACTTCAGCGGAGTGAAACAAGCTGCAGGAAAACTAAAGCCTAAAATGATTCCCTATTTGTTCTGCACACATATCAAAAGTAAGTCGACCTATCGTTTTGCCTCTAGTCTGTCAAAAAATGTCAGAATACCCTGAGTGACAGCTGGCTGAATCCTTATTTTAAAGCATAATGTTCACCTTCAAGATGATGCTGGGAGGTAAAGAAGAGAAATGCTACCCCTATTTAGCATTTGTCAGAATCTCACATTTATTCCCAAAGCTGTGGACTACCTCATGACCGTAGACAACCGCCAACCAACCCCTCGAATACGTTCACGTTTTATTAATTATTCAACATGTAGATCCGACCGAGCAATCCGATTGGTCAATTAGACATTTAGAATATTCTCAAATGAGCAAGACAGCACGGGTAGCCTGTGCTCAAATGAAAAATACCTCATCACTGAAAATATTACTCCGCCTATCTTAATATTGCAGAGGTAAATTGATAATGGCCTGAAATTAAGGTGATTAGCTAGAGCCCCTGAAAGGTAGGATTGAAATTATATAACTCTGTTTAGCCTTAATGTTACAGGTTACTTTTGTTGCTTTTGCTGCTTAGCCACATTAATCGGAGCTAACGTTAAATTGGAGTGACACACCCCCAGCTGAAATGAAATGAAATCTCCTGGTGAGTTTATTAAAATGAGACATTTGTTCTGGCGCCGACACTGGAAAGCCATTGCCTATATTTAAATATAACCGTTAATATAAGTTTTTTGTAGATAAAGATCAGCTGTGCTGGTGAGACGGCACCTGTTAGGTTAAAAATGACTGAGATGTCGGCATAAGTATAACTGTCATTCCATGAATTTTTTCCCCAGGGGATATTCCAGTTACAATATGATTGAGCTAGCAAAGCAGTTTTGTGTTGCGATGTGCGGTATTTATTCAGTTTTGGGAAATCACAATGTCTAGAAAACATAAACCCAAGTTGGCTGGTTGACAAGGACTAGTTAATGTCAGATCTCATGTATTTCCACTGAAACGGAGAGAATACTAGCAAAAAACTTATAATTTGAGAGCAAATGCCCACAGTGTGAATACATTTTGATTTTACATTTTATTTTGTTGGTAATAGTTGTACAATCGCATTATTACATGCGAGGGTGTGCTTGACCGTCATTATTGTCACTTCAGTGATGCTAACAGAACTCGGCGCAAGTGCCTCGTTCCTGGCCGCATCACTGTCGTGACAATAATGACGGTCAAGCACACCCTCGTGTGTAATAATGCTTAAGTATTGTTATGCCCTTGGATCCGGGAACGAGGCATAATGACAGAAACGCTAATAGCTCCTCTGTTTTGTAGTAAAATGTAGATATAGGTAACACACATTTAGTGGCATGGCGGCTGTGCACTGCGATTAGTGACTGGTTGGGGAAATCGGGACGATGCCTTGAGTCCTGATTGGGCAGTGGTTGGTCATGGGAGGGGCATCCCTTTTAAATAGGCCAACATCAAAGGTGGTTCTTGCGATATGCCAGAGCCCTGAAGTGGAGGACACCTTCCCCAACTTTCGTTCCCAACCACGCGTATGCGCCTCATTTTTAACCCGTCTCCTATTAGACTGCCATGCTTGTAGGAAATAAGTCCCTACGCTGAACCAGACTGAACGACGTGGAGCTGTTCGCCGGTGGAGCGGCAGCTTGCGCTAGCCCTGGGTTATGGTGCTGTCTTGAGGGGAGGTAAGTCCCAGCTTTCCTTCTACCTTCACCAGTCCAGGCCACCTGCCTTCTTTTACAGCGAAATTATATCCCTAGACAAACGTGACCGCGACAATATGAACATCCTTCCCTGACTAATATGTAACATCTATGAAAATGATTATTACAGATTAAATGACAATTTTGATTAATTCCTGACAAACACTCCAAATCTTCTTTGAGCATAGGATTACAGAGAACTACACAGGCTCACGCTTCCTAAGAAACTGGCCAAAACACAAAATCCCACCTTCATGTTAGAACCACGGTTTAATCTCTCTTCTGTGCAACACGAGAGCCAACAACCGGATGACAAATCCCCAGGACTAGGGACTAAATCCACGAGGACAAAAAGCCTCCCTTCCCCCGAGCATGTGAAGGATGTGCTGAAGTTGAGATGAAGGTGAGAGATTAACTGTGAAGCATCTCCACAGTACAAACAGACAGCTCATAAAGACCTGATCCTGCTGTAATTACCCACAATGCTCCACTACAATCTCTGCCTCGAGAGCTGAGAGGAAACAAAGAGCACGCAGCCAGAACACAGCTTTGGCGTACTCGTACCCCCCTCTCAAAAGGGGGTGATGCGGGAGCACTGCATTGACTGACTCAATTTTAATTACCCCAATCAGTCATAAAGTAAACCTAGCTATTTTTTTTTTTTTGACCTCTTGACTGCTAACAAGTTTTCTATAAGTGGTTAAACGCAAATACAAATTCGCTGTTAATTTCCCTACGCCGCTTAGCTCACAGCTCCCGCTTCCGATGGATTTCATCCGGTCGGTTTTCCTCAGTTGTCACTGCCCAATCGAACACCGACAAAGCTTCAATGCGTCAAGATCCCCTACAACCAGCAGGTAGGTACTCACGCTGGCAACACTCCCAGTACGCATCACAGTATCTTTCTCCATTTAAAACCTGCCTGTTCCAGCTTCAATTAGATCACAAGGGAATTGTGAGGGGTCTGTACATGAGGTGTTTTGGGAGCGGAGGTGAGTCACATTCAGAGCACAATTGAGTCTTGTGTTCAGGTTTGATTATGCACTGAGCTGCTTAACCAGCAATGAGCAGGAGAAGCCAGCCACCTCAACTCTGAAACCAATTGTGCACAGATGCATAACTGTTTGGAACAGATTAGGCTCATTCATACTTCCTCCAGCCCAGCATAATACCTGACAAAAACATTGAGAGCTGTGTACAGAAGTTTCTTACATGGATCCAACTTGTGCTATGGAGACTGCACAACTGTACGGGCTAGTGGCTCTGGCTATTACAGAGGCAATACCAGACATATTCAGTGGTTATTATAGAGCACGAGTAGGGTACCCTGTTTCTGGAGAGCTTTAGCCCTGCATGTTTTAGATGTCTCTCTTCTCTGTATCACTTGATTCAAATGATTGTAGCTTGTCCAGATTTTGATAGTGAGAGAGATGCTTGATAGCGAGGCAGTCAGGTGTGTTAGACCAGAGAGAGACATCTAAAACATGCAGGACTATGGCTCTCTAGGAGCTGGGCTGCCTACCCCTGTTTTAGAGGCTGTGGCGTCTCTCTGTTGTTTGTAGCCACAAGTTGAAATCCTGCCCTAGTTTTCAGCTGGAAGACCACATACAGCCATGTGTCAGCAGCAGTTCCACTAGGCTGCAACTGGTCAGACGTGTGATGCTAACATGATACTGTAGTGACTTTCAACCCAGCAATCATTTGGGATTATCCCCAGCATGGTTACCTCTCAGCTGCAGTTGCTTCCTTGCACTCTATCTTTATAGTCAAAATTAGCCTTGTTGGTCAAGTTAAATGCCTAAAGTACAGCATGCTAAGTACACTTAGGGCACAGTAAATCACTCATTTGCGAACTTGATGGTTCATAGTTCAAGCGCAATGCAAAATGCAAGGCTCAAAGAACCAGGACTGGGTTGCGTAACAGATTAATTCATTAATAAGTGTGTTTTGGGCACAGTGTATAAGAATGTATGGAGAGAGGCTGAACAGACAGATTTACCCTTGATGAAAAATGGCTGCTCGTGCAAGAGTCCATTAGCACTGTCTGAATTGTATAATGTGATGTGTGTTCATTTGCATTTATGATTTTCTTAAAAGGTTCAATTTTCTTAATTGGATTTTTATTTCTTTTCATTGACTGGTTAAATCATCAGGATTATAAAACTAAGTACGCATGGCCGATGTTTTTTAAAAGCATGAGAAGAAATAATCATAAGGTAAAAAAGTGTGCATTAAAATTGCAAAAATTTACTGAGCTGAGGTTTTGTAATCGTATCAATAATAAAAAATTCCTTCATGCACATTGAATCGCATGTCTGTCAGCTTATTGGCCGAATAAAAGCAATATTGGCTGGACAAAGCTCTGGACCTTATTCAAACAAACAAACTATTCCGTCCGCTTACTGCACAATAGATGAAGTAGCTGTTTGCCAATAGTTTGGCTCAGTAATTGGCAGGACATTCAACATTACAGCCAGATTTCTGTTTCGTGTCATCACATTGGTTGGAACATCCATCACATTTGGATGGATGTGAAAATGAGCAAAACACCAAACCAAAAAGAATATCCAGGATTTCTGAAGGCTGTAATGGTTCACCTGAATAACAAACAAACTAAAAACTTAAGCGTGTTTCCAGTGCCCCCCCCCCAAAAAACTAAAGTGCATGTCTCACACTGAACCACAATTCATGCCCTGAATGAATGTCATGTGACCTGAGGGTAACTGACAGCAGTTGTACCAAAATTGGACACTGGCCAGTTTTGTTCATTATTACAGTGACTGCCTAATTCAGACGAATATGATGGCCGTCCATTATGATATGCTGCATCTTTATTTTTTATTTTTTAAATTACACAATAATATTTTAAACAGTAATCGTAGAATTTCATACATATTTATTTCCTGCCTTGCTAGTTTGATAGTAGGGAGTTTGCATTAGCCCCATTACTAATATTAAACCTTTGATGTAGCCATGAAATGGTGATATTGCCTGTGATAAGACAAGGTTTCTGTTGTATGACATGCTTTCAGCTGCATCAAAAGAGCAATATGCAGACAACAATGATGACAACATCTCATGTTAAGACCATCCCACTCAAACAGGCACATGTCATTGGCTACTTTAACAACCAAGGGGGTAAATGAAAAAAGGGGGTATTAAGCCTGAAAAAACTGCTGAGATGTGCTTAGGTTCAACCTGATAGGACCCACCGGATCGGCAGCTCATCGCTTTACTTTATTCTGCGGTGATGCGATATTTGCATAGTGAAACCTAAATAAAGTAAGGACATCCAACGCATGTATTGATCAGTTAGCCTCCCCTTGTATTCTGTTAAACAGTTCATTTTACCAAAAAAAAAAAAAAGCATCAATAAAGAACTGTTCCCAATTTACAGGCTGTGCCGTTCAATTAAAACAAGAGCTATCAGCAGATGGCATATCCCCAAACCCTGGCTCACACTGAACCTAAGTCAAACATGTTTCTATAGAAACAGGGAAAATAAAAAATGTCAAAAATGCCAAAATAGCAAAAAGCAGTGCTCCAGCAAATGGTTGATGAGTTTGCCAAGCTTTACAGAAAAAAATATCAAGTGATTTCAAGTTATGCTGCAGACGAACTTTTATAAACAGAAAAACGGACAAAGCTGAGGGACAGACAAACAGACAGACAGGCAGAACAATAGTTATATCCCCCTGCATATATGCCAGGGGATTAAAATTGATGGGTTTTACAGGGATAATGCCATTTTCTGCCCAGATGTGCCAAAGATAGAGCCCTCATCAGTTACCTTGCACTACTTTGATTTAAAAAAAAGTTTACAGTTCAAAAAGATGTAAACCTCAACATTCACAAGAGCCTTAAATGTTCAGCACCCTCAAAAATGTTTGGTAGCCCTGAAATGGGTGGCTAGGCTCAATAAAGGCCGAAATTTTCACATGGACACACCAAAATGCTCAAAATACATAACATGCACAACCTTTTAATAAAAGTAAGTTAAGAAACTGCAGTTCAGGTAACCGTTTAAAGTCCTTTTTTGATCAAATTTCTGCCCAAACTAAAATGCTCACTGTTCCTGAATCACATTGACTACGTCGTGTATGAGAAACGAGGTTGGCGTCAAATTTTAGTTTACTGATTTGGTAGCACATTGTTAGTAACATTCATATTTTAAGGACACAGAGTATTTTATTTTCACGTGGTTGTAAGAAAATGTGTGTATTATCTCACTTAACAAAACGTATACCATCTCGGGTGACACATTATTTCTGCTGACTATCAAAAACCTCACTGATTTTTTTCCTTGACAAAGGAGTGACTGAACAGGAAAATAAAAATGCAAGCAAAACCGCGTACATAATAACAATAATAATATCTATACCACGAAGTTTGACAAAAAAATGGAGGACTTGTGGATTTCCTGTGTTATTGGTTGATTTGAACTCTGAAAACAGAGGGTCACCTTGAGAAATGTGTCATGGTTTTTGGAGGCTGGCGAGCTTTTTCTTTTTCTCCTGCCGGGACGATATCGTTTTGCCCACTATCGAATTCTTTGGCCAGCTGGCATTAATTGTGGGCGGTGCCCGGAGTCTATTTAAACCCAAGTTCCGCCTCGCCGCCTTTGCTAGAGTGTCAGTGTAACTTTGCACTTTAGCCGGTAAGGTCTCTAGCTAGAGAATTGTTTGAGGAATTGGTTGTAAAGAGGAAAGTGCTAGTTAGCAAGGGAAACTTTCTCTCGTTATTTCTCTCATTCTATGCACCATCCGGTGCCTTATCTCGATATCTCCGTAGCAGAGATTTTCCCTTTATTTCATTTCAGTCCTGCTCGCTTTGCTTCCTTTTGTACCTGGACTAGATCTTGGTCCGTTGGAGGCGCGAGTCTCTCTCTCTCCCTTTTTGTTGGTTTGTCTCTCTTATTTTGCTGGACTTCCTTTCGTTTCGGCTGCTGCTTTTGGCGTCTCGAAACACCAGCCATCACAGAATGACAGTGAACACCATAAGATACAGGGAAGGGTGTCATGTCATTAAGAAACTGCAGCAAAATTGTTTTTTTCTCAAGAACACTTGCCAGCAATTGCAAGACGGAATAGAGGTGAAGCTTTGAAGGAGAGGCCATAGACTGTATAAAAAGATGGACGAAGCAACAGTGAGGTCACCCATTGGTTTCAGCATACCATTTAGGAAGCCTCGATTTTGGCAATTTGAATTGCGCCATTTTGCCATTTTGCAACCGGATGTGATTCCTATTGGACGAGAGCCTGAATTGAAGATCCGGGGAGGACTGTGGCTCTGGATCTGACTGCATCGGACGAGGACCAGAGGATAGCCGCGCCCCTAAAGCATATTCTGGCTTTATCCTTTACTCTAGTCTACTTAGGACCATAATTTACAAAAATTACCATCACAATATATTGAAGGAGCCTTGAAACTTGTGATAGATACCATAAAATGATGTGGAAAATCATTAATGAAATAATTAATCAGGTGGCAAAGTAGGGTCATTTTCTCATAGACTTCAACAGCATTGAACTTCTTTCTGCCACCACCAACGTCGCCATCTGCCGGCCATTAAATATAATGGAAATTTTTGAGATTTCCGCATCGGCCTCACTTTTCAGACCCGGGTGCAGCGTCCATCTTTTTATACAGTCTATGGGAGAGACAGTGGCAGCAACAGTTAACTGACCCCTCCCACTTCTTGGCTTCATATTTTTTCCCACTCCCCGCAGAAAACACAGCTCGGGGCAAACACAAGGGTTCTTCGAGTATTAGCTGAATCCAAATGTTCAGCTTTAACTGCACTTGAAGACTGGGAGGCTGGATTGATACAGAAACACGAAGTCCAGAGTAGCTAGGGCAGCCTTATTCAACAATTAATCAAGTCAGCAAGAAGGAGGGGGATAAGGCTTATGCAAGTCTTCGTTTTCAATCTATGTCACAACAATATGCAAATTAGCCAAATTATAGCATTCCGCCATGTTGGTTGATATACAAACACTCTTGACCCCAAGTCACGCAACATGGCTTTCACTATTGTGCCGGAATAATGCCTGTTTTATGCACACTTTATGGCTGTGGTCATAATTCTGGTAACCCCAACTCTGAAATAGTTGGGACGAAGTGTAAATTGTGAATAAAATCAAAATGCAATGATTTTCAGATCACATGAGCCAATATGTTATTTACAATAGAATATAGGTAACATTTCAAATGTTGAAACTGAGACATTTTACATTTATATCCACACATTGAGCTCATTTAAAATTTTCTGGCTGCAACAGGTCTCAAAAAAGTTGGGACACAGGCAAGAAAGGGCTGAAAAAGCCATTAATATATAAGAAAATTAGCTGAAAGAACATTTAGCAAGTAATTAAGTTAACTGGTATCAGGCGTGCAACATGACTGGCTATAAAAGGGGTGTCTTAGAGAGGCTGAGTCTCTCAGAAGTAAAGATGGCCAGAGGCTCTCAAACCTGTGAAGGTTTGCATTAAAAAATTGTGAAATACTTTAAAAACAATGTTCCTCAACATCAAATTGCAAAGGTTTTGAAGGTCTCATCATTGACAGTGCAAAACATCATCAAATGATTCAGAGAAACTGGAAAAATCTCTGTGCGTAAGGGATAAGGCCGAAGACCTTTACTGGATGCCCCTGATCTTCGGGCCCTCAGATGCCACTGCATCACTCACCGGCATGACTCTGTCATTGACATTACTAAATGGGCCCAGGAATACTTCAAAAACCACTGTCAGTACACACAGTCTGCCGTGCCATCTACATATGCCACCTAAAACTCTATCATGCAAAAAGGAAGCCATTGCTGAGCATGATCCAGAAGCGCCGCCGTATTCTGTGGGCCAAGGCTCATTTAAAATGGACTCTAGCAAAGTGGCAAAGTGTCCTGTGGTCAGACAAGTCCAAATTTGACATTCTTGTTGGAAATCATGGGCATCGTGTCCTCCGGGCTAAAGAGGAGAAAGACCACCCCTCCTGTTATCAGCATTCAGTTCAAAAGCCAGCATCTCTGATGGTATGGGGATGCATTAGTGCATACGGTGCGGGACACTTGCATGTTTTAAAAAACACCATGAATGCTGAAAGGTATATAAAGGTTTTAGAGCAACATATGCTCCCCTCCAGATGACATCTATTCCAGGGAAGGCCTTGTGTATTTCTGCAGGACAATGCAAAACCACATACTGCAGCTATTACAACAGCATGGCTTCGTAGTAGAAGAGTCTGTGTGCTGAACTGGCCTGCCAATTCCAATTCCAATGGCTAAACTCAAGAAACTTGTCTCCTCAATGCCCAGACGCCTCCACTCTGTGTTAAAAAGAAGAGGGGATGCTACACCATGGTAAACAGGCCCCTGTCCCAACTTTTTTGAGACCTGTAGCAGCCATCAAATTTTAAATGAGCTCATTTTGTGGATAAAATTGTAAAATTTCTCAGTTTCAACATTTGCTGTGTTATCTCTGTTATATTGTGAATAAAATACTGGATGGTGTGTTTTGAAAGTCATTGCGTTTTGATTTTACTCACAATGTACACTTTGTCCCAACTATTTCGGAATTGGGGTTGTACAAAAAACAAAGCACCCTATGTCGCACAACATTGCTAGCAGGGAGGAAGATTGGTATTTAATTGCATAATGTAGGGTGGACATTGGCAGATAATTAAATCTTTAAATAAGAGGAGTGAGCCTGCACTTATTCATGGTTCTCGTTGTCTTATGTGTTCAAACTACGTATTTTAGAAACCAGCTGATTAAAAGAAAAGGCTTGCTTATGCTCTCTAAAAATATAAGCAAAAGGTACAGAGCATGCCTCTGTTGATGCGTCGTGATGCGGCAGGATAAACATTGAGAGGTTGCTGCTGCTGCAAGTTAAATGCTTTGTATATCAACTAACATGGCGGCGATAAGTGACGTCACCGATTTTAACCACATAATTGAAAACAAAGAAAATCAAGCATATCTCAATGGAGTGCGTATGGGTGCAGGCTTCATTGAACTTTGCCAGTGAGATCATACAATATTCAAAGCAATAACAATGTGTCAATCTAAAAGATGTCCTAGAGGCAAATCCAAAAAAAAAAAAAAAAAAGATCGGTAACAATCAAAGAAAGTCTCCATATTTGCACAATGCACAATATACTTATTTATCTGCGAACATTAATCAATTTTTTCTTCAAATATAAGGTCATATCCATGGCAATGAATGTCCAGTTCCATGAGCACAATTTTTGCACAGCCAAGCAATCTGCTCTCCCAGAGTTTATGTAATGGCGTGCTGCACGTCAGTCATCCTTGTTGTACGAAGAGCAAGTCTAAAAGGGCCAACTCTAGTAGTCTGGAGCACGAACATTTGGATTCCGTCTTTCATGCTGACGACAGAAATTCATCTATGACCTCCCAGCAGACTCCCATACATCGCTGCAGGGTGCTTCAAACTCTGCTATAAATATCTAGGGCTGCAACGAAGCAGATCTAAGGCCTTGAACCAAGTGATCTCGTGACCTCACGCTTTACGATGCGGTGGATCCAGAATAGCATTTCCTCTGCTTTTTTATACATTCCCTTGGTCCTTTGGAGGAAGGCTGTGTGCGGGAGGAGAGTAGTCATTGCCAATGCCCCTCGACCCACCAGTAAAGGGCCATTATGAGCAAAACACTGACATGTAATTCCTGAAACACAGTTCTAGAAATGATTATTACAGGAATTTAAAATATATAGTTGAGAATTTGAAAATTAAGTGTTGATGGATAAAAAATATATAAATAAGTAGGGAGGAGTTGAAACTAGAGCTCTACTTTAATCCCAACATAATTAGACTTTTTAATTAAAGGCTAATTCTGAAACATGAAGCAGTTTGCAATGAATGATTCACAGCAAAGTTGTGCTATATCAAAATGGAGTCAGGTCAACGAGTATTTTGATGAGACAATTGACATCATTTTGGCTCTGCACCCTGCCACGATGGATTTGAAATCAATCAATCAAGATTTGCTTGAAGTGTTGACTTTCACGTTCAATTCACAGGTTTTGCCAAAAAAAAAAAAAAAACTGTATGTACTGAGTATGCATGACAACCATTCTTATATATTGCACCTCAATTATAGTAGCTAAAAATGAATTTTACAAACTAACGAACATTCACTGAATTGCCATTTCTAATACTTGGTAGCAAATCCTTTGCAGTCAATGACTGCCTGATGTCTGGAACCCTAGAGATCACCAGACACAGCCTGTCTTGCTTGGTGATGCCCTGTCAGGTCTTCACTGCTACCATCTTCAGTTCCTGTTTGTTCTTATAGGTCAGTTTTTCCTTCAACAAGTGAAATGTATGCTCAATTGAATTGAGGTCAGGTGATTGATTGGGTTATTCCAGAACATTCCACTTTTTTGCCACTTAAAAAGTCTTGGGTTGCTTTCAAAGAATGCTTCAGGTCATTGTCCATCTTCAATGGGAAGCACTGCCCAGTGGGTTTTGAAGCATTTGGTCCATTCTGAGCAGATAATAATGCCGTGAACATTTCAGAGTTCATCCTGCTGCTTTTATCAGCAGTCACATCATCAGTAAGAACAAGAGATATATCGCTACAGTTGCGCTCAAAAGTTTGCATACCCTGACTGAATTTGTAAAATAGGTAACATTTTTTAAAGAAAACACGAATGACCAGGCAAAACACATTTCTTTTATGTCTCATTGGATTAATATCCAACTGTAGGTCATGTAGAATGGCACAATCATCAAATTAAACATGGCAATAAGGGGAAAAAAATGAAATGAACCCTGTTCAAAAGTGTGCATACCCTCAGTTCTCAATACTGTGTATTGTCCTCTTAAGCATCAATGACACCGTGCAGTCTTTTGTGATAGTTGTCAATGAGGCCCATAACTGTCTCAGGTGGTATAGCTGGCCATTCTCTGCAAAATGCCTCCAGCTCCTGCAAATTCTTTGGTTGTCTTGCATGAACTGCATGATTGAGCTCTCCCAAAAGCGGCTTGATGATATTGAGGTCAGGAGACTGAGATGGCCACTCCAGAACCTCCATCTTTCTTTTCTGTAACTACTGGGAGGTCAACTTGACCTTGTGCTTTGGATCATCCTCATGCTGGAAAGTCCTAGTGCGTCCCAAGCGCAGCTTTTGTGCTGAAGAATGCAAATTGTCGGCCAGTATTTTCTGATAGCACACTGCATTAATCAATTTTCACAAAATTCCCAGTGACTTTACAGCTCACATATCCCCAAAACATCAGAGAGCCACCACAATGCTTTACTGTGGGAATGGTATATTTTTCACAATTGGCCTTGTTGACTGCTCTCCAAACATAATGCTTATGGTTGTGACCATGAAGTTCTATTTTGGTCTCGTCACTACAAATAACAGTATTCCAGAAGTTGTTAGGTGTGTCAAGGTGTTGTCTGGCATATTTTAGGCAGGCTTTTTCGTGGGATTGGCGAAATGATGGTTTCCTTTTAGTAACTCAACCATGCAGCCCAATGCTGTTTAAGTGCCTCCTTATTGTGCTCCTTGAAACGATCACACCATCTTTTTCCAGAGCATTATGTATTTCTCCTGAGGTAGCTTCTGGATTTTTCCTTGTATCCCGAACAATTCTCCTGGCAGTTTGGGCTGAAATCTTTCTAGGCCTACCTGACCTTGGCTTGGAATCAACATATCCCCCAATTTTCCACCTCTTAATCACAGACTGAACAGTACTGACTGAATTTTCAAGTCTTTGGATATATTTTTATATCCTGTCCTGTCTTTAAAAAGTTGAACTACCTTGTTACGAGGGTCCTTAGATAGTTCTTTTCCACTCTCCATGGCTCAGTGTCTAGCCAGGTCAGTGCATCCACTCAGGAACTAACAAACTCAATGACTACACACAGACACTAGTTAGAAATTAAAAAGCCACAGGTGTGGAAAATTAACCCTTAATAGCCATTTAAACCTGAGTGTGTCACCTTGTGTCTACATGGTCAAACATTCAAGGGTATGTAAATTATCATCAGGGCCATTTGGGTGATTTCAGTTACTATTATGACTTAAAAAGGCCATCACCTATGTGATGAAAAATGACTTTGCATGATCACCATCCTTGAATAAAAGACAAGTTTTTTGCATGATGAGTCATATTTTCAAAATATATGGCAACATTTCACAAATTCAGCTAGGGTATGCAAACTTCTAGGCACAACTGTACTGCTGGGTGACTCATCTACTTTAAAACCCTGGTGTTGTCGGTGGATGGGCTCCACAATAGAAATGAATCAAAAAAATTAAGTCTCCTCTTAATTGTAGACTTTCAACACAAACAAGAGGCCTTGTCGGCCAAGAGAGCTCCGTTGAGGATGACTGAAATGTCCATGTCATAACTTAATTTCAGAAATCCTTGAAAACTATTGCAATATGAACACATATGACAGATCATCCTCATTTCAGTCATCCTGAGCGGAGCTCTCTAGGCTGACAGGCCTCTTGTTGAGATATTAATGAAAGACTGAGAAAATGAGCACAAACACTGATTTTCTAAGTCCAAAATGCTGAATTTCTCAAGAACCGGGATGCAGAATTCGTAATTTTCACAGGAGATCAGAACATCATAAGGAAGGCTCACAAGAAATTAGACAAAAAGTTATCGGACAGTTTTTGAGATATTCAGGAAAGACTGAAAAAATGAGCACAAACACTGATTTTCTAAGTCCAAAATGCTGAATTTCTCAAAAACTGGGACGTAGAATTTTCTAATTTTTGAAGGGGATCACCAGAACATCATAAGGAAGGCTCACAACAAATTAGACAAAAAGTTATCAGACAGTTTTTGAGATATTAATGAAAGACTGAAAAAATGAGCACAAACACTGATTTTCTAAGACCAAAATGTTGAATTTCTCAAAAACCGGGACATACTATTTTCTAATTTTCACAGTGAATATTCAGAATATCATCAGGAAGGCTCGCACCAAATTAGAAAAAAGTTATCTGACAATTTTTGAGATATTCAAATTTGAAGTGAAAAAGTTGATACCGGACGGACAGACAGATAGACGGACGCTAGATGACTCGGCATTAGAAAAGCTCCGCTGACTGCTGACTATCGTCACAGCGGAGCTAAAAATGAGCACAAACAATGATTTTCTAAGTCCAAAATGCTGAATTTCTCAAAAACCGGGATGTAGAATTTTCTCATTTTCACAGTGAATATTCAGAATATCAAAAGGAAGGCTCGCACCAAATTAGAAAAAAGTTATCAGACAGTTCTTGAGATGTTCAAATTTGAAGCGAAAAGTTGATACCGGACGGACAGACAGATAGACGGACGCCAGATGACTCGGCATTAGAAAAGCTCCGCTGACTGCTGACTATTGTCACAGCGGAGCTAAAAAAAGCTCCTGGAGTGTATTCTGCTGTAAAGAGAAAAGAAGAGGGAATTCTTCTGTCATCCTCCAAAGTTTTATCTGTGGTCTTCCAGGCCTCTTGGTGTTCCTGAGCTCACTAGCATGTTCTTTCGATGGAACAAGGTACCACACATTTGATCTGGCCACACCAAATGGTTCGCTATCTCTCTGATGGAATGTCCTTCTGATGGTGCCAGATCACGTACTCCATTCCCTAGTAACTCAGTAATAGACAGCGCCAGGCAAAGGTCTTGCTTCAGACACCCAGAGCAATCCATTGCTTCAATATTTCTGAGTCTAACAGTGCATGGATTTTCACTTACAGTGCTCTCCCGACCAACTCTGCCGAAGCTTCACAACTACAAGGCTACATCATTCTGCCCACGTTGATGGGGCATCACTATCACTGCAACCATGAGGCACCATTGTGATGCTACACAGAGACCCAACCTACCAAAAACCCTGGACTACCCCTAGACTTTCTGCCACACTGACCCCATCTGTGCCAAGACGAACCCTGAAATAACAATGCCCCGGCCCCATTAGACCCTGGATTTATTCTGTACTACCACTACACCCAGCCACCAATGTTCCAACCAAACCTAAGCCTTTGCCCAAGTACGTACTCGTTTCTCAAAGCCTGCATAAATTTTCAGCCATGCGATGAAATTTGTATCTGCTTTCTGCACTTACTTCATCCGTCCCTGAGAAATGCTGCCCCTATTTCCTGTCTCTCTGTTTGTCCTGTTGCTTCTCCAGTCTCTCTCCCTCCCTCCACCTTTCTCCTGGGTAGATAGGTAGATAGAGGAGTCCCCCTTTTTTGAGGCAGGGTCTGCTAATACGTTGTAGTTTCATCCTTCAAGGGAGTTTTTCCTTGCAATTAGCTTGCGCCTTAGAGGTTCACGTCCTGACCTACGTCAAGCTCTTTGAGTCAATATCAATTATTATTACATTACAATACAAATACAAATGAAATTGAATTGAATTATAGATTTTTTTTTATAGCCTCATGATGGCTTGCATCATGAACAGTGACAGCCCTTTGGAATCCATATTAAGGATCAACTGCAACAGATTCCAAAATCCCACTCTATAAATCAACTCCAGGCCTTTTATCTGCTTGTGAGTAAATTAAATACTGAGGGAATATTTATTCAGCAGCCATACCACTATTCAATCTGCTCCAGCTGCGTGGCTGAAGCTAAGCAGGTGTGGGCTTGGTTAGTACTTGGATGGGAGACCACCTGGGAAAACCAAGTTGCTGCTGGAAGAGGTGTTGGTGGCCAGTGGCTTTCGATCTTCCCTCTGGTGGGATAATCCCCAATGCCCCAGTGCAGTGAAGGGGACACTGTACTGAAGGAGACGCCATCTTTCGGATGAGATGTTAAACCGTGGTTCTGACTCACTGTGGTCACTAAATATCCTATGACACTCATTGATAAGATTAGGGGTTCCCTGATGTCATGGCAAAATTCCCAACTTGGCTCTTTTGACCTGCCACCTAATCATCCCCTGATCTAATTGGCTGTGCAAATTGCCCTCTCCCTCCCCACCTCAAGCCCCGGGGCTCCCTTGAAAAAGAGATTTCAATCTCAACGGGACTTCCCAAATAAGGGTTAAATAAATAAAATAAAGTAACACAAACTTGGCCATGGAACACCAGGCCAATGGCCTGATCAGTCTTAGTTTCTCAAAAAGAGGGAGGAAAAGTGCCATAATTCCTTCTCCTTTCACCCATTTAGTTGTAAATACCCAAAAATAATAGCTACGAGAATGTTCTTTGAGCAGATAATCAATATTTAATTTCAACACTTAAATGCTAAGGTTGGCAGCTAAAGTAAGAACAACGTATTACTGCCCAAATATTTATGCACCTGACTGCTTCAGGAATAACTGAAACTATTGAAAGCCAACTTGTGCTATGGGAAGCACAAAATTCCGAATTGCAGTCTGCTCTAACATGACGAGCAGGCTTTCGGACTTCTTTGAGTGAAAGTCAAGTGAAGTGTTCAAAATGAGGGAGAGCTGTCTCTTAAAAAATCCCACTGGAGTTTTCTAATGACGTGATGTGCCATTTCCTGCCTGTGTCACTGGGTTTTCACAAAATCACGCCAAGCAGTTCGCCTGATGCAATCGCTCTCTGCAAGCCACTCTCAGAGATGGCAATTAAATACAGAGAAAAAAAAATGAATTGAACAGGAGAAGTCTGAGAAACACCTCATCGAGAAAATAGAGCGTAGAGGCTATACCTCACATTTTTACCCAGGCGTTTTCCCTCTCGAGCGTATGACTGCAGGAGACCTAGTTCCCGGAAAAATCACCCTCAGGCTAATTCCATCAGGCAGCAATCAGCCATTACTGCATTACCGCCAACTAAAACGCCTCCTGTCTTTTTTTTTCCCGCTTAGCCAAACGTTTCTCTCAAAAAATAATCAATACGAATCGACCCCAAAGAACATCTAAATATTGAAAGTGCTAGCTTGCACTGTCGTTCACTTCACTGTAAGACAGTAAGCAGAAAAACTTTCATGCCAGGTATATAAAGGCTGCATATCTTTTTTTCAATGAGGATGGGTGACACCCTTTCTTTGTGTTGAAATTAAAACGTTATACACAGACAAGTTAGGCATGGGAAAAAGTGAAAAACTGCAAATTCAGATATTCAGACTAGACCGCACTGCCACATTTCTTTTTTAGGGAGGCGTGAAGGGGTCGTTCAACAAATATTAAATAACAGTGTAAATTCATGTGACCAAGTAACAATATGCCAGAGCCTGTATGAATATAAGTTATCGTGCCTACTAAACTTGTACTGTATGCAGCACAATTGCTCATTGGTTCGGCTGACAAAATACATCAGAATCATTAACAAACTCTAGTAATCTAGTAAAATACGAAAATCAAAAATGCATCCCAGAAAAAGGCGAGGCTATTTTCTGTAAGTGAGTGCTGCCAGCATTCTAACACATTTGCGCGGCACCAGAGACAGACTGACATATGGCTAGCAGGTCGGAGCCCCATCTCCCCCCATCCAGTCGTGAGGCAGGCCCTCTGTGGTAGGTCCAGTAATGAAACTACCATGTCCGTGTTAACGCCGGCCCATTAACCCGTCCCCGAGGGAGTCCTCTGTCCCTCTCACACAGCGTGAGGGAGATATTAAGGGGCCAAAGGCCTGGTGTCTGACACGATAGCACAGATATTCAGCTCTGCCAGCCCACTCTGCACACAACGGGTGTGTGTGTGTGTGTGTGTGTGTGTGTGTGTGTGTATGCGTGCGTGCGTGTGTGTGTGTGCGTGTGTGTGTGCATGCGCAGTGATGGTCCGGGCACTCGTCCATCCGGGCCCTCAGGACTGAGCACAGCAGCACGGATAAGCCGTCCTCTTATGACGCCAGCGGGGTTTATCCATATCTTCCTGAAGGACCACTGATAACAATGTCAGCGAAGGTGATACCTACTTTATCAGTGTAATCATTAATTACCAAATATAACAAACAACGTATGGCTTTGGCCAGTTGTTTGATGAGAAAATGTTTCTTAAAAAAAGCCAGCGAGAGCAAACTTGCATTAGCTCCACTTTGCTACCTCACTATAATAAGGTGAATCACATGCTTGATAGCACACAGTGCTGTCAGCAGTACACGAGTTGCTGCAGCCTTTTGACCTGTCACACTTGTCATGTATATTTCCATACCAAACAAATCTGTGGTCAACACAAATGTGCACACCAGACGGTGGGTAGGCTCATCAGGAAGAAGATTGTTTAGGTTGTTCAGCAGTCAGTGTATTAGAACTACAGTGGTGATTGATTATTATTAATTTAGCCTTCTCGCTAGGTCTTCTATTGCGGATTTATTGTCTGCTCATCCAGTCAACAACCACATTATGAAGATATATAGCTAGTGGTATGCAAATGGTTGGCTCCCTTGGCATACCTTTGGCTGCTAACATTTACACTGGGGTATTGCTGACACCAAACAACATAGGCTAGGTACAGCCCGATAAATGTCATGGAACCAATAATCGGACATGACAAAGAACGAAAATAGAGCCATGACAGAAATGCAAATTTATTCTCTCCAGGTTTTACCTCAGGCAGTATAAAATGTTTAAAGAAAAACAATTGAGTGGGTCTCGGTATAATGATATGTCAAAGCATCTCCGACCTGTTAAAGTGAAATGAGTATTTTTTTAGATTCAGATACCTGGCTAACAGCTGCTGAAATGAATTATATTTTAAAACTAAAAGGAAACACAAGAACATTCATTCTTATGATGAATTACAAACATTCTCACATAAAATCATCAAAGTGGTAAGTTTTTTATGAGCAAAAATTGTTCAATTCAGTTAAATATCTCAAGCATCGTTAGAATATTTCTCATATTAGTTTTTCGTAATACACTCCAAGAAGAATGATGAAACATCTTTCTTCTCCATTCATCCATTCTCTTTACCGCTCCTTCCTCATTAGGGTGGCGAGGGACCTGGAGCCTATCCCAGCTGACTATGGGCGAAAGGCAAGGAGAATGATAAAACAGTAAAATGTAAAACATTAGTTCTCAATTACAGGTGACTTGTGTGGTGAAAAAACATACATCAGTCATGCTGGGTGATTCATCCACTTTAAAATCCCGCTGTTGCCTGTGGACGGGCTCCACAGTAGAAATGAATCAAAGAAATGACACAAAATTGTGCAACTGATGACAGTGGCCTGAAGCCCCATAGGGTAGTGTCCAGTTGGCTCCAGTGACACACAACGATAGGAAGGATTCAGTTGGCTGGGTCGACATTATTTCACCGCGAACCTGCTAACTCCTTCTTTGCCTGTGTGCTGTACACCAGCGGCGGTGTGACAGAAGCGCAACTGACATGATGTGCCTTCGAGGAGAGCTCACGCTTGCCTGCTCTCCCAAACTCGACGGTGTGGAAGCAACGAGCCCAGATATAGACACATGATTCAGATTTCTAAACTGGAGATGAAAAGAGGGAAAAGTATAGAGGAACTGCCGACTGATTTTCAATGTGAGCATGTGTGTGTGTGTACGTGTGTGTTTTTAGCTATAGCTATGCTTGTGAGAACCAACTCTTGAGAAATCGTAGATGTGAGGACATCTGGGGTTGTGAGGACATTCTGGGTGGTATCCTAACAGAGGACTATGGCTAGTTGGTTAAAGTTCGGGTTACGATTACACGCGCAAGTGTTTGAGCATGAGCCTGCTAGCAAGTATTTCTTTTTTTTCATTAAAATATTTTGTATTCTAATTTTTGTATATTGCTGGACGGGAAAACATGTTGGCTTCAGCCAGAACTCTATTCTATAGAAATCCTAAAGAATAAGCTATTTAGTAATGGAATAATGGTCACAGAAATGGATATTTGTGCCTTAGAAAAATCCGTTTTGTGCATGTCATTAACAAAATAGCTGATAAGATGCAAATAGACTGGGGATTTACTGCAAATCTGCATAAATGGGGCCTCATTTAGATGGGTTTCTAAATGATCTCATTAAGAAACCCATATAGGAATCATATCAAGGGAGGTATGCTGAATAATTGTATTTAATTTGTTCTGCCTTGTAATAAGCACTAGTGCAGTCCCCGTTCAAAATGAGACTGTTTGGTACGGGGCCGATTGCTTGGCCTCTGCTATTGCTGATGAAAACTTTCTCGACAACCAAGCAGCCAAAAACTTTATTCTCTGCACTGCATTTCCTTGGGCTCTCAGCAATACACCCTCTAAGTGTGAAGTCGATCAGATGGTTGTCAGAAAAAAAAAATCAAATATCCGACAGATAGGCAGGCAGGCATACACACAGGCAAACAGGATTTTTTCAATTATAGTTTGGTTACCCCACTTCTGAGCTACACTGGCTGTATTTATACCTGGGAGCTCAAAGCCTGTGTGTTTGATAAATATGGTGCAAACAGAGGTCAAGCTGTCACTCGCCAAAACTGGAGGTAGGCAACATTTTACAGTATTATTCGATAAGGTACGAAAATATCAGCAGAATGCAAAACGAAATGCCTTGCTGTACTTCCCTGTCTTCCTCAAGATGCTGTTTCAGCTCCTACAAGGACACTCGTCGGAAGGCAGAGAGGAGCGATCAGAGATAGCCCTACACTCTTTAGACATAGATTCGTGTTCTCGTATTCCTTGAGACTTTCCTGTCAGTCTCAGAACCTCATCATTTTCAAACACAAGTACAGAAACATTACAGCACATGAGGTTTAACACCTCTCACTGCCAGCTTGTGTTTGCTGCAGCGTTGAAATGGAGCCCTCCTCTTTTTTGTATCCTGCATTTTCATGGTTTGAGTCGAACTTGAGCTGATCTGCGTTTCAAGAGCCGCAGGTTAGCATTAAAGCACACCGGTACTGGTGACTCTTCCCTGAATTGCAAGTAAAAAAATGCTAAAGTGCCAAATGAAAACTTTGCAGTGAAAAGTATGAATAATAATGAATCCATTAGACATAATAAAACAGTTGAACGGCCCACACAGAGACGATCGTGAGTCTCTTTAACGCAGGAAGACAAATGATCTCATTACTCTGCATTTAAATTGGAGCACTGCAGTTATAATGCGAAAATATAATGCGACCGGTTCTACAAACAAGATGAAAGTGGAGTTCCTCGGAGATTGATGGATGCATGCTTGCGAATTGAGTTTTACTGAGAGCAAATAAAGTAGTAAATGGTTCGGAGCAGCCACAATGTTACAGAGTAAGACAAACTCATAGCTGCACAGAAATATTTCAGCCTCATTGATAACCCCATTTTGACAACATTACTGCTATATGAGGCAGTGCGAAATCCACATTGAACCGGAATGCCAAGCGTGGCGAGAAAAAAAAAACCTTCTGAAGGGCTTCTAAACCAAGCTTGCATCAGGGTTCACTTCACAAAACATATAACAGAGACAATAACAGAATGCAGTGCATGTTACATGACACTGTAACACATTTCTGTCCTTTTTCAAACCACAACACGCTCGCCCTACCCTACCAGGACACCATTTTCCATTGAGCGCAGAGTGGGTCAAAATCATATCACCCTTCATACTCCACTCCACTCCACATTTAGGACAATAATGTTCCTATCTAAACAACAGCCTAAATGAGCTCAAAATACGCCTATCATCAGGTATATTGTCAGTAAAAACAAGGAAGTAATTGTGCTGTCTTCAGAGGGGTAAGGCTGTACAAAGTGATATCCTATGTTAGATATGGAATACGGAAAGTGTGGTAGGAGGTAATAAATGGAATGTAATAACAACAAAATGACAGAAGTTATACATAAAATGTCAATGGGTTCAACAAAATCAACTTTCATTAAGGCTCTATTAACTTGAATGTTAGAAATCTTCACAGATTTACTGAGAAAATTAATGTGTGAAAATCTGGTTGGAAATAAATGTTGCAACATTGTAACAACCCTGTGCAATAATTCCTCCGCACCATTTGATCCACACTCACTTAGGAGCACTGGACAGATACAGCGCAGTGTCCAGGGCCCAACTCTTGTTCTAAAGCCAGTCTCTTGGTCAAGGACACTGGTAGGACAGTTCCAATAGCACAGTGTTTTCAGGCTGGGGGAAACCGGAGAACCTGGAAAAAAATCCACACCTACACGCAAGAACATTCAAACTCCACACACAGAGGGCCTGGCTGTTCTGGAATCAAACCCAGGACCTCCTTCTTGTCAGGCAACAGTGCCAACCCATTTTCATGGGGATTGAGGCTAAAAATAAGTCAAGTCAAGAGATTTGGTAGCAAAATCTTTTGACCAAATTGTCCCATGGATTCAATTTCTCTTTTTCAGTGGCATACATTACATTTTGCTGGTTAAACTGTTGAAAGTCCTGTAACCCCTTAAGCCCTGAGCCTCTGCCTTGAAAATGAAATGCCCAAAATGAAGTGACTATATCTCTGCAATAAATTGGTCGATTTGAAAAATCACCTTGGGGATTTTTGTCATGGTGCAAAAATCAGCGTATATGTCACTGAGTCAGAGTAAATGAAGATGGAACACTGCATAAATGAAACATCTTTTTTGCACCAAAGTTTTACTTTTATCCGTCTTAAAATTATTCAGTTGGAGTCTGAAACTCCTAAAAAATTACAGCACAGAATCTCACCATTATCTGTGCCAAAGATTATTCCAACCAAGTGAATCAGAGCAAAATTAGAGAGGTTTTAGTTTGGGAATGTCTAGGTGGCCTCTCCAAGCTGACACTGTGCCGTTTCATATTTTCAGGTACCAAACTGTAAAACTCATTTAATTTCACTTATGTGTCACTACAGGCATACATTCCATCCAAATAAAACCACTTTTTAATTTTTTTATTATTTTTTTTTTTAATTACTATATCTGCCAGTCCTGTAGCCCATACAATTTCCCATTCAAAGATAATACATACAAAGAAAATTAAGTTTGACCACTGGAGCTGATTTATTTTTTTTTTTTTTTTTTTAAAAAGCAAGTAAATAAAATTATAAATACAAAGGTAATGTGAAAAAAAATGGTTAAAAAAAGTAAAAAGAACAAAAACCCCAGCAATTATTTATACGCATAAAATGCTACAAATGCCTAAGAGGATGCGGGGAATTGAACCCTGGATGCTTAAATTGCAGCATTTTACCCTATCCACTAGTCTATGTCAGCTTGCTAAAATTCTATTGTCAGATTGCCAATATAAAAAATGAGTTAAGAAAACGCATTACTCACCCCACTTGTACTGCACCATTTGCTGTATTCACGCGGAATGGCACAAAGATTTTGTCAGAAAACGACTTGGAAAATGACTGTTGAATATTTAGCAGATAATTATACCGAAAATACCGCAAACAAACCAGTTTATATTGTCGCGCTATTTGAGTACATGCGAATGGCCCATGGACTCAGTCTGACGCACTTGGGAACGCAAGGCTCTAGCTCAGGCTAGGCTTGTGCGATTAAGGTGGTTTAGAGAACCCATAGAATCAAATGGCCACCGGCAAAGTCTTACTGACAGCATCAAAAGCCGATCACAGAGAGGAAAATACATAGCAAGCAAGCTGAATGCTGAGGAACTGAGATCTTTGAAGCAATGCTCCGGAAAAAAAATGCTTGGAGACTGGAAGATCTAGTTTCGTTATAACACGGACACATTGAGCTAACAAAAGCAAGCGTGGGTTTACTTTCAAACAGTTTTTTTTATTACAAAATATCAAAGGTAAGAAATTTCTTTGCTCATCTCTGTAGACTGTAAAGTGTATGCCTGCTTTTCTTTGAGTGTGGTGTTGGTTTAAAATGACAGGGCTCATATTGTTGGATTCTGTGGACTTTCCTCTTTCATGTGAGGTATCGTTTTTATGCATAGCACAAATTCAGGAGAAATTCTAGCGATTCAGTGCTGATATGATTTTATCCAATGTTTTGCTTACATGCCTATTTACTTGCTTGGTGCTTGAATTGTGTTCGGTTGAGGTAAAAATGGTCTATATGAGCTTTTTGCCTAGTTTCTCCGCGAAATGTGGATATGCCGCATGACGATGTTGTGATTAGGAAACATGCTGTATTTATTATGCATAAAGACCACCCCTGGTACCGGGGGTGTTTGGATTTAAGGGGTTAAAGCTCGAAGTGAAAAACTAGTTGCCTGAATCACATTTCCACAGAGTTCCCATTTTCAGGGCATAATTCAGTCAGCAGGGTGTTTCCCTGACAGGTTCCTCTGAAAACTGCACACGTCTTTAAGTGGTTTCCTGCACTAGACCTGCCTAGTGTCTCCCGTTGTAGTAATTCCCCTCCAGGTCATGCAAGCCAATTTATGCTCTGAGCCCTTATAATAATATTAATTCGGCTCATTATCATTAATAATGTAATTTAGTTTAATATTTGCATTTTGCTATTCTGTAAAATATTATATATACATTATATAAAAACACACACACACACACACACACACACACAGTTAGGTCCATAAATATTTGGACAGTGACACAATTTTGCAGAGTTAATACGGAATCCACTTTGGTTTGTTCAGGGAATCAGGTTGTATAAAATAGCTCATTAAATCAATTTTATGATTCCAGTTATTAGGTAGTGGACACTGAATACCTGGATATGGTTCCAATTTCGCAATATTTGCTTATACAGTTATATGCAAAAGTTTGGGCACCCCTGATCAAAATTTCTGTTACTGAGAATAGTTAAACAAGTAGAAGATGAACTGATCTCTGAATGGCATAAATTTAAAGATACAACACTTTTTTTGACATTTTAAGCAGTATTGGTGTATTACTTTTGTTTGTACAATTCTAGAGCAAAAAAAAAAAAAGGAAATGAGCACCGCACAAAAGTTTGGGCACCCCAAAAGATTTGAGCTCTCAGGTAACTTTGACTATTGTCTCAGATCGTATTTAGCTTGTTATGGCTATGGCTTGCTCATAATCATCATTAGGAAAGGCCAGGTGATGCAAATTTTGAAGTTTATAAATACCCAGACTCCTCTAATCTTGGCCCAACAATCAGAAGCCATAGGGTCCTCTATGCAGCTGTCTAGCTCTCAGAAAATAAAAATAATTAATGCCCACAAAGCAAGAGAAGGCTATAAGAAGATAGCAAACGTTTATAGGTTGTGATTTCCTCCGTTCATAATATTATTAAGAAATGGCAGTCAACAGAAACTGTGGAGGTCAACTCGAGGTCTGGAAGACCAAGAAAACTTCCTAAGAAAATTGCTCATCGGATTACTAGAAAGGTAAATCAAAACACCTGTTTGACAACAAAAGACCTTCAGCAAGATTTAGCACACCATGGAGTCATGGTGCACTGCCCTACGGTTCAGCGACACTTGCTCAAATATGACCTCCATGGAAGAGTCACGAGAAGAAAACCTTTCCTGCATCCTCACCATGAAATTCAGCATCAGAAGGTTGCTAAGGAACATCTGAACAAGACTGATGCATTTAGGAAACAAGTCCTGTGAACTGATGAAGTTAAAATAGATGTCTTTTGCTGCAATGAGCAGAGGTATGTTTGGAGGAAAAAGGATGCAGAACTTCATGAAAACAACACCTCTCTAACTGTCAAGCACGTGGTTGGATCGATCCTGCTTTGGGCTAGTGTTGCAGCCAGCAGAACGGGGAACATGTCACTGGTCGAAAGAAGAATGGGTTCAATTAAATTTCAGAAAATTCTGGAAGCAAACATCACACCATCTGTAAACAAGAGGTCCATGGGCCTTAACGGTCACCTGAGTTGTATAAAAACTGATGTTATTGATTGTGAATGAACCAAATATACCCGAAAGTATCATTTTCCTATATTAAGTATAGTAAACTTCACCCCCTCCCCAGGGGCAAACATGGAGCCTGGGGGCCATGAAATTAACAATTTTGATTAAGCACCTGAAGACCCTTCCATCTATGAAGAGTATTGTCTTCCAGCATATCTGGGTCTGGAGAAGAAGATTTTGAAAATTTTAGCCAATTTGACCACCTTTAGCCCCGCCCCTCAGAGCACCTGGGGGTTTATTTAGTGCGTCCCTTCCCAGTCTTCGAGAGCGCTCGTTCATTTTGTGTTCTGTGGTTAAGGAAATTCGTATTTTGTGCTTTGGGTCTTTGTCGTTATTATAATTTTTCATTCGTTATACACTGGGGTGTGGGATGCAATGTTGGTCTATGTTAGATGGGCGCCCTGTACACTTGCACTCACGTAGAATTTTTTTTGTTAGCGCACTAGTTAGAGACGCCTGCCACCCTTTGTTGTTTGTTTTGAGTCCGTTAGTATAGGTAGGTATTTTTCTTTTCTCTGATCTAGTAGTTAGTTGATTTTTATTTTATTAGCGGTGTTTATGGTTTTTTCTTTTTTCTTTTATTTGGCGGTGTCTTGTTGACCTTATTGTTTTCCCCACACCCGTGCCTTGTACTGACCTGTTGTTTTTGTTATTGTAATTTTATGTATCACAATTAACACCAATTTCACTTGAAAACAGTTCCGTTTCCCCGATTATTTATTTGCGCTATTAATGCGTCCATCATATCGTCCTCTGGACTTAACAAGTGGGGGCTCGTCCGGGAGCAATAGCGCCACCATCTTGGGGAAACAGGAAACTGCATAGTTATTATTCCACTGTGCACAGGTAAGAGGCTTTTGTTTGTGCTTTTTCCAAAATGGCATTTAATTTGCAGCAATTTTTGGCCGCTCCTTCCCGTCGGAATTTGGAATTCTGTCGTAAGGCAGACTTGTTGACTATTTCGGATCATTTTGGTATTACCATATCTAGGTCTTTGGCTAAAAAAGAAATTAAATTAGTATTGCTGACGTCGTTGGTGGAGATGGGTGTGTTGGAACATGAGCCAGATTCGGCTGGTGGTATATCTGGTGAGACGCAGGTCTCTAACAGTGGTGCGGTTGAAGATCCGCCAGGGTCACCGCAAGCTGTGAGTGAGTCTGCTGTCACGGGGACTGTGGAGAGAAACCCCGCTACGTTACCCAAGTTTGACCCTTTCTCGCCTGCCAGTCCCGTGTCTTCCCCTACTGATGCACGGGTAAAAATCCGCCTTGCGCGACTGGAGGTGGAAAGAGAAGAAAAGGCTAAGGCACGAGAGTTTGAATATAAACTAGCCGTGCGTAAACTTGAACTAGAGGCAGAGACTGCAGTCAGGTTGAGGCAGCTGGAGTTGGAGAACGCCAGTGCCAAAGCCAGTCCAGTACCGCTCTCAGGGATGTCTGAATCAACCCTTCCACCCATGTTAACTTCGGCACCTGTTGACGTCAGCCGACAAGTAGCTCTGGTTCCCCCATTTCGAGAGTCCGAAGTAGATGCCTATTTTACTGCATTTGAACGCGTTGCCATTGCCCTTCAGTGGCCTAAACCCGTGTGGGCTACTTTGCTGCAGAGTAGATTTTTTGGCAAAGCACAAACTGTTGTCTCATCTTTATCACTGCAGGACAGTATGGAATATGAAAAGGTGAAAGCGGCGGTGTTACGCGCCTATGAATTGGTACCCGAGGCGTACAGACAAAAATTTCGAAATTATAAGAAAAGCTCCTCTCAAACATATGTAGAGTTCGCCAGAGAAAAAGAAATTCTTTTTGATAAATGGTGTTCAGCCACAGAAGCCACCAATTTTCATTCCTTGCGTGAGTTGATGTTGTTGGAGGAGTTGAAGAGGTGTTTGCCTGAACGCGTGGTGGTTTATTTAAATGAACAAAAGACAGCTTCCTATTCAAAGGCGGCTGTGATGGCGGACGAATTTGTATTAACGCACAAAAACTTGTCCGTAAATTCTCTTAGTGAAAAATCTGTAGAATCTTGCAATATTAGTAAAGGAAATGTGAAGACAACGCCTCTTAAAAGTGATGAAACGTGAGAGTGTTTCTATTGCCATAAAGTTGGCCATGTCATAGCTGATTGTTGGACCCTTAAAAGAAAGCAAGATGGCAAGAATGCCAGCCAACCCAAATCCGTTAGTTTCGTTAAAACTGTGTCTGAAAAACCTTTGGATGAAATTGAGGCTTGTTATCAGCCCTTTATATGTGATGGCTTGGTGTCATTAAATGGGGAACCGAAAGATCAAAAGCCAGTTCGCATCTTACGAGATACTGGGGCCGCACAATCTTTCATTCTTGCGGGCGAATTACCCTTCTCTGATAGTTCTTCTTGTGGGGCCAGTGTAATTGTTCAAGGAACTGAAATGGGTTTCGTCCCTGTGCCCTTGCATAGAGTTCATTTGCAGTCTATTTTGGCCTCTGGGTTTTTCAAAGTTGCTGTGCGGGACGCTTTACCTGTTTCGGGCGTAACATTTATTTTGGGGAATGATATTGCTGGGGAGAAAGTGCACCCTGTTTTAGAAGTTATTGATCCTCCACAGCCATCAGATCCGGTGCGCTCTGATGTTTTTCCTGTATGTGCTTTTAACTCGAGCTCAGGCTCGAAAAGAGGAGAACAGCTTGATTTGTCCGATTCGATTTTAGCTCCATTTTTGTCTGATTTGTCTGTCCCTGCTGTTGGCCACATTACTCCAGAAATCGACAAGGTTAAGCCTATTTTTGAAGATACATTAAAAATCCCTGTCACCCGTGAGCAGCTTATTGCTGCGCAGAAAAGTGACCCTTCCTTAGTTAAATTGTTTTCGTCTGTCGTTGCCTCTGAAGAACTTAAAGAAAAAGGAGTTGTATATTTTTTAGATGACGATTTGCTGTTGCGAAAGTGGACCCCTGCCACTGCCATTGATTCGGAGTGGGGTGCGGTGTTCCAAATAGTCCTTCCTGAAGTATACCGCCACCAAGTGTTGGCACTCGCTCATGATAGCCCATGGTCTGGCCATGTTGGGGTAAGAAAAACCTATGACCGGCTGCTTAAGCACTTTTTTTGGCCTGGAATGAAGTCTTCGGTAGCCCAATATTGTAAATCTTGTCACGTCTGCCAAGTAGCAGGAAAGCCAAATCAAGTGGTTCCGCCAGCACCACTTCAACCAATTCCGGTAATGGGCGAACCGTTTGAACACGTTATTGTTGATTGTGTTGGTCCCCTTCCGAAAACAAAATCTGGAAACCAATTTCTCCTCACCATAATGTGTTCAGCTACTCGGTATCCAGAAGCAATCCCCCTGCGTAATATAACATCCAAAGCCGTGGTAAAAGCATTAACAAAATTTTTTTCAACATTTGGATTGCCTAAAACTGTGCAGACGGACCAAGGAACAAATTTCCTTTCCAAAATTTTTAAGCAAATTCTGCAGTCCCTCTCCATTACGCACAAGGTGTCAAGCGCATACCACCCTGAATCACAAGGTGCACTCGAGCGCTGGCATCAAACTCTCAAGTCCGTGTTGCGGAAATACTGTATTGAGACGGGTAATGACTGGGATGAGGGAGTCCTTTTTGGGCTTCTAGAGGCTAGACAGGAATCACTTGGCTTCAGTCCAGCACAACTAGTATTCGGGCACACTGTAAGGGGCCCGCTAAAAGTGCTCAAAGAAAAGTTTTTGACGTCACCTTCAAAGGTTAACGTTTTAGATTATGTTTCTCAGTTCCGGGAACGTTTGCATCACGCTTGGGAACTAGCTAAAAAGCATCTTTCATTGTCACAGGACACTATGAAACAGCAATATGACGCAAAAGCTGTTCCTCGCTCTTTTATCCCTGGTGACAAGGTGTTGGTTTTGCTGCCAGTCCCTGGTTCCTCTCTGTCTGCTCGTTTTTCTGGCCCCTATGAGATAGAAAAAAAGCTTGGTGAGGTTGACTATGTTGTTCGCACACCCGATCGTAAAAGGCAAACTCGCGTTTGTCATGTTAATATGCTCAAATTGTATAGTGGCCGAAGCGCTTCCCAACCTGTGGATGTGACCTCTCCATGTGTTTCTGTTGCGAAGGTGTCCGCGTCTGGTCCAGACGAGGATGGCGTGGTGCTTAGAAATGCACCCCAGCAATGCGCAAGATTAGGAAATTCCGAAGTTTTAAAAATTTTACCTCAACATCTCTCCGACCTGTCTAAATCTCAGAAAGAGGACATTATTCGGCTAATTCGTCAGTATCCCTCTCTGTTTAATGATACTCCGACGCAGACTAATGTCACTAAACATGATATAAATGTGAACAACACCTCTGCCATTCGTCAGCATCCGTATAGAATAAATGCTATCAAACGGGAAATAATGAGGCAAGAAGTTCAGTATTTGTGTGACAATGGCTTGGCGAAGCCTAGCGCAAGTCCCTGGAGTTCACCGTGCTTGTTGGTTCCGAAGCCTGATGGAACGCATAGGTTCTGCACGGATTTTAGGGAGGTTAACGCCGTGACTGTCCCTGACTCATATCCGCTTCCTCGAATGGAAGACTGCATTGACAGTCTTGGCTCTGCTGCCTCTGTGTCAAAACTGGACTTACTAAAAGGATATTGGCAAGTTCCTTTGACTCCTCGCGCGTCTGAAATTTCCGCATTTGTCACTCCAGATAATTTCCTCCAATATACCGTAATGGCATTCGGAATGTGTTAACGCCCCAGCAACTTTTCAACGCTTAGTAAATACTGTGTTATCGAATATTCCGAACTGTAAGGCTTACTTGGACGATGTTATGGTTTATTCCAAAACTTGGCAAGAACAGCTGGACACGCTAGATACTGTCTTTAGCAGACTCGCAGAGGCTTCACTAACCTTGAATTTGGCCAAGTGCGAGTTCGGGAAGGCTACCCTCACCTATTTGGGTAAACAAGTCGGTCAAGGTCAGGTTCGTCCGGTACAGGCAAAAATAACAGCGATTACTGCCAACCCAGTACCTACAACTAGGCGAGAACTTCGTAGGTTCCTTGGAATGGCTGGGTATTATCGGAGTTTCTGCAGGAATTTTTCCACTGTCACTGCTCCTCTCACCAACCTCCTTAGACCCTCCAGTCCATTTACATGGACTGAAGACTGTCAAAAGGCATTCGAAAATGTTAAGGCATTATTGTGTAGTGCACCTGTTCTTGTTGCTCCAAACTTTTCTGTTCCTTTTAAACTAGAAGTCGATGCAAGTACTCTGGGTGTCGGCGCGGTCCTTCTGCAAGAGGATCCAGACGGAATTGATCACCCCGTCTGTTTTTACTCGCGTAAGTTTTTAAAACACCAGCTGAACTATTCAACATTTGAAAAGGAAGCGCTCGCCTTTGCTCCTTGCATTGCAACATTTCGAAGTGTACGTCGGCTCTAGTTCTTCTCCGCTTACGGTTTTTACAGACCACAATCCGCTGGTCTTTTTAAATCGTATGTACAATCATAATCAGCGCTTGATGCGCTGGTCGCTAATTTTACAAAATTATACTTCGGAAATAAAACATAAAAAGGGGTGCAAAATGTGTTTGCAGATGCCTTATCACGAGCTTGAAAATGTCGAATTACAACCGATTATTGTTTATATTTTCGCCAACTTACAAACCCTTTAGGTTTGTTTTAGGGTTGGTGGTGTTACAGGAACCCCGTACTGCCTCCGGTATTCTGCGTGTGTGTGTTCTTCTGTGTCTTGTTTTTCCCGCAGGTGTCCCATTCCGGTATTCACACTCCATGATTCTCCCCATTCCGCTGTCAATCGCCTGGTTAACGCCCTCCGAATCCTTCGTCTCCCTCCGCCCCGAAATTCCACTCAATTCCATCTCGTCCAATCCTCCGTTGCCCCGTTGGATCCTGGTTTATTTAGTGCGTCCTTCCCAGTCTTCGAGAGCGCTCGTTCATTTTGTGTTCTGTGGTTAAGGAAATTCGTATTTTGTGCTTTGGGTCTTTGTCGTTATTATAATTTTTTCATTCGTTATACACTGGGGTGTGGGATGCAATGTTGGTCTATGTTAGATGGGCGCCCTGTACACTTGCACTCACGTAGAATTTTTTTTGTTAGCGCACTAGTTAGAGACGCCTGCCACCCTTTGTTGTTTGTTTTGAGTCCGTTAGTATAGGTAGGTATTTTTCTTTTCTCTGATCTAGTAGTTAGTTGATTTTTATTTTATTAGCGGTGTTTATGGTTTTGTTCTTTTCTTTTATTTGGCGGTGTCTTGTTGACCTTATTGTTTTCCCCACACCCGTGCCTTGTACTGACCTGTTGTTTTTGTTATTGTAATTTTATGTATCACAATTAACACCAATTTCACTTGAAAACAGTTCCGTTTCCCCGATTATTTATTTGCGCTATTAATGCGTCCATCATATCGTCCTCTGGACTTAACAAGTGGGGGCTCGTCCGGGAGCAATAGCGCCACCATCTTGGGGAAACAGGAAACTGCATAGTTATTATTCCACTGTGCACAGGTAAGAGGCTTTTGTTTGTGCTTTTTCCAAAATGGCATTTAATTTGCAGCAATTTTTGGCCGCTCCTTCCCGTCGGAATTTGGAATTCTGTCGTAAGGCAGACTTGTTGACTATTTCGGATCATTTTGGTATTACCATATCTAGGTCTTTGGCTAAAAAAGAAATTAAATTAGTATTGCTGACGTCGTTGGTGGAGATGGGTGTGTTGGAACATGAGCCAGATTCGGCTGGTGGTATATCTGGTGAGACGCAGGTCTCTAACAGTGGTGCGGTTGAAGATCCGCCAGGGTCACCGCAAGCTGTGAGTGAGTCTGCTGTCACGGGGACTGTGGAGAGAAACCCCGCTACGTTACCCAAGTTTGACCCTTTCTCGCCTGCCAGTCCCGTGTCTTCCCCTACTGATGCACGGGTAAAAAATCCGCCTTGCGCGACTGGAGGTGGAAAGAGAAGAAAAGGCTAAGGCACGAGTTTGAATATAAACTAGCCGTGCGTAAACTTGAACTAGAGGCAGAGACTGCAGTCAGGTTGAGGCAGCTGGAGTTGGAGAACGCCAGTGCCAAAGCCAGTCCAGTACCGCTCTCAGGGATGTCTGAATCAACCCTTCCACCCATGTTAACTTCGGCACCTGTTGACGTCAGCCGACAAGTAGCTCTGGTTCCCCCATTTCGAGAGTCCGAAGTAGATGCCTATTTTACTGCATTTGAACGCGTTGCCATTGCCCTTCAGTGGCCTAAACCCGTGTGGGCTACTTTGCTGCAGAGTAGATTTTTTGGCAAAGCACAAACTGTTGTCTCATCTTTATCACTGCAGGACAGTATGGAATATGAAATGGTGAAAGCGGCGGTGTTACGCGCCTATGAATTGGTACCCGAGGCGTACAGACAAAAATTTCGAAATTATAAGAAAAGCTCCTCTCAAACATATGTAGAGTTCGCCAGAGAAAAAAAATTCTTTTTGATAAATGGTGTTCAGCCACAGAAGCCACCAATTTTCATTCCTTGCGTGAGTTGATGTTGTTGGAGGAGTTGAAGAGGTGTTTGCCTGAACGCGTGGTGGTTTATTTAAATGAACAAAAGACAGCTTCCTATTCAAAGGCGGCTGTGATGGCGGACGAATTTGTATTAACGCACAAAAACTTGTCCGTAAATTCTCTTAGTGAAAAATCTGTAGAATCTTGCAATATTAGTAAAGGAAATGTGAAGACAACGCCTCTTAAAAGTGATGAAACGTGAGAGTGTTTCTATTGCCATAAAGTTGGCCATGTCATAGCTGATTGTTGGACCCTTAAAAGAAAGCAAGATGGCAAGAATGCCAGCCAACCCAAATCCGTTAGTTTCGTTAAAACTGTGTCTGAAAAACCTTTGGATGAAATTGAGGCTTGTTATCAGCCCTTTATATGTGATGGCTTGGTGTCATTAAATGGGGAACCGAAAGATCAAAAGCCAGTTCGCATCTTACGAGATACTGGGGCCGCACAATCTTTCATTCTTGCGGGCGAATTACCCTTCTCTGATAGTTCTTCTTGTGGGGCCAGTGTAATTGTTCAAGGAATTGAAATGGGTTTCGTCCCTGTGCCCTTGCATAGAGTTCATTTGCAGTCTATTTTGGCCTCTGGGTTTTTCAAAGTTGCTGTGCGGGACGCTTTACCTGTTTCGGGCGTAACATTTATTTTGGGGAATGATATTGCTGGGGAGAAAGTGCACCCTGTTTTAGAAGTTATTGATCCTCCACAGCCATCAGATCCGGTGCGCTCTGATGTTTTTCCTGTATGTGCTTTAACTCGAGCTCAGGCTCGAAAAAGAGGAGAACAGCTTGATTTGTCCGATTCGATTTTAGCTCCATTGTTGTCTGATTTGTCTGTCCCTGCTGTTGGCCACATTACTCCAGAAATCGACAAGGTTAAGCCTATTTTTGAAGATACATTAAAAATCCCTGTCACCCGTGAGCAGCTTATTGCTGCGCAGAAAAGTGACCCTTCCTTAGTTAAATTGTTTTCGTCTGTCGTTGCCTCTGAAGAACTTAAAGAAAAAGGAGTTGTATATTTTTTAGATGACGATTTGCTGTTGCGAAAGTGGACCCCTGCCACTGCCATTGATTCGGAGTGGGGTGCGGTGTTCCAAATAGTCCTTCCTGAAGTATACCGCCACCAAGTGTTGGCACTCGCTCATGATAGCCCATGGTCTGGCCATGTTGGGGTAAGAAAAACCTATGACCGGCTGCTTAAGCACTTTTTTTGGCCTGGAATGAAGTCTTCGGTAGCCCAATATTGTAAATCTTGTCACGTCTGCCAAGTAGCAGGAAAGCCAAATCAAGTGGTTCCGCCAGCACCACTTCAACCAATTCCGGTAATGGGCGAACCGTTTGAACACGTTATTGTTGATTGTGTTGGTCCCCTTCCGAAAACAAAATCTGGAAACCAATTTCTCCTCACCATAATGTGTTCAGCTACTCGGTATCCAGAAGCAATCCCCCTGCGTAATATAACATCAAAGCCGTGGTAAAAGCATTAACAAAATTTTTTTCAACATTTGGATTGCCTAAAACTGTGCAGACGGACCAAGGAACAAATTTCCTTTCCAAAATTTTTAAGCAAATTCTGCAGTCCCTCTCCATTACGCACAAGGTGTCAAGCGCATACCACCCTGAATCACAAGGTGCACTCGAGCGCTGGCATCAAACTCTCAAGTCCGTGTTGCGGAAATACTGTATTGAGACGGGTAATGACTGGGATGAGGGAGTCCCTTTTGCTCTTTTTGCGCTTCGAGAGGCTAGACAGGAATCACTTGGCTTCAGTCCAGCACAACTAGTATTCGGGCACACTGTAAGGGGCCCGCTAAAAGTGCTCAAAGAAAAGTTTTTGACGTCACCTTCAAAGGTTAACGTTTTAGATTATGTTTCTCAGTTCCGGGAACGTTTGCATCACGCTTGGGAACTAGCTAAAAGCATCTTTCATTGTCACAGGACACTATGAAACAGCAATATGACGCAAAAGCTGTTCCTCGCTCTTTTATCCCTGGTGACAAGGTGTTGGTTTTGCTGCCAGTCCCTGGTTCCTCTCTGTCTGCTCGTTTTTCTGGCCCCTATGAGATAGAAAAAAAGCTTGGTGAGGTTGACTATGTTGTTCGCACACCCGATCGTAAAAGGCAAACTCGCGTTTGTCATGTTAATATGCTCAAATTGTATAGTGGCCGAAGCGCTTCCCAACCTGTGGATGTGACCTCTCCATGTGTTTCTGTTGCGAAGGTGTCCGCGTCTGGTCCAGACGAGGATGGCGTGGTGCTTAGAAATGCACCCCAGCAATGCGCAAGATTAGGAAATTCCGAAGTTTTAAAATTTTACCTCAACATCTCTCCGACCTGTCTAAATCTCAGAAAGAGGACATTATTCGGCTAATTCGTCAGTATCCCTCTCTGTTTAATGATACTCCGACGCAGACTAATGTCACTAAACATGATATAAATGTGAACAACACCTCTGCCATTCGTCAGCATCCGTATAGAATAAATGCTATCAAACGGGAAATAATGAGGCAAGAAGTTCAGTATTTGTGTGACAATGGCTTGGCGAAGCCTAGCGCAAGTCCCTGGAGTTCACCGTGCTTGTTGGTTCCGAAGCCTGATGGAACGCATAGGTTCTGCACGGATTTTAGGGAGGTTAACGCCGTGACTGTCCCTGACTCATATCCGCTTCCTCGAATGGAAGACTGCATTGACAGTCTTGGCTCTGCTGCCTCTGTGTCAAAACTGGACTTACTAAAAGGATATTGGCAAGTTCCTTTGACTCCTCGCGCGTCTGAAATTTCCGCATTTGTCACTCCAGATAATTTCCTCCAATATACCGTAATGGCATTCGGAATGTGTAACGCCCCAGCAACTTTTCAACGCTTAGTAAATACTGTGTTATCGAATATTCCGAACTGTAAGGCTTACTTGGACGATGTTATGGTTTATTCCAAAACTTGGCAAGAACAGCTGGACACGCTAGATACTGTCTTTAGCAGACTCGCAGAGGCTTCACTAACCTTGAATTTGGCCAAGTGCGAGTTCGGGAAGGCTACCCTCACCTATTTGGGTAAACAAGTCGGTCAAGGTCAGGTTCGTCCGGTACAGGCAAAAATAACAGCGATTACTGCCAACCCAGTACCTACAACTAGGCGAGAACTTCGTAGGTTCCTTGGAATGGCTGGGTATTATCGGAGTTTCTGCAGGAATTTTTCCACTGTCACTGCTCCTCTCACCAACCTCCTTAGACCCTCCAGTCCATTTACATGGACTGAAGACTGTCAAAAGGCATTCGAAAATGTTAAGGCATTATTGTGTAGTGCACCTGTTCTTGTTGCTCCAAACTTTTCTGTTCCTTTTAAACTAGAAGTCGATGCAAGTACTCTGGGTGTCGGCGCGGTCCTTCTGCAAGAGGATCCAGACGGAATTGATCACCCCGTCTGTTTTTACTCGCGTAAGTTTTTAAAACACCAGCTGAACTATTCAACATTTGAAAAGGAAGCGCTCGCCTTGCTCCTTGCATTGCAACATTTCGAAGTGTACGTCGGCTCTAGTTCTTCTCCGCTTACGGTTTTTACAGACCACAATCCGCTGGTCTTTTTAAATCGTATGTACAATCATAATCAGCGCTTGATGCGCTGGTCGCTAATTTTACAAAATTATACTTCGGAAATAAAACATAAAAAAGGGGTGCAAAATGTGGTTGCAGATGCCTTATCACGAGCTTGAAAATGTCGAATTACAACCGATTATTGTTTATATTTTCGCCAACTTACAAACCCTTTAGGTTTGTTTTAGGGGTGGTGGTGTGACGGGAACCCCGTACTGCCTCCGGTATTCTGCGTGTGTGTGTTCTTCTGTGTCTTGTTTTTCCCGCAGGTGTCCCATTCCGGTATTCACACTCCATGATTCTCCCATTCCGCTGTCAATCGCCTGGTTAACGCCCTCCGAATCCTTCGTCTCCCTCCGCCCCGAAATTCCACTCAATTCCATCTCGTCCAATCCTCCGTTGCCCCGTTGGATCCTGGTTTATTTAGTGCGTCCCTTCCCAGTCTTCGAGAGCGCTCGTTCATTTTGTGTTCTGTGGTTAAGGAAATTCGTATTTTGTGCTTTGGGTCTTTGTCGTTATTATAATTTTTCATTCGTTATACACTGGGGTGTGGGATGCAATGTTGGTCTATGTTAGATGGGCGCCCTGTACACTTGCACTCACGTAGAATTTTTTTTTGTTAGCGCACTAGTTAGAGACGCCTGCCACCCTTTGTTGTTTGTTTTGAGTCCGTTAGTATAGGTAGGTATTTTTCTTTTCTCTGATCTAGTAATAGTTGATTTTTATTTTATTAGCGGTGTTTATGGTTTTGTTCTTTTCTTTTATTTGGCGGTGTCTTGTTGACCTTATTGTTTTCCCCACACCCGTGCCTTGTACTGACCTGTTGTTTTTGTTATCGTAATTTTATGTATCACAATTAACACCAATTTCACTTGAAAACAGTTCCGTTTCCCCGATTATTTATTTGCGCTATTAATGCGTCCATCATATCGTCCTCTGGACTTAACAGAAGGTTCCTACAAAATTTAATTGAAATCGGATCAGCGATTTCTGAGAAGAGGTCGAAAATGTATTGACCATTTTTAGCCCCGCCCCTCAGAGCCCCTGGGGGTGGGCACCATATAATTCACAATGTTGGTGCATATTTGACCAAGGAAGGTTCCTGCAAAATATTATTGAAATCGGATCAGCGGTTTCTGAGAAGAAGTCGAAAATGTATTGACCATTTTTAGCCCCGCCCCTCAGAGCCCCTGGGGGTGGGCGCCATATAATTCACAATTTTAGTGCATATTTGACCAAGGAAGGTTCCTGCAGGGCACCATATAATTCACAATTTTGGTGCATATTTGACTAAGGAAGGTTCCTGCAAAATTTTATTGAAATCGAATCAGCGGTAAGTCCAAAATGTATTGACCAGTTTCAGCCCCGCCCCTCAGAGCCCCTGGGGGTGGGCACCATATAATTCACAATTTTGGTGCATATTTGACCAAGGAAGGTTCCTGCAAAATTTTATTGAAATCGGATAAGCGGTTTCTGAGAAGAAGTCGAAAATGTAAATTGTTTATGGACGCATGACTGACGACGCACAACGCATGATGGACAACGACGGACAAAAGGCGATTAGAATAGGTCACTTTGAGACTTCGTCTCACGTGACCTAAAAAGCAGAAGATGAAAGGAGGATGGGTTCCACAACAGGATAATGATTATAAATACACTTCAAAATCCACAACTGACTACCTCAAGAGGTGCGAGTTGAAGGTTTCACCATAGCCCTCAAGGTCTTCTACCTCAACATCATTGAAAATCTGTGGATGGACTTCAAAAGAGCAGTGCATGCAAGGCAGCCAAAGAATCTCACAGAACTAGAAGCCTTTGAAAAAGAATAATGGGCAAAATCCCCCAAACCAGAATTCAAAAACTCTTAGCTGGCACCAAAAAGTGTTTACAAGCTGTGATACTCGCCAAAGGGAGTGTTACTTAGCACTGACCATGCAGGGTACCCAAATTTTTGCTTCGGACCATTTTCCTTTTTTGCCATTTTGAAACTGTAAAAGGATGGAAATTAAAATAATCTTGCTTAAAATATAAAGGAAATGTGTCCTCTTCAACTTTATGCCTTTTGGAGAGCAGTCATCTTTTACTCACTTAGCTATTCAAAGTAACAGAAATTTTGATCTGGGGTGCCCAAACTTCTGCATACGACTGTAAATTATAATCTTGCACAGAAATGCCTCCCTGTTTCTTGAGCTATATAGTTGAATTCTGAAAAATAGCACCTCAGAAGGGCAGCAAGAGAACATCAGAACACCAGGAAAAAAGCAATATTGTCACCTACGGATGGCAGGCGCCAGCCACTGTAAGTCTCAACTCCAAGCAAAAAGTGTTCAGCAGTTGGGTCTAAAATGCATTTATTTTAGCTGTAGATGAGATTTATCTCGCTAATCAGTGTAGTTTTGAGGCTGAATTGCATCACAGAAACCAATCGTGCAGTCGTGGCTTGTCATTAAAGGGCCGTTCAAACTACATTTGTCATCTCGACGCATCTCAGTCATTGCTATTGTGGGTCCCGTGTGATCATGGGTACAGCAGGCACATCCACTGAGTGGAATGGTAAGTTTTACGGGCCCGTTTATGGGCCATTCAGGCATTATAGATTTGACATTTGAAAACAAAATGATATAACACTTGGCCCAAAAAAATTACTCCTCTGATATGAGAAAAATATTACGGCTTATTCTCATCAAACCCACTGGCACAAGTCGAAAGGCAAAGAAAATAATTACAAAAATACTGTTAACTCAAAAACAAAAACAAATATACATTGTTACGGATGTAACACAAAAAAGGTACTCTAGCGAGACAAAAATGGTCTAGAATTTGCATCTAATGCAGAAAGTTTGGTATCTCAATAATGTACGAGGAGGGTCCAAATATAAAACGGCAATTTAAAATATTTGTACTCTCATTATTATTTCATGTGGAAAAAGCAGCATTATGGACATGACATTATCGTGTCATGTCACTATTTGAAATTTCCTTACATTGTTCATCCAGCACTGTAGGGGACACTGGGGTCCGATGAGCCATGGGGACCAATCAGCCATATCGCTATTTTGCGATCAATCGATGACAGAGCTGCTTAAAATAGGCAAAATATTTGACCATTGACTGATGAGTAATGGGGATAAATGAGCAATATCACTAGTTGGCTATTTTAAACACCTTTGGCATCGATTGATTGCAAAATAGTGATATGGCTCATTGGTCCCCATGGCTCATCAGACCCCAGTCTCCCCTAATGGTAATAATAACATGCAATATTGTTAATACACTGGTCAAATTAATTTTGCACTTCTAAGTATACAACCTAAAGGTCATGTAAAACATTTATTTACGGAGTAAACAGCTAAATTTTTATGCTCAAGTTCGCAATACAATACTATCATAATGCACTCAAGCATCGTATAGGGGAGAAAAGGTCACAACATAGCATAGAAACTTTGAATTTTTACGCACCAAAAATTATATTTCAGCAAGTATGTCAATCAATTTGATCCATCCATTTACTTGTCTGTTTTTCTGTTTGTTAAACCGTCATTTGCATCTTAAATTCATTTTATCAAATTCTTTCTCTAGCCACCTTGTTCAGTCACATTATGGCGGAACTCTATACTTTAAGATATTCATAACTTTTTGGTTCATTACTTGAGTTCGACTTACTTTTTTGTTTGAGCACAGCCTGTCTAGTGGTTGCGGGTTGGAAGGATGTCACGCTGATGCAAATGCGCTAAAATGTCGCTACCATTTGAAGTACATTTTAAATGCTTGCGGAGCCATTTTCATTGATTGGGATGTGAAGCCCAATGTGAAGGTCATGTAGGTTACACATAAAATTTGAGCCAAACAAGTCAAACGGTTTTGACGTACAGTAATTTACTGTTTTCTGACATCAGAAACTGAATTGAACAAAATGAATGTATTTTTCAAAATGTTGAAGAAACCTACGCATTGAATACTAAACGACATGTTATTACATTTTAATTGCCTATAAAATGCTGATCAAGGTAAAAATTTTGGCGAATATCTCCGAGGTCAAGGTCACGTTCAATGTCAATATTAATTCATATTAATATTGGTTGATGACTTCTTTTTAAATTAAGACAGAAATGTCAAACCTACTGATGAACCCTTTCGGAGGCGTATAATCAAATAAGATGCGATGTCAAAACAAATTTGTCAAAATCATGTCATTAAATTTGGGCAAGTCGTCATTCTATGCACGATTTCTCATTGTGAAGTTACAGGGTGAGGGTGAATAATCTGTTTACTACCACTTATTCATCAAAGTAATGTGTCCCATGTGTGTAATTGGAGGAAACATCTGAAAACCCAATTACTGTTTACTAACAGAAGTGTGTTTTAGCATCATTTTTCACAATGTGTTCTCAGGATAATTGGCACCGCAGGCCTCTTGGACATCGCCTCTGCTTGAAAAGTTTGTAAGTCTGAATCACTCATTGTTTGGGCTTTAAATGAAGTAACACAGTGAACAGGGCTGCTGTGCGCTGGACTACTGTTTTGTTTAAAGTCTTACTTCACTGTCATTACCAGAACCAAACTACTGGGAACAATAACATCCAATTAGTCCCTTCTGTTTAAATTGCCATCAAGCTTCATCCCAAATTGGGCTGGCCAACTCGTGTGAATGAATATACTCTGGTAAATATTTTAGGGTGGAAACACATGCAAATTCTGGACTATTTACAAAAAGGTACTGAGAAAGAGACAAATCTGTTAAGCCAGCAACCTGATGCTAAATCACCATCTACCGTCGACAGCAAACCAGCAGACTCACAAAGGATCCAAACACGGTGGCACTCACACACTTGATCACTCATCTGACCACAACTTCATAAATCTCTCCCCGCATGTGAAGGTATACACCGAAAAAAGTGTCATAAGAAAAAAAATATTAGAAAACGCTCCAATAAACTACAAGCTTCTCCTATCAAAACAGAGTAACCTCGCACAAAACACAAGTAAATCACACACAAACATGAATGTGCACATGTGCATGTCTATCTTCTCTGCAATTAATTACAGGTGGTGCTTTTGAAGGAGCTGTGCAAAGCTTTCACTGTAACTCTCACTTAAAGACTGACAGTTAAGCCTTTGATGTAAGAAATGGCCCAGGGCCGTGAAGAGAGGTGAAATTATATTTTTGAAAATTCCCTAATGCACTTCCCCCTCAGTCGAGGATGCATATTGAAAAGCATAAACCCATCCCAAAGCTATAATGCCTCCACCAACTGATGGGGGGGGTGTTTTGGAGGATGTACCCTGTGGCACCTAAGCCTTTAGAAGCCGACATCCAGCTGCTGCTTATCTCCTCACAGCAAATCATGCGCGGTTAGAGGAAAGACACAGTAGGCCAAATGCCCACCTTTTAACACATAATTACCATCAACTAGTGACTGCTGACTTATTTTGATTAGCAATAAAACAACTGATTAGCTCAATAAGCAAAGCTAATCAGTAAAAATGACTGGCTAATTTACATTTATGCTCATTGTTTTATTAATTGTTCATTACATCACAAAGTTGAGAGGGATTTTATTATCTAGATAACATTACTAGTCATAGAAAATTTAAATATGCCTTTCGAAGATTCTTCCATTTAGATTAATTTTTCTTATTCTATGATGGAAACCCACCCACAAAAAAATGCATCATAAGAACACTCCTACCAGTACCCCTGACCAAGGTACTGGCTTTAGGACTGGAGTTGGTCCCCAGGCGCTGCTCTGTGGCTGCCCACTGCTCCTAACTACAGGATGGGTTAAATGCAGAGGACAAATTACCCCACGGGGTTCAAAAAAGTGTATCTTACCTTATCTTAAAAAGGGTTAAACTGAATGGAATTCAGAAAATGACTAGATTTCTTTCTAAAGTATTATTCAGAGAACAATGTCACATACTAAAGATAACAATCCTTACAATGTCACCTTTTAACCAAGTTACAGTCATTCCCAAAATTATTCATACCCCTATCAATTTTTGGTTTTTTTTCAAGATATTTTTTGACAAATCAAATTTATTCTTGCACAAATGACACAGTAAGTTGATATAAGGCTGTAAGAAGTACAGTAAACACTTTTTCGAGAAATACATTACTTTTTGGTATTTTATTTGACAGATTTACAAAAAATGCCATGTCCAGAATTATTCATCCCCTTCTCTCAGTAATTGATGGCAAAGCCTTTATTCACGATTACAGCCTCCAAATCCTTCCTGTGGTGAATCACAAGGTTACTACACGTCTCCACGGGGATTTTGGCCCACTCTTCTTTTCCAAACTTTTCCAGGTCCTTAAGGTTTGAGGGTTTCCTTGACATGACCTTGGTCTTCAGTTCCCTCCACAGATTCTGGATAGCATTGAGGACGGAGCTCTGGCTTGGCCACTCCAAAACGTTCACTTTGTTGTCCGTTAACCATTTCTTGATGGATTTGGCCCTGTGTTTAGGATCATTATCCTGTTGGAAGATCCATTCCTGCCCAAGACCAAGTTTTTCAGCAGATTGCTTAATGTTTGAACTGAAGATCTGGATATACTGGTCCTGTTTCATAATGCCATTAACTTTAACAAGGTTTCCTGGCCCATTCGCTGAAAAGCAACCCCAGAGCATGATACTCCCGCCACCGTGTTTGACTGTTGGGACCGTGTTTTTCGGTAGAAGACTTCACCTTTCTTACGCCACTTACACTTCTCCAACCAAGACACACAAGAACTCATCTAGCCTTTGCAGAAGCTTGCCTGGATGAAGATATAAGCTTCTGGCTGTCAATGTTATGGACAGATAAAACAAAGATCAGCTGTTTGGGCACAGAGATGTGGCTTTTGCTTGGCGTAAGAAAGGTGAAGCGTTCAACCTGAAAAACATGGTCCCAACAGTCAAACATGGTGGCGGGAGTTTCATGCTCTGGGGTTGCTTTTCAGCGACTGGGCCTGGAAACCTTGTTAAAGTGAATAGCACTATGGAACAGGACCAATATATCCAGATCTTCAGTGAAAACATCAAGCAATCCGGCGAATAACTTGATATTGGGGAGGAATTGATCTTCCAAAGGATAATGATCCTAAACACACGGCCAAATCTGTCAAGAAATGGTAAGTGGACAACAAAGTGAACATTTTGGAGCGGCCAAGCCAGAGCTCCGTCCTCAATGCTATCTGGAATCTGTGGAGGGAACTGAAGACCAAGGTCATGGCAAGGAAACCCTCAAACCTTAAGGACCTGGAAAAGTTTGCAAAAGAAGAGTGGGCCAAAATCCCTGTGGAAACGTGTAGTAACCTTGTGATCAACTTCAGCAAGCGTTTGGAGGCTGTACTCGTGAATAAAGGCTTTGCCATCAATTACTGAAAAAAGGGTACGAATAATTCTGGACATGGCATTTTTTGTAAATCTGTCAAACAAAATACCAAAAAGTAATGTATTTCTTGAAAAATTGTTTACTGTACTTCTTACAGCCTGATGTCAACTTACTGTGTCATTTGTTCAAGAATAAATTTGATTTGTCAAAAGATATCTCGAAAAAACTCAAAAATTTGTAGGGGTATGAATAATTTTGGGCAAGACTGTATATCTCAGTCACTATCAGTTCTCAAATATTTTGGGCTATTAACATGCATTCAGCACCAGAATTCACTGAACAGTGACACATATTTGGCTATTTTGGTTTTGCTTGCTCATTCAATCGCCAGATCCGAGTCTAATTTACATGTTGTAGGGGAGACTGAAGGCAAAAAGTTCCCAAAACAAAAAGACAGCAGCACTTCAGGCCTGAAGATACCCCATGACTGGTGATGTCCTTGTGCCACAGACTTCAAGCAGTAATTGCATGCAACAAATAAGCAACAAAATGGTGAAAACAACTGTATTCTAAATGATGTTAAACTATCCAATATTTTTGATACACCCAAAAATCGGGAGAGGGGAGGTAAAGTAGAAAAGGTGCTTTCATTTTTAAATGTTCATATGGATGAAAAGACCCTCATATTGAAGCTCGCATTTTGCACCTCAAACTCATTGTCATTGTACCCCTTCAAACTCAAAGTGCTAGAGTGCAGAACCAAAATAAAAATGTGTCACTGTCCAATTAACAGGGCAGCTCACAATGCATCTTGAAAATTCTATAAATAAACTGCTAAATTAGGAGCAGGTTGAAAGTATTCTAACATTAAGAGCTATAGTCACTGTCTGCCCAGACTGACTGACGTGTAGGCCGACAACTTTGTAAGTTTAGCAAGCACCGGCATGCTGCCAGTGGATCGAGTACCAGGCTAAGGGGGCAGTTGACCCCCAAATCAAAAATACATACTTGTCTCTTACCTGTAGTACTTTGCATCCGCCTCGCTTGATTGGCCAAATTTTGAAGATATGAGCCAAGGAGATGTCTGCCTTCTTTCAAATATAATGGCACTAGATTGCATTTGTCTTGTGGTGCTTTAAGTGCCAAAAAAAAAAAAAAATGTAATTTAAAAAACTACACTTAAAAAATTCCAAGGCAATGTCTCTTTTCAGAAATCATGACCTGTTATTCAAGATAATCCTCAGATGATGCAGTGAGCAGTTTAATACAGGAAATATTTTATTTCTATCAAGATTTCTACTGAACTATTTTCTTTCCACTGAACAACCGCCATACCACGGAGAGGTCTGCTCCCTCCAAAATTGATGGCTGCTAATATGATAAGTACAGCAAAATGGGATGAAAGCAGAGAAAAGCCAATGCACTCTTTGTAAACCTTTATGCACTTTATCCAATAATGGTAAATAATGGGAGGGAAAAAAAACTGATCTTAACAGATGATTTTTACAGCATCTAGAACTGTCAATAGCCCCAAAACAACAGAGCACTTGTTGAGGATTATATTTCAATATTTCTCATCATATTCATCAGTAGATCAATTGCCATGTTAAATAACCATAATCAATGATTATAATCAATAACCACATTATGTAAGCAGCAGTAACACACCCACACACACACACATAACATAACACACACACACATACAAGTAGTTCACATACGCATAGGGAGGGGATGAGCAGTGCAAACACACAGACACATACACATACACAAAAACACACACACACACACACACATAAAAGCAGTTCACACACACGAGCAGTGCACACAGACACATGTAGTTCACACATACACACGCAGCACATGTACACATGCGCACGCACACATACAAGCAGTTCACACACAGACACACACACATACAAGCAGTTCACACACAGTCACACACACATACAAGCAATTCAATTCACACATGCATAAGCAGCTCACACACACAAGCAGCAGGCTTCTGTAGCTTTGATTAGTAAGCAGGCTTCTGTTTAGTTGATTTGAAAACATAATCAGGCGATGCATTTGATTTCTGTAGCTTTGATCAATGTTTGTTCAGTAAAATCATTAGTTGTTACTGAAAAAAAACAATTGAATCATTTATGTATCCACTTGTATCCTATTCCTTTGGGCTCTAAATTCGTAGACCAGGCGCAGGCGTGGCGCAGGCGCTTGTGAACAGGGTGCGCCCGCGCCAACGGGTGTGTCCAGGCGTATGTTGCAATTTAGTGCGCAGTGCAGCCTAAGCGCAAGTACTCCTCTGTCCCGCCTCGGTCCCTCCTGCGGCGCAAGTGGCAAAGAGGGTGGAGAGAAGGCCTGAATGGGTTTAAAACAGCCGAGTCAAATCTTCACCAATCAAATGAGCTCCTCTCCTCACCTTTAAAATTGGAATAAAGAAGCCTCTGTCCTATATCAGCATGATTCGTGAATGTTGCTTTTTACATCGCTGCTTCAGGCATGTTTTCTGCTCCGCTTACGTCTATATTAAGCATTACGAATATGAGTTAGCTGGCTAGCTGGGACATCTGCGAATTATTACCATTAGCGAACTTGAATGGAATTTCCAAAATGAAACTACGTCAGATCGTTCAAACTTCTGAAGTTGGAATGAAATACGACGGTTGCTCATTGATTTCTTCTGCGTGCATTATTGGGAGGAGAAACGATGGATTGCGTGTTCCTATTATTACACCCTGTTGCTGCATAAAATTTTGGGATTAACATGCATGGACAACAATGCAAGATACGTTACACATTTATTTTCAATATGTGATCTTAACTCAGCACGATCATAGCAATCAGGCTGTATTCCTTTCCCCACTAAAAAGCGATAAAACCTAAGTGACAATAGCCATGTTCCCCATCCACACGTTCTTATGCGAATTAAGTCATATCGAATAAAAAATGCCCTATGGAAACGCGGTGAAATTTGACTTGATTTTCAAGATATCGACATTAAGTTTATACGGTTGATCTCAACGGATTTTCTTCTTGATCGGTAAAAGGTTTATCGACAACTGCAAATGGAAACGTTATTTGCGAATAAATCTGCGACTGCATCGTGACAGTGTTTCGATGCCGTCGTTGCCTTCTGATAATGGTTTGCATGTTGCTAATAGCTGGCACATAAGCACTATTACAACTTGTGCAATTATCATCATTTGTTGGGAGACACGATCCATTATTGCGAACTAGTTAATTTTGTTGCAAACCACACAACTTCTGTTCACTCGAAGGTTCTGCGATTCAGTGCGAAAATGAATTGAAACTGCTTAAATTTGTCAGAATCTATTCGATACACCGATTTCATCGCGTAGCAACAAGGGGCGTCATTACACACAAGTTTTTTATTAAGCTTTAATGCTGTAAGCTGGAAATGCATTTTCACCGCCTTTATTCGCATGAATATTTTTGGCAAACTTCAGATAATTCGATTGGCAAGTGGATGGAAAGCTTGTAATAGTATTAAGCCGCTTGCACACTGGACATGAAACGAATTTTTTAATACACGATTACATTCAAAGTCAATGCAAAGGCGAATACACCCGTGTATTCCGCTTTGAATGTAATCAGTCGCGGTCGTCTTCAATCTCGCTTCGCCCGTCGATGAAAGCAGCTGAAGGGCACAAACCCACATAGCCTACACACGTATTCGCCCACATGCACACATCTCTCTACGCTCTCTCTCTCTCTCTCTTTGATCTGACATCAGGACGATCGATATAGATACTGTAATTTATGTGCTGATTCAGATAGTTACATTAAATAGCGGTTGCAGTAATTATTTATTGCATTGAAATGTGCCTGACATTCTGGAAACCTGCCTGTGAGGTTTCGGTGGCGTGTCTGCGCACTGTCGCCCGGTCAGCCAAATTACCAGTGCACAGAAAGTAAACCAGGTTGAGCCTGGCGAGCTCTCAGCGCACGGTCAGCGGAGACTTTATCCACGAAATTGTAACTGCGTCTTGATGAATATGCGACACCTCCCCCTACTACGCCGCCACACCCATCTCGGCGCACGTCCGTCTACCAAATTACCAAAGTGGCTGCGCCGCGGTGTTGCACCGCCTGAAATTACCACTGCGCGGGCTGCACCGGACGAAATTACCACTGCGTGGGCTGCGCCACGCTACGCCACGCTGCGCCACCCTGCGCTGCGCCAAGAAATTAGAGCCCTTTGTCTGTACTTTTCATCTCTTGGCTGGAATTTTCCGCTCCTTTTTAGTGATGTGCAGCTCATCTTTGCTTTGAATTCCTGAAGGATTAGGTAGCAGTGTTTTGGTTTGCCGGTCCAATTGTAGCACGAGAATGAGAAGGCGGAAAGACCATATTTGGAAGATATTTCCTGTGATGAAGGTATAAAAGCTGGGTGTGAAAAGTAAGAAATCAGTTCTTCTTGCGCAAAAAGAACTCAGCTTTACATTTATCAATATGCCTCAATAAAGCCTTATTTTCTGAGGAATCTGTCTCTCTCCAATTGCTTGGGGATGGGGGAACCTCATGATATGAAAATATGTTTGAATGAAAACCACCACACTTTAACATGTCATCATTTTCCATTAAGCTAATAATTTATGCTCTTCCAAAAGTGAGCCCCATGTGACAGACAATATTGCTCGAGAGTCCGTCTAGTCTTTCTGATTCAATAGCCGAGCACAACCCTTAACGGGCAGCAAACTCCCTCTGCCAAACCCAGTGGACGCAGCCAAGTGGAAATAGACCTTATGCATTTTCCCATAGATCTTTGGGGAATGACAACACTGCAAAAACATATTCAACAGTGAGAAAAAAATAACACTGTGATAGGATTAAGAAGGCAGTGTACCAGCTCCAAGATGAAGATCTTGGTGATCCCAGAGCACAATCTGTTGATGGCACCGGGATCTGAATTCAGCAAATCTGATCGGCCCCTCCCTTGAGAACAGTGTGTAAGCCTGGCAGTAAACCTGCGGAGCGTTACATCTTTCCTGTGTGAAACATTTTCTCGAAGGAGAGAGAGGAGAGGCACGGACCACAACAAGACATGATGGCTGTTTTTCCCCTTCAGAAGCCTGTCAAAGGCACTGTGAAGATTTTGAGGTGCAACAGGGGCTAATCAGTAAACTGGCTGGCTGCCGTCCTCCCTGTGAGCCAATGCAAGCCTGTTTCTGTCGGTGAGTGTTCATGCATACATACAGTATCTGTGAGTGTGTGTGTGTGTGTGTGTGTGTGTGTGTGTGTGTCTGTGTGTGTGTTTGTGACTGGCTGGACCTGAATGTAATTGAGCAGGTGATTCAATTAGCTGGGAAGGATGACTCGTTGACTCTGTGAACATTTCAATGACTATGATCTCAGACAATCTCCGTATGCGCAACAGTGATAGAATTTTGCATCCTCCCCACATTCTAACCTCTTGACACTAATTCAGCATCAGCAGCGGATCCATTATATGGGGCTTCGGTTACGAGTGAACCTCGTCCGCCTTCCCAAGGCTGAACATTCCCTGTCCTATAAAATTTTAAAATCAATAATGACGCCCGTGTCATGAAAGTAAACCTCCACATGTTTCCGACCTACCTCAATCTGCCAATTCGGTACCCTAAAAAACACAATTGTTGTTTACATTAAAATAGCAATCAAATGCGTACAACCAGATATGGCAGAATTTTCAAAATTGTAACTAAATATTTAATATTCACTCTCCATCCATTGATGACATCATCCATTGGATTTGTACTGTGGAGCCACAACTTTAGCCTGATAACTGTGTGATTGATGAGGACCACAGGAAAGACATTCCTGCTGAAAGTAGGGTGCGTCCTCCTTTAAAGTTTAGAAGAAGCCATCTAATGAAAATATGAAAGTACCAGCCATTACTGCAAGACGTAGCACAACAAGGTCATAAGTAGCCTACCACTTGTCTTGGTCATTTCCACAAGCTAGTGGTCAGAGTTTTAAGGATAACAAGGCTTGCTAAATGGACAGCAAAGTGATTTGTAAAATATTGAACTATTTTCTGCATTGTAGCCAGCAGTTGTACAAGCAGGAGAAAATGTTTTTATCCATGATTTTTCCTGATAGTGCTAAAAATTATGATGTAAAATTTTTCAGGCCTTTACTTCACCAGGGGAATCCCATTGAGAACATTTGCTCTTTTTCAAGAATGCCCTGGGTGAAGAGCCAGGTAGAACAGTAGCAAGTTAGAAGTACAAGAGAGATAAACAAGGGTAAGGCCCCTGGTCCAGATAGGAGTACAGGGCCTTGCTCAAGGGCCCAGTCTGTGGTAGGGTTCCTCCCAACCACACCTGTTCAGATGCAACTCAGAATCCCAAGCCCAAACAGGGGTTTGAACAAACAACTCTTGGGTTCGTAGTCAAGCAACATGCCACTAGCCTCGCACCCCCCCCCAACACCATGCCGTCTTTTCAGCATATCTTAAGATTTCTAAATGTCTTTACCTCCAAGGATTCCAGTGACATATCATTTACATGATTACGAAACTGAAGGACATCAGACGGAGAATTAGTTGTATCTGGAGCATAAGGAGTAAAACGTGCGCTCGCACTGACGCATCCGTGTGTGCATATCCCTCCAAGTTTTTTTGCTTGATAGCGCACACACATCTAAGTGAAGCATGTGTGTGTGCTTGTGTGTGTATGTACGCCTCCAAAGCATTCATTTTATACCTTCCTTTGTGACAACAGACATTCATCCCTTCGGCAACAAAACAGCAAGAGAAGCTTGAGTGAGAAAAGAAAAGGAAACAACACTGGTCACAATGACCGTTTTCAAAGAAAATGGCCCCTTCCAGGTATGAAAATTCAGTTTGATTTCATCTCAGACACTAGCAGCGCTGCAGGCGCCTGATCAAGGACAGATGTTACCATTGTTCACTGAAGCAAGAACACAGGCACATCACAACACAAACGCACAAACAGCAAGATGTACCTGAAAACAGCCTTGGAATTGCATCTCAGGGCCATTTGCATGACCATCTTGAAACGCGCCAGCTATCCTTAAAGCAGAATTATGAAGGCTTTTGCCATCCCTCTAGCAGTGTTTTGTTATCACAGTTACTTCTCACAATACTCTTGAAAAAAAAAAAAAAAAATCGAAACCAAAGAGTATGTCCATTTGTTTATACTTTCATGTGAAAGACCTGTAGGAGCAAAGAGAAGCGATGCCAACAGACCACAGCATGCTAATGCGTGCGTACAAACACAAACACACACATACACACACACACTCTTATCTAGCCAAACTATAATACTTTTTCCTGACATTAGTTTGCTTGATTCTGATTCTATTTTGTATTTACTATTAGCCTTTTGTCTACGCAAGCTAAGAAATTTGCAAGTTAACCATCAAACTCTAGCTAAGCAGTAAACATTGCCAGTTTTTCTTTGCTATGCCAATAATCTACCAAATATGAAAGATAAAACGTGGACATCAGCACCGTCTCCCTGCATCGAAAATCCTTTCAGACACTGATAAAATGCGCAGCGTGTGGAGGAGTGATGAGTACTTGAATTGGGAAGATTTCCTATTCGTTACGGACAGTTTGCATATTCCAGACAGTGCTCATTTTAACACCCCAGCTAACATTACTCTGCCATGCTATGGTTATGTGACAGTAGTCAAATGGGTAAAATTGGTAGAAATGCAATATGGCTGTTATCCGTTTCAATACTGAATACAGTAATACGAATCAGTTACTCATTGGATTTATATGTCATTTTTATGACATAAAATATCATTTTATCAATATCAATTGTCTCAATAGACCTGTCAGGAATTAGTACAATGCTTAAAGGACAAATATGACCCACTGACAAATACTGGTGGGACGTATGTGTCCCAGTAGTACTGAAAGCTTTAAAGCAATCCATTCGCTGAAGGCGAAAATAAAGAAGCAAACGCAAGCAGCCCAGAGCCTAATCAGGACAGTCATTGATATCAAACTTTCCCCATCTTTGTGACCATTGAAATTAATTTAAAGGGGGTGTTTTGGGGTCACAGTCACATGTAACAGCTCTAAAATGTCCATTGGCTTGGGTTCAAGCATATTTAAATTCAACCAAGGAGTTGGACTTAAATACAGTTCATGATTTGAAGAAGCCCATGTGTCCTATGAGGAATTTACCATAAATGAGCTGACTGTGAGTCTATTTAATTATCCGATGGTCATAAAATGATATCGACCCGAAGGCTGAATGTCTGTCGCATGTAGTAGCTCGCACTGAGACCTTTGTGTGCATATTCAATTTGTCCTCCTGTTTGCAAACGCCTCACCTCACCATGTCGTGTTTATCAACCCAAACAAACCATTAATATTTATACAAATTCACTTTCACATAAACACAACATCCTACACAACAGTAAAAAGCAGCCTACAGACTGCACTTTGCTATGTTTAAATACTTGACCAGCCACCTACTGATGAAATGCACAGCAGGGGGATATTTACCTTCCAGGAGCCAGATAAATCCTACAGAGGCACTGACATATTATTAACCATTTATGATTTGTTCCGCTTTGGATTTGATTTGTTTTTGCTAAGGATTTGTCCTGGTTATTTATAGTCCATAGATGGCATTGCATAATGCAGAGCTCTAGCCTAATTCAATAACATCCCCCCACCTCTTGCTAATCTCACATGTCCTCACCAATCTCGAGCTGGTCTCATCAGAGGCTTCACTCTTTTATAGGCCAGCGTCAGCCACCCACTAATCCCACTTTTATTAAAGGGGATATATTTCAACATTGAAGAGTCCGCCTGACAAAGGGTTTTATTGCTCCACGTTGTAAAAGAGCTTGATTCCTGTATTGTGAGGTGCTCATGGGACTCTCTGACTGCCCACGCAAGTGAGACATGTCCATGTTGGGAGCAGTGGCACCATCTCCCAGAGCCAGCCCAGCCTGGTTGAGGGGCGGGCCTCAGAGATTTGACCACCAATATGAAGAGCCGTCCTTCAGATGGCTGTCATACCCCTCCCCCTGGAGACGCAGAGCAGCTAATCAAAACCCAGCTCAGAGAACTGCTTCAAAATATTAGATTCAAGGAAGAAGACAAGGAAATAATCTGACATAGAAAGAAGACATTCATGAATACAGACACAAGAAAAGAAGACAGTGCACTAGGAATCATGAGCAGGATACTGCCACGATAGGCAACCTTACAAACATTAACAAAGAGCAAGGTTTAATGGCTACCTTAATGCGGCAAGCCATTCCTGTGAGAATTTCGACACTCATAGACATTAGGCTCATTCAGTCACAAGTACAAAGAAAACATGAAAAAGAAACTTTGTTGTTCGCCTTTTTCTCAGTTTCTCCTGTGTTCAATACTGCAGCCATACTGTGTCATGAAACTTCCCCAGCAAGCTGGTTTGCGAGTTTCAGTTGATTTTAAGTGGACAGACTCGAGAAAAAAGGAATATTCAAGTGATTCGAGAGACCACAACACACTTAGCCTAATGACCTACATCATCGTTTCCTGGTCCCTGGTACCTCGGGGGATGTGCTGTATCTCTCCCTCCTCCTTCCAGAACATTCTCAATTACTGCCGCTTGATAGAGCTGTTAATGGATTTGAATTTCAGATCAGGTAGTAAGTACCTGCGGTTACCTTGCAGCTCTTTAAAACCTAATCAGCTCAGAACCAACTAATTCATCCAACGTTTCCTTCCCAGTCTAGTACCCTCTCAAGTCATTTGAATAGCATAATAATGCCATAATATGAGCAAAGAACTTCTGATTTTTAGCCTGTACCACTTATCAGTATGCTCCTATTGATTTCTTGAACTTCAGCACAAAATAAATAGTTCACTGAAAATAATTTGACCTTACACGATTATGAGCATGAATCCAACCCAAAAACTAAAGCAAAAAACTATTTCTACACATTGCTGTAGAAAGCGGAAATTAATATTGAATTTTGAATGTCATATTTATTTTCAGGCAGAAAAAAATATATTGATATGCTGAGACTAGTCACACTGACTTTCTGTGCAATGTCAAGCTAAGCTTTCCAAACATTGATTTGATCTAAGTCAATCGTATGGGAATTTGGCATGACAGGAAGCCAGCTCAGGCAGGGTCTCCAAACGGCCAGTGATCTGATAACACTTCCCAGCAGGCACTGCTGCAAATGGTACTTTAGCAACCCACCCGCTGACCTACTAAATGGGGATGCCAGCTTGATACTCGTAACAAAGTCAGGTGTGACAAGATAACGTCTAGGGCTGCACGAGTAAGCACCGCTGGCCTGAAAGTATAACACAAGATACTTTTTTTTGGACATCACTTAACTCCCCAGTTGTACCCTCTCGTCAGCCATGTTTTGAATTCTCTTGACAGTATTTAGCTTTGGTGATGCATCACAAATCCTTTGAACAGCCAATATCCAGAGGAAACTTACATCATTCTCATAATGGTCGAACAGCGAGAGGTTTTCGCAACTGTGAACCACGGCCATTATTAATTTAATCCCGTTGGTATTTATCTGTCACGTATATGGTCATAGATTTTAGTTTGCAAAGCGCTTGTGAAGCACTGATTTGCTGATGATGAGCACAATATAACAAATATTACTAAAAACCACATAGCACAGAGCTTCTTCCCCTTTGAAAAACCAACATTTTTTTTTCCAAAAATGAAAATCCTAACTGTCCTGTTCATGGCTCAGAGAGCAGAGGGAAGATGCAAGGTTACTGTCGGACGTTAGAGGTAAAAACTGTATGAGAAGCTGTCCCCTTCCATTTCCCCAATAAGGCATACCAGTCTAAAGTTTAGACACACTGACGGTTTTCAGAAAATAAACAATAAAAAAGAAATGTAAAAAAACATTGAATTTTACAAATGTCACAATCTTTACTTCACCAAACAAACAAACATACATTTTCTAATTACAGTTGCAGAGTACGCTCATATAGGGCCGACTTTTATCTACAAGGGCAGTCTTAAGGATGGTGATGACAGGTCACATCAGCATGCCTTTAAGTTCCCATTTAGGTGCTGCACTATTGGTTAGTTTCTCCTTGACCTTTTTGAGCCATATGAACCAAACCAGCTTAATCCTAATTCACTCTTTGGAAAAAATAAACAATTCCCTCTCTATTTGACCAAATATGGTTTCTTTATGAGTCCTAAAATTTATCCACCACTGTGCTTTAAGTAAATTATTTTATTTGAACTTCCATTTACCCCTCACCATGCACCATTTCAGGTTATAAATAAAAGTTAAACCACTTAAATTGGACTAAAAACAGAGTACTGTAACACAAGTGAAGCGTGTCCTAACCTTTGACTGGCACTGTATGTCTGACGTCAGAGTGGCTCAAGACTGATAAGGCTTGAGATTGAGTTTAATCTGAACAAATCTGCGTGTGTGGAACTGTGGGGTACAGTTCATAGACAGCCTTAAAGAAGAATAAGGGGGAAAACAGAGATGTTTAAAAGTAGAATCTGCTACCTGTAGCTGGGTTGCATGGTCCCCCTTTATAGTAGAGATAACTGTTAATATTCGAGATGAGTATCTTTATTCATCCTCTAGTGCCAGTATCAACTACATCAGCCTCTTACTGCCAGCAATAACAGAATACACCAGCCTCATATTGCCAGCGATAGCTCAATGTACGAGCCCCATACCGCTAATGATAACTGAGAACACTAGCCCTAGTAATGCTGCGAATCACTCTGCGTCAGCCCAATGCTGCCAATGATAAATCAACACTACACCAGCCCCACACTGCCAGTGAAGTCTCAGGACACCAGACCAATACTGCCAGTTGTAACTCAGTACTAAACCTGACCCACACTGCCAGTAAAGTCACTGTACAACCTAACGTATGCGGCCAGTGATAACTTGGTATACTAACCCCATACTGTCAGTGTAAACCAAATAAACGAGGCCAGCACAGCCAGTGGTAACTCAAAAAACCCTTTAAAATACTGAGTGGTACCTGTATATCAACTACAGGATGTACTGCCATTTATAAAGCGGTGTGCCAGCTTCAGACCGGTCCAGACTGGCTTTACTACTTTTTAATCCACTCTAGATTTTCCCCCTCAACAATTTTTTGAAATTCATTTTTTCACAACAGAACCCAGCAATTCAAAGCATTAACCGGAGTGCAGGCAGTGGCCAGGCACTCTCTTACGCTGCTCTGCTAGGATTTACAGCCTGCAACCCAATTTTTGCAGGTGCTCTAAATGAAGCCAACATTAGCGCCCTCGATAAATGCACAACCACTGTTATTTCAGACCACTGAGAGCTGGGACCAGGGCAGCGCCCAAGGCACTCCATTTCCTGCTAATAACAAGGGATCTTTAAATGCACCATAGCTCAAAACTAGTGCCAACACAAGGCATACCAACGTCAGACAAACTAGATATAATGGCCATAGGATGTCTAATGACCTCATAGAAACAAACTAAGCACATTCAAGTGTAATTCCTACAGACATGACTATCATTCCTGTGCTTTTTTTATTCTACTACTGAACTGTTCTTCGAGCTATTCACCATCAATAGCAGAATGCAAGGTATTTCTAAGGGGCAGTCCCTTACTCATAGGGAGTAAGCGTCAGTAAAAGCCTCCATCCTGCCTCACTTTGGTCATCAGGGACTATCTAGAGAGCATTACCACAGCGTAGGTGTCATTTACTTTGCATCCCACCGGCCAGGTCAGAAGCTAAAGCAGGAATCCAGTACTATTCAGAAGGCAAAGGAACCTCAAAGTAGTTTCCGACAACGAGTGAGAACTAGTCTAAGGCGCTGGTCTTAACAGATGGGGTTTGCGGTTTACTTCGGTTTTCCTTCCAGCAATCTGCCTTTGGCTAAATCTTAGCTGCGAATTTCCGCAACCTGAAGTCTACCTTTTTTTTGAAAGAAACGATAGAAACTCAATTAAAAAACTTGCTTCTCTCTTAAGTTTCTTTCAAAAGTTTGCCCTTTAAAGAGTCGACTGAAGTAAAGCATGGATAGGTGCCCAATTTGCGCGCACCCCCTGCAGTAGTTTTCATGCCATGCACCATTTAATCTTCATTAGAGTCCTAACAACAACTTTTTAAAACATGAATACAGTGTTAGGTCCAAGTGGTGGCTCTAGAAAAATAAACAACTGTGGACCCCAAGGTGTAATGGATTACTGTGCTTGTACTGGAAAACAATGGGAGATATTGACCAGTGTTCAGTGACCTTTCCCAAACCAAAGCTATCAAATGTCTATTACGGGAACAGCAGCTGTAAAATGGAGCTGAAATAATCAGGTACATGATGAAACCCGGAGGTTTCTGATGGAGTTAGTTATAGGAAGCGTAGAAGTAAAAATCGCAGGGGGCACTTCTGCAGTTAAAGCTGATTGGCTGTGTCACTTGTCCCCATTGTCAATTTCCAGGCAGCGTAAAGAACAAGTTGGGGTGAGGTCAGCACTAAAATACATCCGTACCTGAACTTTAGAGATAACGCTTAATCAGAAATGGAGGGTTTCAGCCAGTTAATTTACCCAAGTCTTTGAGTGCAACAGCGTTTGAATGAGCAGCCTCCAGCACTCTGCCAATATTCATTTAGTTCCTCTAATTCAGTGCTGACAGGCCGCTGCGTTGAGGAGACGGCTAGCTGCTGTGTGTTCTCCGCAATCAAGGTAGGCGCTCAGGAGGCAGCTACCCCCACAATTATTCCATTATTTTTCAAAGCGCGTACCGAGCAAAGACAACCACACGGACAGCTGCACCTGGAGAGCAGAAGTAGGGGCTGGAACGGCTCAATGCCCCGTGTGACGCTCTCGCCGGGCTGCGCGTCTGGTGATGAAGCACTTATGGATACACTGCGGCCGGTCGATACACGGTATCAATGTGCCAGACGAAGAGCAGGTACGCTGCGATCTATATAAAGTGTAATGAACATTAAGGAGACTGGATGCCCGAAGGCAAGATTGACCGAGCTGATCTGAGACGCGAGGCGTAGCGTGAAGAGAGCGCGCGAGACGCAGGTGCTGTAGTTACGCAGGACGAAGCACGTCAGGAAGATTAGACTCAGCATAGGGATGAGGGGGGAATTCGACAGCCCAGCTGATTCCTATCCTTAATTTGTTTGCACCCTAAAAAATTTCACTGAACATTCCATGCTGTCACCTGAAGGTTGAATATACAGTGAGCACCATAATTCACTGGACAGCGAAGGTTGTATATACAGTGAGCACCATAATTAATTGGACAGCGAGACCTTTTTTTTGTTATTTTGGTTCTATTGGCTCAGTACATATGAATCCAGACATGAAGCCAACTGAATGTTCATTTTACAAGCTGAAGAGGAGACTGAAGGCATAAAGTTCCCAAAACAAGCAGAAAATGAAGATGGCAGCAGTACAGGCCTGGCAGTGCATCAAAAGAAAAGACAACTAGCGTCTGGTGATGTTTATGTCACAGACTTCACAGACTTACGTATGTGACAGACTTCAAACAGGCGTTATATTCAAATAATATGCTGCAAAATGTAAAAAATATGACTTTATTCTTCACTATACAAGTGTCCAATACTTTTTTATGTACTTAAAAATGTGTGTGTGGGGGGGGGACTATGAACAAAGGGTGCAGTCAGTTCATATTGGTTCACCCAATATGGTTGAAAACACCCTCAAATTAACCCTTTTTGCATTCGTCCAATATTTTGGACATATTTTAAGTGGGGTTTATGTTGTCAAAGCTCATAGATACTCTGAATACACATAATGTACATTTTATCGAACATTTCCAGGTCAAAATTTCCCTAGTGGATGCCTCTCAGATAAGTAATTTGATTTACCGCAAACAATCACAATGGGAGCATCCAAGAGGTAATTTGACGAAAATCAGAAATATTCTTATATTGTTCAAGTTTTGATCAAACTTTTTCCTAATGAAGGAATGAAGTACATGATATAGCACACACTGAAACACATAAAGCTTTGTAATGCATGTGTATTTGTTGGAATACACCTGATTTTATGCGCTGTAAAAAATATTAGACATTATGCATGCCAGCAAATAACTGAAATAAGCCATGCCGAGAATACAGGACATCATGCATATCAATGAAAAGGTTTCTCTGACTTCACATTATTTCTGTTACCCGACGTGCATAATCTCCATATTTCGACGGCAATATGCATCCCACAAGCATAATGTCCAAAATAATGGACAGACTGACCATCAACTAGTACCCCTCCCAAAAACATAACTGCGCCAAATCCAAGCAAATGGTCCCAAAAGAACATTGGACATCCAACTTTAACATATTAGAGGCCTTTGTTCATACTCTATGCAACAAAGGGTTAAAGCTGACAGTCTGCAGTTTGACCATTTTTCATTGCTTCCTGTCAAATTCAGTTCTATGGTACAGAATCAAAATTTTAAAGAGTCACTGTCTAATGAATTTTGCAGTCCAATTTCTTTTTTTTTCTAGCTTGATATCATCAGTGGCTCATAACACATGAACTCTCCTGAAAACAGCAGGATGGACTCAACAAAACAAAACAAAAAAAAAAAAAAGAACATGAGAAAAGCCTCTGTTTTCTCATCCGAAGTGAGTGGGAAGTAGGACCATTTTCAAACACAGCCCACTCAGACAAACGGATACTACGCACTTAACCGACAATTTAAACTCCAAAGTGTAAATATGTGCTGTGTTCCCACAGTCTTTCAGAATCACCCAGACGATGTGGGTAAACCAGACTGTGCAGTGGCTTTTCCCTCTCTTTGTTGGGGAAACTAGTAGACTGGTTGACATTTGTTTTTTTCATGGGATTGATATTTACACACACCAGTGAGCCTGTGTATGTGTTCTGCTATACAGTCATCAACTCTGAGAGACATCAGTGCGGAAAGCTCGGCCTTAATTGCATCCTGGCCAATATTGCACCGCAAGGCTCCAATTAGCTAAACTGTCTGTAATCACACCAAATTTCCAACATTCTGCTGAAATGTGTGTTTAATGACAATTATGTAAAAATGCAGGGCAAACAGAGCAAATCCTGGGACGAAAACAAATGGTTGTAGCCGTCTCGCCCGCGCCTGGCCGCCGGGGGCAGTCTGGGAGTCAGCGGAGAACGCATCGATCCCATTAACGGCGGGCACACTGCTCAGCCGGCTCGGCGGCAGGCGACGGCTTCACCCCGCAGTCAGGTAATTTAATAAGCCACTTGGCGGTACCCCACAGTCGCCTAGGAGACAGACGGCTGCGATAAGAAAACGTTTCTGCCTTCCGAGGCAGCGCACTAGGACGAGCATTTATTAGGCCGCTTGCTCGCACCCTGCTCTCTGCTCTTCTCTCTTCTTCCCATCGTTTGTTATTGCCTCTTTCTGTCCGTCCCACCTGTTCGGGGGAACACGGGCCAGTGTGTTCCGCTGCTCCAGGCCGTCGAACATCGAAACCGTTCTCCATGGTGACCAAAAGGGCACGGGCTTCCTCGCGCGCACACCCACCACCTATTTGCCGAGACCCTGTGTTTGATTTCACAACCCAGCGAGTGCAAGGGGACTTCTAATGCAAAGGTCAAACAAGAACAAGCGGCCCAATAGAAAAGCTCCGGAGATGTAGCCGACTGATGTGTTTTTATTCATTTGAAAAACGATGGCACTGCATCCAGATTTCTAAATTTGTTACAGTAAGTAGATTATGTCAATCTGAATTCCATTGCACAATTATATTATGCAACATGTAATATTCATGAATGCGATCCCCATAGGAAAAATGACTCAAAGCAATTGTGATGAATTTCAATCATCAAGGACTGCTTTGTACATCGCAGAATACGTATGTAGTAAGACCTCATTTGATAAACAGGAAGAGGCGCAATTCTGCACATAAGCTCACAGAATAGTTAACCTACCTATCACCATGAACAATGAGTAAATCCGTACCGCTATATACTGCGTAAACTCTCCTAAGACTCAATAGCTGCATGAGAGTCATCTTTAGTGCTCTGTATCTCGTTTGCGTTTAGCGCTTTGTCCCATGCGTCCAGCTGAAGCCCTGTTTCACAAAGCAGCGCCTCGCTTCACAGTGTTCAATCTAATCCTGACCACAGAACAGTTCGACCAGGGATTTAGGGCTATTTACTTCCCAGCAGTCATTCAAGTCCCTTTAATGGCCCAGTTACCTGGATAAGAAAGAACCTGGAGTGATCCCACATCCCAGACAGCAGAGAGGGATATACAACAGGATCATAACATTGCTTATGCATGTTTAATGCCTTCCAGGACGTAGAGAGGGTGAGATAAAACTGTAGGGAGAGAAACTGCTGAATTTATACTACAATAAGGATACAGGACACCACACGTGCAAAATGTAATGAGAACAGAATTATTCATTCATTCAAACCATTTCAGTATGCAACCAGCTGTATAATGGGGAAGTATGTAAACAAGTCACCTGTAAACCTTACTCTACAGTCCATAGCATTTGCCAAGCAATGAAACATAAAAATTGTAATGAAAGTCATCGCATGAGTTAAGCACATTCCCTGCGTAGAAAAAGTGGAATTATCCAATTTGAAAAGCAGCGTAAATAATCCCTCTCCAGGCAGCAGAAAATGTATTTTATTTAACAAGGTTCTTATTGCAAATATCAGGAGTCTGAATAACAACTAAGGTGAAGCATTTAAAAGAAAAAAAAGGTTGACAAAAATTACGCTTGGATAGAAAGCCGTTGTTTCTAATCTCTGAGCAATGGATTACCAATTTGTCCAGGTCAAGGCTGGAATGTGCAAAACTAAACTTAAGAAAATACTGATTTGTGGGGCTACTTCTGGCTAAGTTATAAGAACTGATATGTAAACAAAAATGTGCATAGCAGCTCACCCCATTATTAAAAGATAAAAGCCAATAGCTAGACTAAGTACGGATGTTTGAAACTGCTTGTGCATACAGCCTCTATCCTCTCTAATTCTAACAAGCTTAAGCATAGACTCTCCAAAGCAGGGCTGCCAAAATGAGGCCCTTATCCAAATCCAGACCTAATTTTCTCTCCATCTAGGCAATTGCATGAACAATTATTGCCACAGATTGGCCAGACCATCATCACACCTGCTTCCCAGGTAAAGGGAGGGTGGAAAACCAGCAGTTCTTGGCCCACAAGGACTGTGATTTTGGGAGCCCCGCTCTAAAGAGTTTGAATGTAATCTGCAGGGCCAGCTGCAATCAGCGGTGGTCAGCCATGCCGGCTGGTCGTGTCTGATTGCCGTTGGTCACGTGGGGTCTCCATAGTTGTCGTCCAGGTGCCTAGCTGCAGGTTCTCAACTGAATGCTGACTATTATTCAGATGAACACATCACAGAATCAGATGAGGTTTGCAGCTGACTGTAGTCAAAAAGAGTGAAACGCAGAGTACTCACTCCACTGAGGAACCTAGTCAACATCATTATTAGCATGAACAAAATACTACCAGCTACAGCTAACTAGCAATTCTTCAGCCTTTTGCCTGCAAAAATAATGGCAATTCTGTGACCAACATTCATTCCTCCCCATACCTGATAACACTGTTCATTGCAGACAGGTACTATTCCATATACAGTATGAACCAGACGTTCAACCGTGGTTTCATATTCTCGGTTTGGGATGCTTAGATGAGATTCAAGTGCCATCTGTGTTGCTAAGTTACCACAGGCTGTTTTGTCCTCAATGATGTCCTGAACATGAATATTCATAAAGAGCCAGCCCATGGCTAAGACGAAATATCCTATGTTAACGACGTCGAGGAGCTCATTATTTGGTTTCACATGGGCAGTCTCTGGTATGAAGATAAAAACTCACACACTCATCTCTAGAGTGAGCTGGCTTTCCCCCTATCTCCATCAGCATCAAGAACAACAATCCACCACCTATCTAATTCACTCAACTACCTAACCTCAAGCATCTTCTTACCAAGAACTCTTGTGATCATAGAAGGCTGCACCGGTGTCACTCGTTCTGTCAGTCTTCTTCCACTTGGACCGTTGCTTTCTCTCTTATGTTCCAAGAGCTGTATGGAATTCTTCCTCCCTCTCTCTCTCCTTCCTCTCTCCCCATCTCTCACCCACTCTCCTAGAGCCGCCTTAAATTTGTATCCAGTCGCTCCTGTCCCATTTCAGTCAATCATTGTGTACCAGCATTTGAAGTGTCTTGCACAGGCAGCACACAAAAAAAACTATTCAAAGGAAACATCATTATTCAAATGACTGCATTCATCATGCCAGCGTAAAGCACAGCGAATCTGAGACAAAAAAAAAAAAAAAAAAATTAGAACATAATTTTCAGCATTTCATTTTAGCATGAAAACAAATCATCATTCCACATTCGGATGACGAAGTTATCAGAATCGGAAATATTTCACCGGAGCACAGATACGTGGACCATCGTGTGAGATCTAGAAACCGTCTTGGCATTGTGGTCGACTGGTATGAGTTATGGGAAAAGAGTGAGTTTATTTTCTTGTAGCAAAAAATGGCTCATGCAGCTACACTCTTTCTAAAACAGTCAATGCTCCATACGTAAAACTAATACATTATCAATCATAAAATACAAGGTTTTCAGCGAAAATCCTGCATTTAGCGAAAGCCTAAAACAACGAGAATCAAATTTTATAAGCCAAAATTGCACCAAAATCTCCCCTCCATCAATTATTCAAAAATGCAGTAACTATGCAAAGATTCAGCAACTATGTGACCTGATGTTCTCAGTTGAAAGTTACATTTTTAAAAAAAAAATCACAGGATTATTCTATTCTCTACATTGGTGGACAAGCTAAAGGACATTTCAAATACGGCCTTTAAGATGTACTCTTCGTCTTGAAAAAAAAAAGTAAATAGCCATTTAATGCTCACAATGTCAGCAAGGAATATAGAAAAAAAAATTAAAGCAAAGTGTCAATATAACAATGTCTTTCTGTCATGGTTTTGTACCGCCGGATGCAAACTGCAGTCCGGCGGGCACTGGGACCATGGGCCCATATGGACAGAAGACTCAATTGCTCAGGCAGATTTAAAAAGAACCAGAGTTTAATACTGGCACAGAGGCAAACATAAAAACAGAGCGCAGCCAACGTGTACACAAAGGAGAAACAATGCAGAGGCAAAACTGGGGCTGCACAGCCAGCCCTATATATACCGCTCAATCACCTCCACCCCAACAGGCTGCACCTGCAGCCTGTTAAGGTGGAGGTGAAAGAATGTGGAAGGGGAGGGGCTGCAAGGGACAAACCCTTACACTTTCCATACAGCTTTGACATATTTTGTGGCCTGTGCCATTTTTTGGTGTACAAGCATTGCAAACTTATTCCAAATTTCCATAGTAAATTATGAGTTTTGATTGCTTGCATTCAGGGTTATTATTGGCTCAAAATAAAGCTCTGGCAGACGACCATTATTTCAGGTGAATCAAAAAAGATAATGTGTCCTTTGAGTGTAGACTAATGGTTCAAGTGAATCTTAAACTTAACGGATCTGCCACCCTGTCATGCTCATTTGGGAGAGGGGCATAACGCTGAAAGGAAATGCCAGGCTACTTCATGTCCGAAAGATGCTGTGCGCAAAGTTTCATCAAACTTGGTCAATATTTGTGACCACCAGAGGTTACAGGTAATTCAAATGCAAACGCATCAAGCAAAAATTTACATTTCATGGCACTTTGTTATTTTGAAAAAAAAGGTTGATAGAGTTGTGCACTTTCAACTTGATTTGCGATAGCGGTGTACTTCTTGCATGACTCCATTGAAACAGGTGAATCACTCAAATTTTTTGACATCAAATACTTTAAAGGTACAAATAACAAACTGTAGCAAAAAGTCGACGTGTCACGAAATCTCAACTTTTACTAGATGTGTTCAGAAATAAGAGTCCATGGGTGAAAGCCCGTCAATTGTCATAGAACAACCATTTTTATGATATAGTCAAAACCCGTTTTTCATATGTGGATATATGTTGTATGGTGCTTGTCTAAGTTTCAGCTCTTCATCTATATTCGAGAAGTTTAAAACGAACAACTTCATTTTTTCAATATGACTACTCAGCCATGCCCACTTTTGGGGGTACTAGGCTGAAATGCAATCTCAAAGTTGTTTATGTGGTAAACATGTTGCTTACCAAGTTTTTTTAACTATATAAATTGTATTTTAGCCTGATCGCACAAGTCGAAAGTTCCATCCTCTAAAATCGGTGACTGCTTACCAAATTTGACCCTTTCTCCAAGTGGCCAGAGCAAGACCTCACATTGGCCGTCTACCCTTCCAAAAAGTTCTGAGTTCTATCGATACACGATTCACACATGATTCAGCAACATAGTGACTTCAACACATATGGGATAGTCATCATGAGTTTGGGGAATCACATGCCGCAGCATCGTCCTCCTGAGTTGATGGGAGCAGGTTGCTGAAGTGAACTAAATAGTTTGGATTTGTTCCAGTTGGAAAAAATGAGGCAACACCCCCTCCCTACCCCCCCACAAAAAAAGTATTAACTTTCTTTATATGCTATCCACCTTACTCCCACGTCCCATGATCCCTTGTGCAATAGTGGGCGTAACTTCCGCTGCATCCTGTCACTGAACTGTTTACTATGGTAGCGGCTCACGTGAATCCTCTTTTTTTAAGCGATTGAAAAATAATATATGAGGGAACATCACCTTTTAGCCCTCAGACGGGATAAAGTTACAGTACCGCTGCCTTCTACTATCGAAGAATGGGAGAACGACCTGAAGCAGTGGCCACACTAGCGCATTTGGCCACATTAGCGACTCTGTTGCCACAGACTGCCAAGCTATGAACAATCTACAAAGCTCCAAAGCGTATGCAGTACTTCCACAGCAACAAGGTCAGTCGTGTTTTGTTAAAGGAGGTAGTATACGACCTTATGTACCTTAAAACAGATATACAAGTACTTTCTGAGAATATTTATGAAGGAAACACTATATTTCAGCGGTAAATATTGCTCTACATATGAAACGTAATGGATTGTTATACAGAGTAAATTAAGCCATCCGACAGTACGAGTCAAATTAGCTCTACTCCAGCCAACTACATTATACGGTATTAAGTTGCTAGCTAATCCAATACTATAACATGTAAAACACAGTGAATCCATTCTTCCCATACTTTTAATTTTAGTGAAATGAGGTTTGGAGTGCAAGACTATTGTTTGGAACAGAGTAGGCTATTTTCAAATTGTAGTAGACTATTGCTACTTCTACAGCCTCATCTTAAACTGTACAGGATGAAACGTTAGTTACACTGACTGGCATTACCGGACGAATACAACAATTTTCTGTCCTCCCTACACGTGAAATCATACCTTGTGCTCTCCTGGCACTGCTGTCAAAATGCTTCTGAGGACCCGGCGTCTCCTCTGCGGCGGTCTGTCTGAGCCTAGCCATAAAGTAGGAATCGTTGTTTGTCGACATAATGAAATGAGCACCTAATGTTTTCGGGGGTCTTTTCAAATTCAGGTTTTCAGCCAAATTCTGGCTTCCTCTAAATGATAAAAACTAATGATAAAAACTACTTCCGCCGGAAGTTGCACCCCTCTTCATATCTACAGTAGCGCCCTCAGGAATAAGGTGGATACATATACATATTCAATGGTTATCACATTTGTCTGATAGAGCCTGTCCTCCAACAAAATATGCCCGCAAAGGTCGTTTGACAAGAAGCTTATTACAACCTAAAGTTACGTTTAGAAGTTAAGCGACCTCTAGCGGTCATTTAAATAACTACAATCTGGTTTCCATCGTCAGCGTCGCCGTCAGTAAATCCCTAATTTAAACCTAATCCTAATTCTAACCCTTACCCTAACCCTAACCCCAACCCTGATCCTTACCCAAACTGTTATTTTAAGTGTAAATATGACTGAAACTGTATCTGAAACTGAAACTGTAACTGTAACAGTGCCTTCCTGCTGCCAGTAGGGGCGCGATTTTAGGAAACGCTCCTATGGGTTGTAAATCAGAGTAAATGGGAATAAATGACCTATTTGAGCGTATGGTTGGAGGACAGGTTGGTCTGATAGTAACTACGTGGTAGATTGCCACAGTACATTTAAAATTAATATTAGCTATAACTGGTTATTTGGCTACAATAATAATTGTAGTAAATGTCAGTAAACACATGATATATTGATGAAGTACAATAATACTGTATATCTTATCTCTGATCAAACAACAACCGTGAGTGGGCGTGTTAAATGCAATTCAATTCAATTGTTAAAAGCTGTCATTCAGAGTACGTATGTGCGTGACTTGATTGGGCAGACAAGGACTGATTTTTGGGGCATGAAAATTTGGCATGAAAATGCATGAAAAACTACATGAAAATGTAGTTTTGTAGTGAGGTTTAAATCATTAAGGTAATCTACATGCTGTATAGTATAAGTTCACATAGCCCATGATGATGTTATTAAACAAGAGAGAATAAGTTACCCTTTGAGTAGGAAGTTTATTTCAAAGAAATATCAGACAGTGAAGGTTTCTTGGTTGCCATGAGTTCATTCATGTAACCGAAAGGAGTGTGAAATTATTGCATGTACAAGTAATGGTCATAATATCAAAACTTCTTACAATTGAAACTCAGAAATGCAAGGCCGACTGATAATAAAGCATTTTGTCTCCTGCACGTTAAGGCCATAAGAAAATATCTGTCTGCATTTTTGGCCTTTTCTAAACATGACAAACATCACAGGCATGAAAGTACAAAAGGTATGCTTGTCTCATAATGACCAACAAAATTATAGAGGCTTAAGTTGGGATCTATTGAATTTATACAAAGATATCTTCAAGCGAAAAAATGCTTAATTTTGCAGGCAAATTCCTTCAGGGTCCCAACAACATATTAAGTATAATAAGTGATTGCAATCCCCCTATGAAATAGCACTGAGCTTGGTTCAGAAATGGTGGAGAAATCAAGGTTCAAAAATGACTGTTTACATGACAGCGCTGACAAATAGAAACACGTGACGTCTCTAAAGGAATATTCATCCCTGCAAATGACAGAAACTCCTCTCCCCAAACTGTAACCTCCATTGTTAAACAGTAGAAAGGACAGCCATAATGCAGAAACTGACAACCAACAATCTAATCTTATTTGTCTGCAGCAGTGGGTCTGGGTCCCAAACTTGGTCCTGGAGGACCCCAGTGTATGCTTTCTTTTTTGTACTAACCAGAGTGGCAATCCCAGACTTGTAACAAGTTGTAAATCTTCCTAAAATAATGGGTTTTTAATGGGGGATTACTTTAAATCTTAAATCAAATCACATTCTGCCAGAAATAGACTATGCATGCCAAGAAGAATAAATATTCTGGGGACATGTAATGCTTCATGGTCTATATTGCAAACAATAAATACATTGTAATCTGCATAGAATGGGATGAAAGAGGTAAATTATCTATAACTGATAAAATTAAAGACTGACATCAAAGAATTAGCTCCTAACTAGTGTAAGTGTGGGCTCCTGGGTACTAAACATAACCTGCTTGAAGGAAATATTGGGTGAATCTGAATGCTCTTCACCCAGAGGCCTTGTTCCTTTCCTGTCCAGTTTTCCTGGACGTCACGAGCTCTATGTTCACGCTATTAGGCTGAAGTGACTCAAATTATTTTTTTCCGTAATGCGACACAGGTCTGGTGTTTTAAGGTCGTATGGGCACAGAAAGCCGATCTTGTATCCGATTCGATTTGGGATCTTCAAATCAGAATTGAGCCAGTTTCATGTCTGGTTCTAGATCGGATACAAATCTGATACGTGGCCATGCGATGTGAACGTGAACCATCAGATCGGAATCCATGCAGCTCTTAGTCTGTATGCATGCGCTGAGCGCAGTTAAAAACGTAAAAAACTAACAGACTGGCTTTTTCGCTTTCTCAGACTCACAAGGTGCTTACGAACTGTTTTCCGTCCTCAAGGGCAAAATCCGGTCCAGACATTTGCTTCAAGCGCAACAATTTTCTTGGTTTGAATCAAGTTTTAATACCATAAGTGCTCTCACAAATATGACATTTTTGCTATCGATGACACAGACAACTTGTTCAGAAATGCATCAATGAGTGCATGCCTGCTGTTCCGGTGGGCAGAGGCGTTCACATTACAGATAGATACAGGTCACTTGAAATTCTGAAATTGAACCATCGGGATTGGCAAATCTGATCCGAGAAAAAAACTGAAATCGTTGACCGAGGCTTGTAATGTGAATTTTGCGCAGGAAACGTCACACAGGTCAAGGGAAAGTTGCAGAAAGATTCTGGTTACCTTAAGACGGGGCTCTCCAAATCCGGCCCTCGAATCCAAATTCAGTCCTGGTTTTCCTTCCTCCCAAGCAATTAAGTGAACAATTAATGCAGCTCATTGGCCAGATTGTCATCTCACCTGACTCCCAGGTAAAAGGAGGGTGGAAAACCAGCAGTTCTCGGCCCTCAAGGACCGTGATTTGAGGAGCCCTGCCTTAAGACATGTTTGAAAAAAATTCGATATCCGTACCTTCAATGTGTCGGGAGCTCAACAGTGATTGATGATGACACGACTGATCCAACAAGAAAACTACAATGAATCATGAATCTAGTCCCTAAAGCTGCAAGGCATCATGCTCCATAATCTAAGAGTCCTTCCTTCCAAGGTTGGTCCTGCGTCTCCTTGCTAGAAAGAAGCAATAAAGGAGCTAATTGTCAGCTTTCCTTCATGAAATAGCCAATTTGGCGCTTCTTGTCATAGCCACCAGCAACGCTATTTCTGGTTCATATACTGTACTGTGCAAAAGTCTTCGGCACCCTACATTTCTTTCTATTTAAAAATGGCATTAGATGTTGATTTTTTGTTTTCCACATTAGTGTTGTTGAAGATAAAAAGTATATTTGAAATTGCAAATTCTAATTTAAAAAATAGATTTCTAAATAAATGTTGGTATTTAATGAAAAATAATTGATACAGATAATATAACCTTGATAGAGCCCTGATGTCACCATCATCATGGCTGTGTGCAATTACTTGAAGGGATAGATGCAAGGGAGACAGTCAGACCACAGAAAAACGGTAGCAAGTTTTCCACTGTTTGGAGGATGCCAAAAGCCAATCATCTTATAAAATAATAGCATAATATATAAACATATTTGCCTAACAAAATTGCTTCAAATGTGCCTATGACTTTTGCACAGTGCTGTATGTTATCAAGAAAATTGTCTTGCTCTTTAGAGAATTCAGATTCACCCAAAATATTCAATGATAAAGCAAACGATAGTGAGGAAAACCTGCATTGCGTTCAGTTTTAAGTACATAATCACAAATAAAACAATCTGATTTTTAATCAACTACATGAACCTAGTTAACTTTTACGCTTTTTACTCATTGAGTTTCCCCATAAACCTGAAGCTTTCATTTGTTACCTCTTTTAAATAATATCTGGCCTAACATGTTTGGCATCTTGTAGATTAAGACAGTAAATTATCCCGCAGGACATCAAAAGCACCTAATTAAGAAAAATTGACATTTGGTCAAAATTCTGGAATTGAAATTATGGTTTGAACAAAAGCCAGCATACCTGTGTCCTCCAGAACTGAGTTTGAGAACCACTGATCTACAGAATCTAAAAATACATGAAATTCCAATCAGTGTTGTTGGATAAAAAGAACATAACTGAGAAATTCTGACACCGTACACACCCTTGTAACACAGGTGGCAGATGTATTTATGCAGAAAGGCAAACTGCTCAGAATTTGACATCTTGCGCGCAAATGTTCTCAGACTCAATGCTAAATGATAGATATGTTTACTGACGTACTTGCAATACGGCACTGTGCCCAAAGGCTGAATCCTGAGGCAGCTGAGTTCTACCCGAAATTAACATGATTTCACTGAGATCTGGGGCCTTAACCAGTGAATTAAATAATTCCTTGATCATGCATGCATACTAATATGAGGTTGATGAGCAAAGTCATTCTCAGTACAAAAGCTTCCGCTTTTTTTTTTTTTTTTTTTTTTTTTGGTCCAACATGGACATTTCTCTACAATTATCAATAAAATACCATCAAAATAAGATCATGAAAATTAGATGTGTTAATTATTGAGTGACTCTGAGTGACCTGATTTCTGCTAAATGTCTTGAGTCGTGATCTGCTTTGTTTCAGAAGGAAGACTATGCTATGGATGGCATGTTTCCAAACACTATTGCCCTGATATCCAATTTTCCATCTTTCAGTGAGGACTTCTCTGTACCCTTTACTACTGACAAGAATAAAACACCCACTGCTAAAAACACAGTGCTTAAAATGTATGAATTGGGGTGATAAAAATATGATCTTTGGCAGGATGGTTTTACAGTGGTTTTACACTCTGCAGTTGTGCTTTATTGACAGAGTTTAGGAGCACATTGTGTCTGGACTTTCTGTTGTCTGTATTTACGGAAGGCAGCAACTTCAGTTTTCCAGTGGAAGCTCATGAGATATCTCTTACTTCAAGGTCCACTAGGTGCTCGTGACTATTTTTAAGCCAGAGAAGCCTTAATGTTTTGAATTAGGCAATTCATTGAGATGATGCTGGCTATCTAAGGTAGATAACTAAAGCAAAATATCCATGGAAGTCCTGTCTGAAAAGCAGAGGGAGACAGAACTTATGACGTACTCCAACGAATTTATCAGAATTGTTCTGCATGTATATGCAATTTACATAGAAACATTTTCGCTAAACCAATGATGTAATTCTAACTATTCTCCCCTTCTTTGGTTTCATTCTATAATGGGCATGTGTGCCTAAGTATAAAAAAAATCTGCATGCAAATGACAGCTTACATTTGGAGGAGCAGTCAATTTGCTACCAACACAAACCAAATTGAACACTTTCCCTGCCAGTGTATGTTTTTAAGTTGCCAGCGACTGCCAGCATTTTTGATAAAATTCACTGATATTGCGATACCTGTTTTTATCGGAAGACCTGCAACTGTGCCCCCAACCATTTAACAGTGAAAATGTTGATTGTCAGATTATCTCGCTAATGGTAAAGAAAGCATCTTGTCAAAATTCTCAGAAAATTTTGTCACTAGCAGGGAATGGGTTAATAAATCACAATGAAAAAAAGGTGTTAATGTTAGACGTATAACCTTATTTAAATCAGCCAAGCTGTGGATCGGGAAAAGTCTTGTCACGATACAGAACATGACAGATTTCTGCTTTAATCCACACTTGCAGCTGTAAAATTAAAAGATCCCATTTCTAACAGGAGGTTTACTGCCCATGGTCATTCCAATCCTAAATCTGACTTCGCGGAACTTTAAACAGTCGGTGAGAAGATTGATGAAAGTCTGGCCGTTGAAGAGACTGTAGTGTCTGTGATAGTGTTCAGTGTTAGCAGGGGCATTCAAGGCCATTGTTAGCAGCGGGTGGGAGTAGCAGACAGTGGCAGGGAGAATGAGCCCCTCGGGAGCGTCACTGCTCATTTCCGAGCTGACCCAGTTCTGCCTCGAATCGCAGCTCGCACGGCCACGGGATTTAGAACGGGGCAATGGAGGGAGACACCGGTACCATCGCTAACCGGCCCAACGACCGAGTAACTAAGTCTGAACGCGCTGAGGCATAGCAGCTGGCTGCCCCTGCTCTTTGATTTCCCTCCCAGGAAGAGAATGCATTGCAGGCTGACTCTGAGCCTTGGCATGAGTCAGAGAACAGCAGGGCATGATGTAAAACTGGCAGAGGCACCTGGAGCCCAGCACCAGCCAAGTCATCGCCCCTTTCCAAATGCGAGACGACCGCCACAATCCCTCTTCACGACGTTGAGCTCCACTCAGGACCATGCCAGGATAAAGCAGGGCCCCAACCCCCGCCCAGACTATATACCACCCAGTCTACGCATTGGACGCTGTGGGCCATTAAAAATCCATAGCCCCAAGCCAGTAGTGTGCAATGAATCTGAGCCCTCACTGACGCCCAGGAAAATATGCTCTCTCGACCAGCCATTACCGCGTTATTGTGCCACTGACCACATTAAAAGGTCAGGCCACGAGATGGCCGGCTCATCATGCAGCCATCCGCCAACCCGTCTGACTGCATACTTACAGCCTGCAATATACACGGGATATTGAAGACAAGCTCAATTCGCGTTCATCCCATTCGTACCACACAATGGCGCTTGAAACTCCAAGGTTGCTGCCTTTCACTTGTCTTGGTCTACAAGATTAATGTGTACATGTCACAGGTGAACAGGATTTATGAGTGTCATTTGTCCAATTCTTTTTTTTGTCAAAAACTGTGACTCAGATGAATCATGCAAATCTATAATAAAAATACTTTTTGGTGACTAACTGAATAATTTTAGTGATTCATATGATTATTTAATGGCTTCCAAATATCAAGAAATGCTTTTAATTGTGTATTTTAAAAATAAATCATGCCATTTTACTCAGACCCTCACCTTATTTAAAGTGCACCTAATATGGTTTTTCATTCTTTTAATGTCGTAGTGTAAATCATATCATTTTTATGCGCATTTAAAAGGTCTGTGTCAGAAAACAAGCGTCACCACCAGAAAAAGCACTTTCTGCCACAAAATGCACTGCTCCAGAGCTGACTGAAATGCCCCAATAGCTTTTGGCCATTTTTTTCATCAATAGGTGATGTCACCATTTGAATTTTCGCACCAAGGAGATAGTTTGACACGGCGCCCTTGAATCAAGTGGGTTCCGCCCACAAGGCTACACCGATATTTGTTTCTAAAGCTCATTTACACTCTGGAGCCGAAATCTATTCATGGTAAGGGGCGTGACATTTCCTGATACACGCACAAACAGTGGACCAATCACAAGTGAGTGATCTAGTTGACCAATCACAGCACGCTGAGGTTTTCGGGAGGGCGGGAGCAGGACTTTCAACAGAGCGTTTCACAGACAGGTACTGCCAAAATGGCCAGCACGAAAAAAACAGTGTTTTTTTAACAATGACGCATTTAAACCTTTTTTAGCAGACTTTAAGAATGCAAGAATGACCAATGAAAAGTCACATAATAGGGACACTTTAATGCTCTATATCCACAAATTTAGAAAAAATGGCACCGTTGATGGCAGCAATAGAACATAGAAAAGTACCATTGTCCCTGTGGATGGCAAGCGGCAGTCATTGTGAAGTTCAGCTCACAGACAAGTGTTCAGTGGTCAGGTCCAAAACGAATTTTTGATGTTAGATTCCTCTTGCTAATGAGTGAAGTTACTGGAGAGAAACTTGCTGCAGTGTTCATTCTCAAATAAGCTTCTTTCAACAGCCAACATCTGCACTGAGCAATTTAACTAATTAGGCCTGATCACTGGAAATGGATTCATTATAATAGCGAGATACCAATTATGATAAATTTAGGATGGGGATGGATAATTGTGGCTGTTATCCTATTGTTTTATTTTTCTTTTAGGAGGAGTGGGTCAATCCTGGAAAGCTACAGGGTGTGCTGGTTTTTGGTTTATGTTCTCACCACCCACTTTAGACCCAAGACACCACGTGAGGTAAGTCTGTGTAATCAACTGCTTTTGACCCATTGCCTGCTAAGGACTAATATACATGCACACACACACGCACACACATATATAAACAGAATATAAATAAATAAAACAAAATAACTATGTAAAGGATGAAGATATTTTGGAAGATGAGGAAAACGACAAGCCACAATTGATTGCACATGATCATATTTCCTTCTTTCAAACTTTCCAAACCACTTGTCACATGTAAATCACTGTCTTCACTACTTTCATCATATTCCCCGTCTGTACCGACAAAAATTTTGTTCATCTCTTCCTCTGATGCGTTACACAAGGATGACGTGCCATTTTGACTTTCAAAGCATAAAAAGTGGGGCTTTCTGGGAAATGCATGAATGCTTGTTGTAAGCGGTCTTTTCGAGTCAGTGCCAGACTCTTCTCAGCCACCAGCACAAGTAGCGCGATTGTATTTGCACAGCCACACTCTGGGTCAAACGGTTGCTTTGAGGTTGCATATATACGTTCTGGGTCACTGCATGGCTGCAGCAATGACGTATATATGCACGTCCTTTGTAGGAAAGGGGTTATTCAATCAAAAAAGTTCAGACTCAGAGTAACAACAAAGACCAGACCTCTCCGAGACCAGAATTGGCTGCCCCTGTTTTAAAGTCCCTGATCTTGACCAATGAGGTCCGAATAACCTAAGCTGACCCTTTCACACAGAAGTTCCAGGTCCTGAGCAGCATTGGGTACACGAGTAGAATATCCCGCGTCAACCCTTTCACACCATTGGTTTTGAGTGAAAGGGGTATAAGAATGCAATTCTGATTTGATTACGGGAAAAAAAAACATTAGAACACAAACATACACACAACCTGTTTGCAAGAAAGAGGCCTCATCCAATCCAATTTTTATAATCCTGCCATGGCATAATCAGCAGGACAGTTTTACTACGTCGAACTGATTCCAAATAAAGCAGCTATAAATAAAACATGGGTATTTGCTGTTTTCATTTTAAGACAGCTCAATCATATGAGGAGCCGAAAAGGTTCTCGAAGCCTCTGTAATCCATTAACCTGCTGCGGAGTCCCGCCAAATCACACAAGCCCACCAAGTTCCATCAAACCACTTCCACAGCCTCTGGGTTTCAGACCATAATCACCAAAACACATTATAACATTTTGCTAATCAGACTCCTGAAAAGCAATTTGACAGCAACAATTTTAGGCTTGCAAGGTTTCTGAACAAAAACTAAATTTTAATGGCAGTATAATGCGTAAAGCAAACACACATAAACAAAGACACAGTCACTTTGTTATGCACCCTTGCGGACAGAACATGCTGAAACAAAATTACAGCGCAGATTTCAGGGTGATTGCAGGATCAAATAGCAACGCAGTGTCATCTGTCATCCGAAAAAAACAAACACTGTGATGCCATTCAGCAAAATAAAAGCTGAAATTGGAAGTGTCTTCAAACACATTTAAATCCGCAACAGACAACTCCTTATAAGCTAAAAAAAAAAAAAAAAAATGTAAATTTTAAGAAATTTGAATGGAACATTCTGCTCGCAAATCACTTTCTCAAAGTAATGTTAAATCATTTTGGCAAGTATAATCAGAAATAAGCATAAAAAGTGAGGCAAAAATGCAGTTTCCAAACAAGTCAGTAAAATGAAAATCAAGTCGATCTTGCTATTTTAGAGTTCCATAAAAGAAACAAACTTTGCTCTGATCATCGACCCAAAGCAACTCAACAGCAGCAACTAGTGCGTGTTGGGGTGGCTGACAAAACCTCCAAATGCATCTCAAATCAATCACCCAAGTCTGTCAGAAATATAGAATGATTTTTTTGCCAACAGAATTACAAATTGAAACAACCTTGAGCAATGTCAATCCTACACAAACAACCCAGCATTACAGCCTTTACAACATCACGTTCGACCTTTATTGCTACTTACGACAGTTTTCTTCGTCGCTGTTGTCAGAGCAGTCGTCGTCATCATCACACCGCCAGATGGTTGGTATACATCTTTCGTTCCTGCATTGAAACTGGCCGGTCTCACAGTCCGTTTTAGTTCCTGCATTTGAAATAGAATACTAAAATTAATGCGTAGACTTCTCATACACGCAGATACTCTGCGTTCTACATGGAACAGTTTTGCTACTCTGTTGGTCCGTGGGATGCGTGAATAAGCTACTCGGGAAAGAGCGAGGTCAATTAATGGGACTATTCATTGCAATGGCGGGGCATGCGATCGGCTGAACACATAAAAAATGTCTGAATGGTAACAAGGTATGCTAGTCACCTTGCTTATTCTGGAACTCTGACAGCAACGTTCAGAACTCAGACAGAAGAGCTACTGTACATTTGCATCTACCCGCACTTGCCATAATTGTCATTACAAAATATAGCGTAGCATCAAGACCACTGTCCTGCTTACACTCTTGCACTGCAATTACGCACAGGCTTTTGATTCTATAGATTCTGTCAGGCACCCACATACAGAATTTTTTGAGACTATTACTGATATAACCAACAAAAAAATGAATTTATTTCAATGAAAGATCTGAATTTCGCAATCGCACGTAGTGGACGGGGGGAAAATAATCTTTCGGGTGAAAAATGTATTGCATTGAATATTCTACAACGAAAATTCATAAAATTCGCAAAATCATTTCTAGCAGGTTGGCTGTTTGCAGAGGAGTTTTAGAACACAGAAAAATAATTTCGGGGAAGATAAATATTTCATGAAACACACTCTTCAGAGGGCTCATCATCACAAAGACGTGGTGAGCATCCTTACATCAACTGTATAGCCTAATGTCTCGTGCATACAGTTCCACGACAATTATGTCTAATTCAAAGCAAAATACAACTAACCTTCCGATGACCGAAGCTCCAACAATAACAAAAGCACCAACATAAGCTTCCCAATTTCTCCCCTCATCTCTCGCAGAGGCGATGCGTGGTCATGCACAAACAAAGGCACACTCAGTGTCCTCTTCCCGTGCGATGTGATTGTGGTGGCTCCCGCTGCGATCCCTCTCTGCACTTGCAGTTTGAATCAGTGGCGGTGTTGATGGGCGGGGCTATGCCTGCAGTGGAGTAGTTTAAATTCACCCACGCAGCTGGCAGTATGACATCACCCCCACGTTTCCGTGACCACTTGAGTATAAATTATTCGATGGATTATATGGATTAAAAAACAAATGTAATTCTCAAACTGGGGTGGAGCAAGGTAGTCAACTGTGGCGTTTCACAGGGTTCCACGCGGTCTCTGTTTACAGGAAAATGGATCTGATGTCAACGGCCTCTGCTGCGCGGTTCTCACTCTTTACAGATTCTTGATTTGGACCTGGTGTAATGTATGCGCATGGTGCGCTAAACCAGCAAGCCAAATCACTGAATGAATGCCACCACCTCTTGACCTGAGTCATGGACGACCATGGGGCTGTCCTTCAATCATGTTAGTAGTTGTAACGAATCCGTGTCCATGGTACTATCCTCAACTCTTCTAGTCCCCACAAGAAATATGGTATTCTGTCGTCAGCACGACTGCACACTCTCCAGTGTAATTAGTCCAGCGGCCTATTCCGTTTAACATCATCCATTTAATTCTTTTTCCCATTCCGCAAACACGTGAGTGCAACATCAACAGAAAGTAAATGGTTTGTTGTGTTTTATGAAACCCCAATTATTAATTACTTTCCTTTTGGCCTCAGTAAGAACTTAATACTGAGTAAATACCCCCCAATCGCCAATCATTTCCCCCAATCCCCAATTTATGTTCTTTCACGGCATGACACTGTCAAAATGCTTGCAAGTACCGTTTAAACCATAAAATACTACTTCGTAATGGAAATTTAATTTGCAGATGTTTTCTGAATATGCTGGTGTTTTGGCATTTGCAGTTCATGTGTTGTGAAATCGATGAAAGTGTTTTCTGAATTTGCAGATGTTTTCTGAGTTTGCAGGTGTTGTGACCCTTCAGGGCCACCGTACCGTAGAGAAACGGCTTTAACAGGTCAATAAAATACAATGAGAACTAATTTTTAAATTTGTCTAGAACAATATCACACGCATACTCAAGGCCCTCTGTATGCAAAAAGGGTCAAGGACAGTGCATGAATCTTTGTGCGTGTACTGCAATCTAAATGCAATGTGCTTGCAACTCAAAGCAAAAGTAACTTTTTGTATTCATACTGTCACAATCCAGACCAGGAATCAAGTGCGGAGGTAGAGTACAATCCAACAGGTAGTTTATTGACATCTTATATGGAAATTAGGGAACGGAACCCCTAAGGAAGAGGCAGGGATGGAACCCCAGAATATGACAGCATAGTTCAGAACAGATATTGTGGGCGAAGTTGAGCTGTCAATCGTGGGCAAGTGGCTTCTAGGATAGCAGCCAGGTGGAGCGCACACTTCGCCAGTGCCGAACTGTCCCACAGGAGGATAGAGTAGCTTGAAGAGGACTCGGTTCCAATCCTGATGGCCGTAGAATAACTGGCAACTTGTTCCTAACAAACTGGACAGAGGAACACACTTGAAAGAGTTAACGAGAATCCTGGACCATGATTAGGCTTGGGAGCTTGTTCCTATTAAACTGGACTGACAAACTGACTTGAGCTGGCTTAACTTGTACGCGCTCCCATTCCTGGACCCTATTTAGGCTTGACCGCTTGTTTGAATTAACTGAGTTAAAAGGAAAGCTTTCAGGAACTACTGTCATTAAATTACAAGTTGCACTTGACAAAGGTGCTTCTGTTAGTAATACTGATTGGTTGTAAGCATAAAGGCAAATTACAATCCAGCAACTTGCAGCACTTATAATATCCGTCACACAGACATTAGAGAATGACCGTGTGGCAAGACACAGCCGGGGAGTGGCAGACATGCAAAACGTAAACCATGGGGAGACATTCCTTTAATAGGCACGAAAGTTGCTGAATAGGAAGAGATAAGAAAGGTATTCACATGAGGGTTGTGACAATATACTATTCAATGTTACTACATATGAGCGATTTCAATTCACTCATAATGAGAAAAATCTAATTTTGGCGGATGATTCACTACAATGAACAGCCAGCTCATCACTTAATCCCTACCCTCAGTCCTGCTTACTGCCAGCAGTTTTCAAGGTCTTCTTTACATTTGAATTGCATTTTGACTACATTGTAATAATGTACTAAAATTGAATGGGAATTCAATATGGGGAATATTTGGATGTATTTTTTTATTTTATTTTTTTTTTACTGGGCAGAAATAGCCTCAATAATTTCCCACATGAATAAATTTATTTATTATACCGTGAAGCATCAATTTGAATGGACAATTTATTAGCAGTAGTCGGGTTAAGAATTTGTCATATTAGGCCTATGTCATTATATGCAACATAACAAAAAGTATGTGGACACTTTCCCAAAACTTCATGGATTTACATTGAAGTGGACATTTTAAAATTCCAAATATCTGACATTTCAATTGATTTGGGAATTAATTGGTCAGTATAGCCTAATTAGACAGACTTTCAGCTTCCATTTGAGAATATTGCAATTCTCATCTGTTTAACCATTAGGATGTTGTAGTGCTTTCTATACCCCTTCACCATATTGAAGGTTTCATATAAAAATAACAGGGATCTTGAAAGGGGGTAAAAATTTCCAAATTGTGGAGCTGAATTGTACGAAAATACCCTAAAATGAAAGGTGGAAGTCTTTCCTATCAGCGCTTACTGAACAATTCAATCCAAATTCAATCTAAATGTCATACTTTAATCATTTAATTATATCCATTTTCAATGCATGTCAATGAGGTTTCAGTAAAATGTCCACATACTTTTGTTTATGTAGTGTATATACTGTACGGCATACAGCTGATCTACTCTACATTATGCAAAGATTGAAAGGACTTAAAGCCAATACAAGCTTTTGTACCCCTAGCTAATGCAAACAATATCAAAACTGCTCAAGTGTGTTTTACACTGGAAGTGGTAGAGCTGCAACAGTTTAAACAACACTACAGGCCAGAAGTTTGGAAGCAAGGCCAATACAGGTCAAAAATTTGGAAGCAACTTCAAGTTTCTGTTCAAAATGCCTTTCTTCAAAACCAGTATAGGCCTTTTCTCACTGGCAAAAATTTTGCTTAGCCCCGGTAATTGGTGGGGCTGAGGCCCCCCTTTAGCCCCACCAATTTCCCGGGGTTAAGCTTAGCACTGCTTGTGTTCTCACTGGGTTTTTGGAAAGTGGGCTAGCCCCACCGATAGTACGGGACTATCTAGCACCGCAAATTGGTAGGGTTAGCACCGCAATTGGTGCTAAGCACCAAATTGCGGTGCTAAGAAGGTCAGTGAGAACAGAAACAGAAATAGTCCGGGGCTAAAGAAGCCGACGAAAACAGGTTGCGCTGCAACCAATCCGAGGCAAGATGGTCATGAATATTCAATCCACAACGTGATCGTGATGACATCAAGCGGTATCTTGAAAACAAACCCGCTCTGGTGTATGGTCGTTGCGAGCGGAAGTAACAGTCTTCTTCCATGGAAATAAATATTTATTGAATTGATAACAGAGATGCCAAGTCTCACGCATTTGGCGTGAATCTCTCCTCTTAGTGGCATTCACGTTCCTGTGCCGTAGTCAGCAATTATTCAATCAACGCGCACTGAAGAAATTCACTTGCGGAATTTAAGTCATTGTGCATTAAGTTAATCAGTTTCACGTGCATTACAGTGGATTTCCCCACTAGTGACACGGAAATCGATTATGACTCAGGAATTCTCAGGCTTGTCTTTACTGAGGGATTGAAAGCAATGGAATTGCATAAAGACGTTTCAAATGGTCTTATTTCATTAAAACAATTTAAACGATCATGAAACACATGCATTGTTTCCAATCCCTGAGTAAAGAGAAGCACGAGAAGTCCGGAGTCATAATCGCTTTCCATGTTACTTGTGGTAAGGTCCACCTTTATGCAAGTGAAACTGAAACTTCAATGCACAAGGATTTAATACCGCGTGAGAATCTCATTAAGCGTTCAATGAATAATTGCGGACTACGGTGAATAAGCCTAAAAAATGCGTGAGACCTCCGCCGAATGCGTGAGACTTGGCATCTCTGTGATATTAAGCCTTAAATTATTGGTAGATGGCTGAAAAGACCTTTGTAATATTTGTTTTTATTCTATGATTGAGTTTGAAAGAGTGATAAAACGCAATGAAATAAGATCAGAATGCATGACGTTATGTGTCGATGTTGAGACGGTGCTGTGATTGAGGGCTTGCTTGGACACACGTGTTTTGTATGTGTGACAAAAAGACACGTTGTTACATTGACCGTGCTTGTGCACCTACCCACGTGTACGGCGGGTTATTTGTATCGAACACACCACACAGAACAGGCAATATGTAGCTAGCTATGTACTTGTCCTTCGTTTGGACTGTCATCAACTCATTTGTGTAAAATTTGACAATGGCCGGCAAAAGGAGCAATTTGGAAGACTGTGAAATTAGATTCACAAAGCCTCGATAGTCCGGGGTTAACGATAGCAAGTGAGAAGAGGAGCGATTTTTCTTAGCCCTCGTTTCGTCGATAGTACGGTACTAAAAATTCAAGTGAGAAAAGGGGCTAATGATAGTCCGGGGTTAAGGATAGTACGGTGCTAAGGATAATACGGGGCTAAAGAAAACCAAGTGAGAAAAGGCCTTTTGAAAGCTATGGATTTTGGGATGTATTTACTGCATTATTAGACTTTTCTTTCATTGATATGTAGCCTACCATTTTCCTCTATTTACATTTAGGTACTGTATACATTGATGTTACCAGACCATTGCTGAACAAATATTAACAAAAGAACGGAGGGGCTTAGTTTTTGGGTTGAGAAGATTCGCAAGAGTCACAACTTCAGTGAAAAAGTAAAAAGCAAATCAAAGTTTGCATTATTCACTATATGTCATGGTTTACAGTCCACCGGATGCCAATGGCAATCCGACGGGCACTAAGACCATGGGCCTAGTACTATGGGCCTGATAATTTGAGTAAAAATGTATTCTGATAAGTGACTCTTTATACAATAATCATGTTCATTTTGTTGCAAAGTATGCCAATGAAACTATGATCTTTTTTGTACAAATTTGATCTTGCTTCCAAACTTTTGGCCTGTAGTGTAATTTTGAAAGTATATGCCTACAGAACCATTCCATGACATTATTTTACTTAGGCTTGTGAGTACACTTTTATATAATTGACATATTGCATATGTGTACAAATATACATGAGTGCGAAGGGGTTTGTATGCAGTGGAAGGGGGGAGGGTTGCATGAACTAGAGCAGAAGATTCTCTGTTCCACTGTACCATCATGAGCACTGACCGGGGAGTTTTCCAAAGCTGGAAGCTGCAAGTAGTGTGGTGCGTGATAAGGCTTATACGACACTGACCAGGTTGACACACATTGTGTAGTGTAAGACCGAGACTAGTTGGCCTGATTTAGAGTTAATCCTTTCGTGGGCATCAGTCCGAGGGCGGGCCGCAAGGCATAATTGCGTTTTTATACTGTCAAATATTGTGCTACCTCGTAGAGCTATATATCTTTTGAACTTTTGAAGACTCCGCATTCTATCTGCATAAGCCATTTTATGATGCAAACACGATAGTGAAAATAGTATTTAAAATTGTGTCATACCAATCCTCAGCCTGACTATGCAGTCCCATAGGTTCAATCGTATAGCATTGTTCAGACTTGTCTAAATATGTTGAAATTGATGTTCTTAACTCGGCAGCGATCCAGACATAAAAATCTGTTATAGTTTTTAATCCGCAAAACAAGCGAGCATGTGCAAACGTTGCTAAATCTACTTTGACATAGAGGTAGCAGCTGCGTGTTTTTGCAAATTTCACTGTATTTAGCTTTTTTTATTCATGATACAATGCTGTAAATTGTTCAGTAGCCTTTAAGAACAAAGTTAGTGCTGGAAAATCAAATTCTTTTAGTTTACACAGACAGCCAATGGACCGAACTTCCAAAAGCCGGATGGTAGTCAAGGGATTAATTTTTACGAGGAGGAATTGTTTCAATGGTTTCTGACAAGGGGGGGGAATCTTGTGAATAAAGCAAAGGGGTTTTGGAGGCAACTTTATTAAGCATATATGATCCCACACCAGTGCAGGGAATCGGAAGGGTATATGGGAGTGTAAATTCAGCTACATATGGGGAACGATACCTGATTGAGGGAAGTTTTTAAACTGTTGTAAAAGCAAATGTGACTCAGGCTTGGAACGCAGGGAAATTTGAACTCTCCAAAAATGTTTGTTGTTTGTTGAAACCAAGAAATAATCCATAAAATATTCATTTTTGGTTACAAATTCAGAATATTTGAACTGACAGTTGTTTAGGCGTCTGGCTGTGGCTGTATTATTTTTCTAGGATAATGAGGCTCGGTCCTGGCGACAAGGGGTAGAAAAAACCTAAAATCTTTTTCTGATGGACAAAAACTTATATTTCCAGTGTTGTTACTCAATTTGAGCAAATTCTCAGCAAGTCTGACTATCTGAGAGCAATCTACGGAGTATCACCTTTCAAACGAGCCCGTGATTATGCCTGTAGTCAAAGTGGTTCAAGAACAGTAAGCATTTTGGTTCGGGAGGAAATTTCCATAAAAGGATTGCATTTTAAAGGGTTTATTACACAATATGACTACAACCATTGACAATATGGCAGCCAATAACAAAAATCTGAGGCTGCTGTGGACACAGGCACACCAAAACTGGATAGTTGAAGCCTCAGCCTAATCTCAGTCTAATCTGACTGATTGGTATTAAGGAGCCCAAATTTTGCCAAACACATTTACCACACCATTACAAAACCACCACAAGCCGGAACTGTTAAAACAGGGATGAATCCATGGATTCTTGCTGTTGACTCCTAATTCTGACCCCACCATCAGCATGTCACAGCAGAAATCAAGATTAATGAGATTAGGCTAAGTTTTCAACTGACCTGCTTTGGTGAGCCTGTGTCCAATTCAGCCTCAAACATATGCTCTTGTCTGACAGGGGTGGAACCCAGCATAGTCAGCTTAGCCCATTTGCCCCATGGCCTGAAGTGTTGTGCATTCTGGGGTGCTTTTATGCTCACCGCTTTAAGTTACTTAGCACGGTTTACTCAGGTTGAACTAGTCTGGCCACTGCACTCAGTGTCCTCTGACATCTGTCACTAACAATGATTTTTTTTCTCGCACAATTCTGTGTAAACTCATGGGACTGCTGTGAGAGAAAAGACAAAGAGATAAGCAGTTTCAGAAATGACCCAAACCAGCTTGTCCGGCACCTGCAGCCATACCACAATTAAAGCCACTAAGATCACATTTGTCGCACTCATATATTTGATGTGGACATAAACTGAAGCCCTTTACCTGTATCTACATGATTTTCTGCATTTCACTGCTGCTACATGATTTGCTAATTGGACAATTAGATTAATAAACAGATTAACAGTTGTTACTAATAATGTAGATGTTTATTGAACAGTGACCAAAAAGGTCAATGCAGTACTGTTCCAAAGTTTATGATCACCCACAAAATTGAAAATGGTCAGTCAGTTGTTCTTTTGAGAGAAGACGGCTGTCCTTCATCTCTCACAAGAGTCTGTGCTGCAGATTTGACACAAAGATGTGCGCTGCTGTCCTGAAAGATGAGCATAAACTACACTTAATGAGCACAGAGAAGTAGTGGAAAGCCCAAATGCACAAATGTGAAGTTCAGTTTTTAGTCTGTGATGGAAACGCCTCATAGATCCTGAGATAGCAGATTCATGGAACAGTACCCTCAAACATCAGGATCTGCAAAACTGAACTCTTTAAATCGGCAGTACAATTGCTTTTTTCAGTGGTTATAGATGACAGGGATGCATTTTACCTCAATTTCCCTAATTTTTATACCCAAGAGAGAGAAGAAGTCACAGAAAGACAAAATGCAGTTCCATTTGCATTCAATGAACTTAATTAAGTAAAAATATATTGCCACCAATTGAACTGTTCCTCATTTTGTTTACAATAATTGTGTGGGATGGGGGGAGGGGAGCAATCATTTTGACACTTAATGTTCTCATAAAAAAATTAGATTCCCTAGTCCCTAATCTAGCTCTCCCCCCCTCCATCCACCCACCAGAGCCTCAGGCTTTTCTATTTTGAAATTTTCCACATTGTTATGATATGCATCACACACAGTGAAAATAAATACAATAGAAAAGGGACAACCAACAAAAAGGTAAGAAGGGGGATTTTCTTCTTACTCAAAAAAAAGAGAACTTGAACATAATCTGGGATAAATGGGAACATTTATGCACATTCACATTTTGGTCAAACCAGTGGCCGACTAGAAGAAATCGTAAACACTGTACAAAAAAAGAGTCACATGTAAGCAGGGAAAGGACCCAAGCCTTCGTATGAAGAACACAGGAGCAACTGCGACATTCAGCTGTTCTAACATCAAACGCATATCTTGAAGAATTTGAGAATAATGGCTGAGTTATATAAAAGTCGAGAGTTAGCGTTGAAATGTCTGATAAGCAGAAGATTTGAAGTATATTTCACGTGTTTTGCTCTTTAAAAATTCATCTGAAAATTATTACCAGTCAAGATGTACTACTTGTGCTGGTCATTTTATTTTTTTGTGTACTACTCTATGTAATGTTGATCAAGGTTATTTGTTTTTTGTCTGCTTCTGATGGTTCACTTCAATTCCAATTGATCAAGACAAAAAATGTCATTTTACAAGTCAGAACTATTTAGTCATGATTAAACACAAATGCTCAAAGCAAAAACTCACTTGCAGTTTCTGTGTACAGCTGCTATTGATGGCATATTTTGAAATACACATCAGAGCTCCTTGGACGAATGATTGTTGAATTCAAAACAGATACCTTTTTTTTTTTTTGACTTGCACACAGTATGTGGTGACACCATTAAAAATCATCAAATATTCCCTATTGTGAGTTATTCCCAATCATCAAATTCAGTAGGCTTTAAAATAAACCAATGAACACTTTTGCATAGTTTTCCTGTCAAAAGGTTCATTTTATCAGAAAATGAAGTTTTATTTATTTTCCCCCCAGAAATTGATTACTTGCTTTTAATGGGAAGTTTACACTGTACTGTTATCAGAGAATGACTCCAGGCTAAATAATCCCCCAACACACACACATGCGCGCACGCGTGCACACATGTGCAATGAAAGGGAGAAACAATGTGGGTTTGTTATGTATTTGCATCAGATGAAAGGAACTGCTTCAGCATGCATTTATTGAGAGGAAACACAGAGGTTATTTAAACAGAATACATACCTCAACCACGACAGGATCACAGAGACCACCCTGATCAGACAGCATAACCATCAGGCGGGACAAGATGGAAATACAGCAAACACTTCCCCAAATCTCCTCCCCCCTTCCTTAAACTATGGAGCCCCTGAGAGTGATTCATTCATATGCTAATTAAGCGTGTTTGGCTGGGAGAGTGTAGACCACCTGCGATGCCAAGGTCAAAGCCACATCTGACCTTTACAAAGCTTGTCAGGCGCCAAAGCCATGCCAAACATGAGTGGAGGATTCTCAGTGGACCTCCCAACACGAACTCTATCACTGCCCAGATCTGAGTCCCACTGGAGCTACAAGGCCTATGTGCCTTTGTTGTGCTACCTCTCTCACCTTCTGCTCAATTCTCCTCTCACAGTCACGACGCACAAACTGCATTAGACTCATCTAAATGTAAATCCCAAATAAGTTCGCAATTTTTTTTTTCTCTGAAATGGACCGATTCAGATGAATTACAATACTCTTTATCACCCAAGGAGATTTTTTTTCTCGCTTGTACAAGATTCCTCACAAACCAATGAAATGCATTTTTTTTTTTTTTTGGCTCTGATAAGAATATGGTATTGGTCAAGTCTGGAGCATAGCCATCCATGCTAAAAAAGATAATCTGGCAGTTTAATGGCTTTAAAGTGGGGTGGAGCATAATCTGTGCTGTGCATTAATCTGTCTGGCCAAACATCCAATGAGAATACTGAATACTGAAAAAAAAAAAAGAAGCATGTTCATGCTCAGAGACTGTGTTGTCATGGATGCAGTGGAAATGTAGTAAAGGACCAGCAATTCTTGCAAGAATCAATGGAAGCTATAGCAGCATCAAATAAATTCACTTTTTTGAATTTCTTGATTACCTGAAAACTGTATTTTGTGAGACACACATGTAAAGTAATCCTCAGAAGAACTGCAGCTGAACACAGGTTTGTCAGAGACTCAAAGGCAGTTTATTTGTCCACTGCATGAAGAGTCTCATATAGACACAATTAAACAACACATTTTGTACAGAGCATTACTTGAAATGTGGTTTTTGTTTGTCCCCTTCACAGTTCTTCCATTGGATGAAAATTAAATAAAGCCTGTATTAAACTAACTAAACAACAACTGTACACGATAAGTCTTCTTGCTTGGTATAGAAGATTTTCAGAATTCTTTACAGATGTTTCTAGAAAAATGGCACATGCTGTTAGCCTAGTGAGTAACGAAAAGGAAATTGCAATCGCGAGTTGGAATGTGGAGTTCCACTGAAACAAATCTTGTTATGGAACTATGTAATCTTTCTTTGATTTGAGTGCTTTCATGTCATCATTGCTAACAGCATAGCGAGTGAGGAGGGGGGGGACTTGGGGTCGGCAGTGGCTCAGGGAGATCACTCGCAGACGAACAGATGGCTTTTTCAATCTGTCACCCAGGCAGGCCCTGATCTTGAATGTTCCGAAAAGCTGGTCACAGAGGTGTAGGAACACGCACAAAATAAATTAAGGTCGCATGAAGGTCAGCAGCGACTGATTGACCTGACCACTCTGCCATATCAGCAAAGCAGGGTTATTTTCCAATAAATAATTGACAATTATAAAGATAAATACAATAAAAATGGTGGCGTCATTCAGTGTTCCGGAAGTGAAGGTATAACCCTCACGAGGCAGTAATGTGTTTAAAAAAACTGCTCAGTCTGTATAGGCTTCTAAAGATTGACAGTGAATGAACATTTGAGCAAGGTGTGATGGGAAGTGGAGTCTCTCGGGGACTGATGCTGGAAAACCTGTGCTTCCTCATCTACATCCAGCAAGGAAAATTTTTTCTGGCCCAGCTCCAGCCCAAACAACCCATTTTATCTCGGCCCAAATTCCACGATGAATGATGGCCCTTGGCCAGCCCGGATCTTGCGTACTGAGATTGGCTGCACGTGGGCCACCACTAGCCCAGATCTCAGCCAGATAGGAGCCCATAGCTGGACTGCCACAGGGTTAGAACAGGTACACACATTGGCACCAAATCTCAGCCTTGCGTAAACTGTATAAAAACCAGCCTGTAACCACAACTGAGTCACAGCCCAGCCTTATTGCGCTCACATTAAATATACTGTATGTGTAAATATTTATGTGCAAGATTACTACAAATAAAAATGTATTTGCTCAGCATAAAAAAGGTTTTATTTGCATACATTATACATGTTCCAAAACAAAAGGCTCCAAAGAACAGACACTGACAAAGGAGAGAGTGCGGACAGGGTAATAAACAAAAGTCAAGCCCAGAACCTGTGTGTGTGTGTGTGTGCGTGCATGCGTGCGTATGTGTGTGTGTGTGCACGCGCACGCGCATGTGTGTGTGTGCATGTGCGTGTGTGTGTGTGAGCACATATACAGGCTAAGTAAGAAGTCGCAGATGCCATTTACAATGGTTGTGTAGCTAAGATCACCTACCTTACAGCAGTCAAAGAGTAGACAGGATGCTTCTATCAGCCTAGCACAGTTTTCGAGCCGGTTCAATGGGAAATAGACAATGATCCAATCAGAAAGTGTTATATCCACCCTTGACCCACCAAGACTGTGCGCTTACATGACATGAATAAGTTGATGACAGCTGAGGGTTGCAATCAGGTTGCTAGCAAAAAAGAATTAGAATCAGGCAACGTTTCTGTTCCGAGTCGCAATGAAAGACATTGTGAATTTTGGTTCACGGAGTCGAAAATCACGAATGGCACCAAACTGCATTCCACATGTGGCCCAAGATCTCAAGACTGATCTGGGCCACACTCCGCCCAGGGGGTCCACATATTGACTGTTGTAACACATGCAGCGTCATCATTGCAAGAACTGGCCTGCACTTGGCTGACATAACACATGCCATTTCCGAATTGAAGCCAGTGCTGCCAGCTTGAGACCATAGTCAGGCCAAGATTGCCTGCTATGTGGGATAAATGACCCCGACAAGAATATTGAAAGCAAATTTCCTCCTTTCGGATGAGACGTTAAACCGAGGTCCTGACTCACTGTGGTCATTAAAGATCCTATGACACTCATCGATAAGAGAAGGGGGTTCCCCCGTGTCATGGCTTAAGTCCCAACCTGGCTCTTTCGACCTGCCACCTAACCATCCCCTGATCTAATTGGCTGTGCCAATTGCCCTCTCCCTCCCCACCTCAACCCACAGGGCTCCCTTGAAAAAGAGATTTTGATCTCAACTGGACTTCCCTGGTTGAATAAGGGTTAAATAAAAAATAAATAAATAAAATATATTTGCTGATGGTACCAAAAAGGGAGATTTGGCTAACAGACTAGAGTCTGCCAAGGTGATTCAGAATGATTGAGATAGAATCCAGAAGCAGACAGAGACTTGGAACTTGGCCAGGATTACTTTATGGGTGGCTCAAAATGTGCTCTTCTTGAAAAAACCTGGCAGTGATTGTTGACCAAAGCAGTTCAGGTTGTAGCCACTTTGTTCTAACTTGTATACATATACTGTATACGCACTGTGGTGCGGAAAAGTATTTTCCCCTTTCCTGATGTATTCAGTTTTTTTTTTTTTGCATATTTGTCACTCTTCAATGTTTCAGATCATCATTTTGATATTAGACAAAGATAACCTGAGTAAACACAACAGGCCATTTTAAAATGATGATTTCATTTATTGGAGGAAAAAAGCTATCCAATTCTACCTGGCTTAAAGTGGTAATCCGTAAGATTTGAATTGGTTTGTTTATATTGACATCTTTGGCAGTAAGCTGTAATTGCAGGTGCGCTCCTGGACCTCATTTCCCATAACTCTTGTCGAGACCGAAGAGTATCGCCTGTATGACGTCGGTAAATTGACAGCCCTCGCCAGTTCCACGCAAGGATGTTTTATATTTCACGCCTCCTCAACTCCCATGCAGACGGGAAAGATGCTCTTTGACACGGCATTAGAACTCAGGGAAAGTAAAAATTATGTGACGTTAGTCATCCATTAGTGTCATCTCATTACAGTAACATGTTTGGCTATTATGAGAAATCGATTTAACTTAAAGGGCTGCCAACTCTCACGCATTCGCCGTGAGAATTTGAGCTTCATTCACTTTCCCGTGCTGTAGTCAGTAATTATTCAATCAACGAAATGCGTGTTTCACGATCGTTCAAATTGTTTAAATGAAATGAGACCATTTGAAACATTTTTTATGCAATTCCACTGCTTCCAACCCCTGAGTGAAGAAAAGCGTGAGAATTCCGGAATCATATTTGTTCTCATATTACTGGTGGCGAAATCCACTGTAACAGATGTGAAACTGATAAACTTAAATGCACAAGGACTTCAATACCACCTGAGAATCTCTACAAACGGTCTGATAGAATAATTCCTGACTACAGCACGGGAACGTGAATATGTCATTTAAACTCAAGCCGAGTATGTTAAAGTTGAGAGCCCTGTGTAAATAATGAAAACGGTAGTTGGTTAACAGGTAACGTTATAACTAAAGAAAAATAAACAAAAAATTTGTCGAGGCGTTTAACGTAGCTTTTTTCCCGTTTGCTTCCTGAAATTACGTTATAATTTTAGCTTCAGTCGTAGCCTTAACAGAGACTCGCCTAACGTTAGTTTCTACTGTGCACAGTATAGCTACACAGTATGGTATTTGCCATTGCCATTGGGTAGATGTCAGAAGGGATCCAGCAGTGGTACTTTCCGCTTCATGGAAGGCTGCATTTTTAACGGTTCTCTCTTAATTCCATCCGTAAAACTAACATATAGTGTAAGGGACAAGTTAGATTTAGGGTTAGGGGATGGAGCCAAGGTTCAGGTTAGGGAAAGTAGCCTACCGCTACTGGGTCCCTTCTGACGTATACCTTGCCATTGCTTCTCCCGGGGTTCCTTACTTCCTTCTCCTTATAGGTCCATGCTTCCTTCAATCTAGCTTGCGGCTCCTCCTACCTTCTGGCAGACCAAACACTGCTTACTGACGTAAAAAGCGTCACTAGATGTGCGCCTGTATTTGAATATAGCGCGGAGATGTCGCCACAGACACACTGACCGCTTTTCCTGGCAAAGAATGGAATACAAGTGCTTTCATCAGGGGGTCATCGGCCCAATCACCGTTGTTTTATCCCTCCTCTCTGATAGACACTGACTTAACAGACAGTAACGAGACGGAAATCTTACGGATTACCACTTTAAATAAGTAAGGGGGCAATTACATTTTCGCTTAATCAGTCAACAAAATGGTTGATTGATAATTTGGTTCAACTTCACTAGACACTGCCAGGCATGATTTCTGCCCTGTTGAATCTGAACATCACTTTAACAGATCCTGTCGGGCAAAGTAATTTAGGCGAAAAACAAATAATGATGGGGCAATTAAAAAAAAAAAAATTCAAGAACCGAAGAGGAACGAAGTCGCTGACATTTATCAGTCTGGAAAGGGTTACAAAGCCATTTCTAAGGCTCTGGGACTCCAGCAAACCACAGTGAGTGTCATTCTCTTCAAATGTAGAAAACTTGGAACAGTCGTGAACCTTCTCAAGAGTGGCAGGCCTGTCAAAATTCCTCCAAAAGCTCATTGACAACTCATCTAGGAGGTCAGAATAGGACCTAGAAGAATATTTAAGGAACTGCAAGCCGTACTTGCCTGCTAGTAAGAAAGATACTAGGCAGATATGGCATTCACAGTAGAGCTGCAATGCAAAAAACCACAGCTGACCAAAATGAACACAAAGGCTTTTCTCACATTGGCCAAAGAACATTTTGGAGATCTCTAAGACTTTTGAGATAATATTTTGTGGACTGATAAGTCAAAAGTAGAACTTCTTGGAAGACATGGGACCTGCTTTGTCGGGCAAAAATTAACTCAGCATTCTGCAATTAAAACATCATACCAACTGTAAAATGTGGTGGTAGTGTGAAGCTCTGGGGCTGCTTGGCTGCTTCAGGATCGGGGGAACTTGCCATAATTAATAGATCATGAATTCTGCTTTTGGTCAGAAAATCCTGAGGAAGAATGTCAGGCTATCACTTTAGGTTATGCAACAAGAAAATGAACTGAATCACACAAGCAAGACCACCGCTGGATCAAAAGTAAGAAAATTAAGGGTTTGGAGTGGCTTGTCAAATTCCTGACTTGAATCTGATTGTTTAAGATCATGCCACAGCATCCAAGACAGTTAAAGTTCGAAAACCCTCCAATATGGCTGAATTAAAGCAATTCAGCAAAGAGAAGTGGGCTGAAATTTCTTTTCAGCGATGAAAAAGACTCATTGTTTATGATCACAAACACTTGATTGCAGTTGTTGCTGCCAAGGGTGGCACAACCAGTAATTTCGGGGGGTGAGCAATTATTATTTCAAAAGGGTGAATTAGGTTCTGAATAACTACCTTCAATAAATGAAATGTCCATTTCAGAGTTGCATTTTGTGTTTGCTCACATTGCTCTTGTCTTCAATTAAAATTGTATTGATGATCCAAAACATTTAAATCTGGTAAATAAGCAAAAAATAGAAGTGTCAGGGCACACTGAACATTCAAGTGCAGATAGCAGTACAGATCACAAAGCAAATTTTATTTAGACAGGCAGTGGTACAGAAACTGAATCAGGAGGTGTGGTCAGTCAGGCAGAGTTTGGTAACTGAGTGAACAGATTGCAACACAGAGCCAGGATCTGGAAACATCATCAGATAGGCAGGGTTCGGTAACTGGGCAGGCAGATTTCAGCACAGAATCAGGTTTGGGAGATGTAGTCAGAGGAGAATGCAGGGTCAGGCTGGGGAGAACAAACTAGAGAACAAATTTAACTTGGGAAATCTAAGCAGAACTGCAATGACAGTGGACTCAGATGGCACAGAGGCAAAAGTGACAACCATGCACAGACTAAAGAAAATAAAGAGCATACCATATATACAGGCAGACCAAATGAACTAACAGGAAACAAGTGAGAAGAGACACAGGAAACAAAGCGAAGTTGGGGTAATAAAGGAGGCAACACAAGGAAACACGAAACAAGTAACGAACATGGGGAGTGACATGCAGAGGTTAAAGTAAACAAATTCACACGGGACTGAAAAACCAAACTCACAACAAAGCAGACAAAAGTCATTGAACTGAGAACACAACACAGAATCATAACATAATACCCCATACAACCACAACCTGGTCATCCTGGAAGAGCCTTTGAGTGCTGGCGATGGAAGGCCTGGATAAGGGAGGGATCCAAAATGTCCAAGGCCAGGACCCAAAAGCACTCCTCTGGGCTATAGCCCTCCCAGTCGACCTGCTACTGGAGTCCTTTACCCCACCAATGATCCTTAGCCAGGTGGCGCACGGAGTAGGACTCAGCACTGTCAATGAGGTGGGGGGAGCAACATGGGGGTGGGAACCAGAGTGCTGCAGAACACTGGCATGACCCAGGACACATAAAAAGTGAGGTGGATTCTCCGGAAGGTGCAAAGTAACTGGAGTCGCACGGCTTCCGGACTCACAAGCTTAATTATTGGGAATAGTCCAATAAACAAGATTTGGTAATCCAATTTGGTAATGTGCGAGCAAGTTTGTTTCAGTAGATGGTGAAACGCAGATTCAGGGTCGGATACTCCTGCAGAATCCATATACATCAGGCCATGTAGCTGTAGACTAGAGAGAGAATATCCAGTCAAGTTACAAGTTGACACCTATAGTTTCTCTGTGTGTGTGTGTGTGTGTGTGTGTGTGTGTGTGTATGCGTGTGTGTGTTTGTGTGTGTGAGTGCAAGCATGCGTGGCTACATGCACATATAATTCGTAATGAGGTAAGTTGTGTTTAGAGTGCAGCCAGACCTATGCCCCAAGTGTGCGGGTTATTAATTCAACACAACCTTCCCCAGAATGAGTGCCATAAGCTGGTTGCTTTTTTCTTTCTACTAAGGAATCATGATATTTTAACCACAGCCACTCTTGGCTCCCTATTTCAACACACTGTCAGCCCAGAGCTCGAGCAGTCTGTGGGTGTTGTACTGCTGAGAGCAGCTAATCGGCTCCTGGGCAAGTGCATGTATCAAAGACAGCAAGCAAAAATTTCTTTGGATGCCTGCAGTTTGGCATTGTTAAAAAAGCAACACAGAATTGGCAATTCCATGTGGGGATAGAAGCATAGACTACATTCAAACTGACTGCTATCAATGCCTCTCCTAATTTTACATATATATATATATATATATATATATATTTTTTTTTTTTTTTTTTTTTTTTTGGGGGGGGGTCCACTTCCTTTTTTCATGCCTTGGCACATGATTCTTCTGACTTGCGTGACCGGTAGCCCTCGCTTCTTTGCAAGTCCGCAATGAATGATGAATTACACACTGCCTGAGCCTATTTGGCTTGTTCATTTACATGCGCCTGGCTGATCAGGGGTGGGCACTCGAGAGAGATGAGGCAAACAAATTTAACCAACTTAACCCTTATTATCCCCAGGGAGGATCTGCCAACTGTCGCCTCGCCCATCTAAACCTCCGGCTATAGCCGGTATGGCATGGCTGGGATTCTATCTCTCAATCACTGGACTCCCAGATGAATGTCCCATTTAACCCATTTGGATTCATGAGGTGAACTCATTGGAATGTAAATGCAAATATTTAATGTTGCTTCAATTTTATACATAAACACAATGTGCTATGTGTTCTTATGATATATTCCAAATACAGACTGTACTGTGAATGGTCAATTGTTGAAAAAAATCTTTTACTGTATTTTATTGCTGGCTTGCAGGCCGCAGCCAATGTCTGCAAGGAGAATAGGAATCAGAATGTTTTTTATGTGTGTGTATTTCTATTTACATGCAAGTTCATAGTTCGCCAAATCAGAAATGTTTTTTTTTTTAAACGTAGACGAAAAAAAATATGTCAACTACAACTTGTAATATTACCCCAGATATATTGCTACAGCCAATGTTCCCAGCTTGCTATGTGTATACCCTTTATTTGTACTGTCTCATTTGAGACCTCAGGTTTTCTGGAAATATCAGTACATGACATGAAATTATTCAAAGTATTTTAATGTGCAGGAGTCACAGACAAGATTCACATTGGTGCTGGGAGAACCGACAAAGTAGAGGGGTCAAGGGGCATCTGTTAACATGGAAGTGCTTATCTGCAAATAAATACAACATATCATCATAACGTGCTTTATTGCCCTCTCCTCATTTCTCAATCTCTAATGCTCAGTTCAAATCGACATTGTATCGCTCCATTTTCCATTCAGATAAAAATCGTTCTCAGGAAATGACATCATATGCGCAAATGCATTTGGTACTGCATGGTCACAACCCCCATTTTGTTTTCATTTATGTAAGCCTTTAAATTTGATTTTCTCCCACTGGCAGATGGCGGGGGGATGGGTGCACCCTTCCTTCCAAGAAGAACATCAACTTTAAGAGGCTGCTTGCACTCACTGTTCATACTTACGCCTACAGGAAGCAATGTATTATAATTCATACATAACCCACATAATCGTGAGCTAAGATGTCTTCATATATCAATAAAGTCATCAAAAATAACAGTTTGATAGATGGTTGGATCAAACTAAATTGTGGACCGTGGACTAGGAAATCAGGGTTTGAATCTTGCTTCCAAATGTGAAATTAAATGTTTCAACTGCAAGTTGCAACTTTCTTTTAAAAATCATGATAGCCTTTCTCTTACTCTGGCTTACGATTGATTCATGGATTTTAAATTGTAGCCTAAGTTTCTGAAATATGTGGTTTTTCTGATCCAAACCTATATCTTATGTCACAGTGATTTTCCACGAATAGTCTTGCTGGCAGGAAAGTGATAGAAAACTCTATGTACCGCGATCCTCTGGTATGACTGATGTGACTGAGCTTTTTCCATACACTTTGCATCACGACAATGGTGATGTCATTGAGTGATATTCTTCATATTTTAAAGACGACGACGCACATATTTTTATAAGGGGTGACAGTCACTTCAAATCAGGGCATTTTGAGGAGTTCAGTTTACTTTGAGGAAGAGATCTCTGGCGTTTGCAGGCCGAGCGTGAACGACAAGACCTAAGGTCATAGAGTATAGGTGAGTTTACGAAGGACGGTAGTCTACAGCCAGTTTACCACAAAAATTTGGCTGAACAAATGTAAAGTTAACATTGCTTATCCTATGTTGGAGAAGGAGACCTGTTTGTTAGATATGAGAACAGAGAAACTGTTATATTCCAGACCAGGAATCAAATGCAGAGGCAGAGTGCAATCCATTGAATAGATTTATTGATAACTTATAAGGTATTTTGGGGACGGAACTCTAGAGGATGTGGTGGGGAAAGAAGCCCGGATAAGGATAGCACAGTTCAGAACAGATGTTGTGGATGAAGCTCAGCTGTCAATCTCTGGCCAGTGGCTTCCAGGACAGCAGTCAGGCGGAGTGCACACTTCGCCAGCAGCGAACTGTCCCACAGATGGATTGAGTAGCTTTAGGGGAACTTAGTTCCAATCCTGATGACCATCGATGGATTCGGAGCTTGTTCCTAACAAACTGGACAGAGGAAAATACTTGGAAGGGTGAACAAAAATGTGGTCCCAACCCTGAACCCTGATTAGGCTTGGGAGCTTGTTCCTCTTAAACTGGACAGACAACGTGACTTGAGCCGAGTTAACTTGAACTCAGTCCCAATCCTGGACCCCCAGTAGGCTTGGAAGCTGGTTTGAGTAAACTGAGTCACAAAGAAAGCTTCTGGTAATAGCTGTTATTAAAGTACAAGTCACACTTAATAATGACAAAGAGTTTTTACTTGGAATACTGGCTGATTCCAAGGTTTGCAGTATGTTACTGATATCCCCATCTGCCTTTTTGGTTGCCCTCCAGCAACACTACTTAAATATGATCATTCCCAAATACACTCCTGAAGCTGGGTCATGAATATTCTCCAAAAACATAGATCTTTGGCCTCTGAATGAAGGCTTTGTTACAGCTACAAGAACCGTTTCTCAGTCAACATTTATGATGCGCCTATGAATGTTTCATATACTGTATGATACTCTAATAACATCAAATAGCAGCAGACCTGTTAGCTGCAGTTGGTGAAAAGCTCTCATTAAAAAGTAAATATAGATACTGCATGAACATATGGCCTAGAAAACATGGTAGCTAATTAAGAAACATCAATTCTCAGCGTTAAGACACTTGCCAGAGGGTAAGAGCTACATTTGACATTGACTAATTTGCTCAGATGAGGAAAATTTCTGAAGCATGTGCACGCATGTAACAACGAATGGGCAAGTGGGTGCAATGGGTAATTTGGTTGCAATTTTTGGCCAGAACAAACAAAAAATCAACCAAGGCATAGTGAGAGAGGTCCTAGATGGGTGAGAGCAGTAATGAGCCATGCCCTGGAGTGAACAGAGGCATCAGAAAGCTCCATGTAAAATGGCTGACGCAAAATAAGAGCAAACACCGGCACCATGACTAATTTGACGTTTCCAAATGAAAAGTAAATGGACCAAGCAAAGGAACTGAACAAATCGTAATTAAGTTGCATTGCATTGTTTCATCAGACATTTAACTGAAGCTGTTTACAAAAGCAGTCGGATGAGTGCTTTTGCACAAGTTAAATCCAGTAATAAGGTGTACAGAGAGGCATAATCATCAGTCTCTGTTTGAAATGAAAGAGCACAGAAGGGGGCAGGAGCAGTGAAAAATAAGCCAGCACAAAGATGATCATCACATAAAGCAACGCTCCTCTGAAGTGGTTTCTCCTTAAGGAAGACTGAGAAGAGCAGTATCATGGAGGACAGGCATTACCATGACAAATTCTTTCCATGCAAAACAAGGAAAACACACTTCCAAAACTAGAGGGAAGGTTTACATGTACAGATTATACATGGAATGAATTTGAAGACCACAAAGGAAAAACGATCAGAGTCCAAATTTAGCATTTTCATATATTTTATATATTATATATTATTCTAATATTTATAATGATAAGTAATAATATTATATATTATCATAACATTTTATATCTTTTATGCATATTTTTTCAGTGCTTTGTTTCTAAGATCGTTTTGAATTTTTAATTCATCATTTCTCCACAACGTGAAAATGTGACTGATCATTTTTCCATTCTGGTCTTCATTTGTTTTGTGTCTTTCAATAAGAGAATTTGGTGCCTGACACAAAATACCCCGCCCACAATTTTCACCTTCTCGGTCACCGTGATCTTGACCCAATGAGGTCCAAAATTTGATCAGGTGATCCTTGGGCCACTGAATGCCTTTGTGAAAATTTCATGTAATTTGAGCAAACCGTTTTATGCTAGACTGCTGACAGACAAACAGACAAACAAATGCCACTGAAAACCATCCCCACTGCTTTTTGGGCAGGGTAATAAAACTCCTTAGACATAAAAATAGTTTACACATAAAGATTATAAATGGAATGACTGTGTGAGTAGCTTACTGGAGAAATTAAAGACATCACTGAGGACAGTTACCGCAACAGATTCTTACAGTACAAGATAAGGAAAATCCTTGTCCATGACCGCAAGGAATGGCATACATGCAAATATTGAACTTAGAGTGAATTTTTTTGTGTGTGTTTTTGCTAGAAAGTATAAGGAAAACATACTTCCAATATTTGGAAAGGTTTACACATGACGTTTACAGTGCGAATGAATTTGCACAGTTATGGCCATGGGGTAGTTGTGCAGCATTAAAGCAAGGGGACTGGGCCAGTAACACAAAGGCTAATTCTGCTGGGGCATTGCAATTGTACCCCAGAGCAAGCTACTTAACCTGAATTGCTTCAGTAAACTATCAAGCTGTATACATTGATTGTGGGCAAGTCACTCTGGAGTAGAGCATTCGCTAGAAGTTGAACCAAAAATCTGATGAGCGCATAATTAGTCAGTTTTATGACCTTTTAGAAAGAAACACGAAATTGGCCCTCACATTTTGAATTGAAATGGAAAACTGAGATTGGCGAATGATGATTGGATACTTGAAAGTCACTGTTCAATTTGCAAAACAGAATAAGGGATGAAATTCACAAAATTGAGTTAGGAAATACAAATTTTCTTGAGAGGTTTCGAAGGTGCAAAATCCGGCGCCTTATTTATAAAAACCTGCAAGGATTTCACACCTAAATATTGTGCACACTCATAAAAAGAAAAACAGTGCATAGTAACAAATATCCTAATTTATTAATCATTGGGTCAGCTAGACTGCGTGTAGTTTTCATTTAATTAATCAGGAAATATTCTCTGTGCTTTATCTAATTTTACAAGTGGTTTAATGTTAAGTTTGTAAGTGGCATACACATAATTTCTGTGCCTGCGCACCATTTAGCAATGTGGCCCCTGGTCCAAAAAGAACAGTGTAGAAGTCTTCTCAACTATTCTGTTTCAACTGCCATGATTCACTTATTAATACAAGTTCTCAGAAAGGTAGCAGAACAAATTTATTAGAAAAATAGATAGTTTTTTGAACAAACAAATGGGCTGCACTTTTACTTTCTATGCCACGGTCTTGACATCACTCGAGTTTTCAGGAGTGAGCAAAAATTACTTTGATACTGAGATGGCTGTGAACTGAGCTAAGGTTCTGCTTACACATTAGAAAGGATTTTACAGCAATAAAATAAAATTAAAAGCTGTGAAATATTGACATGAAGGGAAGAACATTAAAATGTTCTTAACTCTTTGTCTCCAGAGGAAGGGACTGTTAAAAACAGCTCATCAACACTGGAAGTTTCTGAGTCCCATAAGGCACAGCAGAAGGTTCCCATGGGTATAGAGGAACAATTAACCCAAGAAACTGACTCTACTGGGTGCCGTTAGCATTTCATGGAGCGCTCATGTGCTACAACAATTGGGACGTGCAGATGGGTTATAAACTGCTTATTGCTGAATTTCTGCATTTGCACAAAACCTATTCAGAATACTTTCTCTGTATCTGCATGTTTGTTCAAATTCAGTGATATGCAGTACATTTCACATCAATTACATGACATAATTGAAAAAAAAAAAATACCCAGACCTACTCACCAAACAAAGCAAACGCCACATGTGCTCTCAGAAGGATTAATGATAGAATCAACTATTGCAGAAATGTCTCAGAGGCAAAATGCTTGGCAAGTTGTGGTAAAAAAAACAAAAAAATAACTAAATCCACGTTGTTAGCAAAATCACTTATCAAGCCAAATACAATCCTGTAACACGACAGTAAATCTAGCATAAAATGTTTAAAAATGAAACACTGAGGAGAGAGGTCAATCAGAACAGGCGGCTCACTTCTCCACAAAATTAATTGCAATTGCGCTGAGTCTGGCAGTTAAGCTGGCTACAACTTTTTAAAAAGTTGATATTTTGGTCTCACCCACCAAAACATATAATTTCAACAATGCTTGGAAACCTTCAGGTGCTGAATTTTGTTAGTTGCACCCTGTAAAGACTTCTTTCCAGCAAATCTTCCAAACAACTTGTTGACACAAAGACGGTATTTATCAGTTGATTGAGAAACTTGGTGACCCTAAGAATGAACTAAACTGGGGTACGTATCTTAAAAGCATAGTCGCTAACCATGTTAGCAACTTACCTAGTACGACCACATACAGTCAGTGGTTCCAACTATGTAAGTTAGCATCTGTCCTTTTACCCCTTCATGGCTCTGAAGCTGTGATCCTTGTGTTTTTTTTTTTTGTCAGTCTAACTACACCCTTCACTGTGGGTGGGGGCAGTGTGCATATGGAGCCTCTCCTTGGGAAATTTGTAGCAGTTCAAAATTTCAGAAATGTTTTAAAAGCACAAAAAGACCACTTCAGAACACTGAAAAAAGATTATAGAGTCAACCATTTTATGAAGCTTAAATTTTAGACAGTTGGACTTTTGAAGACAACAAATAACGAAGTGTCATAACCGTTGTCAAAGTGCTGATCCTGCGATGGCCAATTGCGGGAGTTGTCCAAAGTAGCCGGACTCCTCCTCATTACTACCCATTATCACAGAGTGCCGGATGTCATCATAAAAGTTATTGTAAAAAGCGAGCCTGCCCACTCAACTCAGACAGTAACACAACTGCACTGTAAAGACAGAGAGAACAAGTTGTTCCTTCAGGCACAATTTTTTTTTTTTTTCATACAGAGCAACAAAACTCAAAAACATTTTAATCTTCTCAAATAAACTAACTTAGCTAACTGTAATAAGCATGAACTTCTTTGTTATATTTTGTGGCACTTTTGTATATCCAAACTGAACTTTTAGATTTTTAGGATGTTTTAGCTAATTTGCCAGCTGGCTAGCCCAAGAGCACTGTTACAGCGAGCTTGCTTGTGAAGTTAGGGTAAAAACCAAAAACATCGCTTAAATATGACGATTATTAACAAAGATTTTCCTTAAACAGTATTAGCTAGCTAGCAAGATGGCCATATAATCTGAAGAGTAACATAATACACAATCGCATATACAACGGTGTTGCGCTGCTTAGCTCAAACGGTCAGCTGGCTCTTCAGTTAACATTGAAGGAGGTCGTGTGGGTGTGATCGCATTGAAAGTGACCAATCAGAGTTGCCAAAATGGAAAAAAAAAAAAAAAAAGTTGCCAAAATGGTATAGACCCAACCGGCACATCCGGGTATTTCGCAAAACGTCAAGGCCACACCCCCTTTTGGGAGATAGAAAACCTCAAATCCCATTGATCATAATGTAATTTGATGTGTGTTTAGCTGTGGAATTTATCAGATTTCTTAAACTTAATTTCCTGTTTACATGCATTTCTTGATTTATTGATATGTCTAGTGATTATTTTGCTACCTTGCCCGAACCTGAGCGTTTGCGTTATCTTAATGAATTAAGGTTGATCGGTCAACCCTCTTGCCCTTTCACTACCGCAAATTTCGGACCCTGTTTCAGTTTGGGGTTAAGAATAACCAATAAATCCACATAACGTTAGACCGCAAACCTAACTCGGTTGGCTGATGCTACTTCACGTTAGCTAGTTAAGCAACTAAAGAATAAATAATGACACAAGGCATAAAAATTGTAACGAACAAACCTATGGAAGTAGTACCAAGTCTTACATATTAAAGGCTACTTATGTTACTTTCTAAGTTTAAAAAAGCGTGGCATTACCTGTTATGAAGTGTTTCTCACACATATAAACATGGGAAGACACTGGATCCCCTAGCTTTCCCTCTTCACCTTCTCTTAACTGTCCTTTTTGGATTCTGCCTTTTCCAGGTAGGATGAGGAACCTGAGATCCGAACTGATTGTTTTATGTGATGTACACCCCGGCACACAACAACTTTTAGGCAATTTCCTGCTCAATTTTCACGCGAGCTAGTCATTGGCTGTGTTCGAAACCACACACTAACATACTACTCGCACTACCGACGACGTCAGAGTTAGGGGGTAGGGTGTTCACTTGTGCGTGGGGAATGAGTTTGTGTCCGCGAGAAGTTCCCGGATGTATACTAGATCGGGCAGATATGGGTGCATCGTAAGCTCACTATTCATACACAAATTGCCCAAGATGTAATGCGACGTAAACCGCCAGAAAAACTCGCTGAGGAATAATAAGAAGAAGAAGCAACAGGAAGAGTTTGTTCATAGTGAGTAGCGTGTAGTGTGGCTAGTGTGTAGTGAGAATAGTGTATGTAGACTGTAGAGTGCGGTTTCGAACACAGCCTAGATTTAAGCGCATGAGCGCGATTGTTTTCCCCCAAAAAGGGGCGCGGCCTTGGCGCTGAGTGCTTGATGATGTTGAACCGGGTGGGTCATTTGGAATCGCAGAAGCAATAATTGTCTGGTATGCTAATGAGGAACATTGTCTGTGCGGAACTCAATTGTAAATAATAATTTTGCAGGCAAGGCCCATTGGACCAATTCGGATGGCCAGGCCCCCCTGCCTCGCGGGAGCTGCGGGGGTATACTTTACGGCCCAGCATACATGTTAATTCCAAAAAACATAAGCACGTTTTCATTGCATCAAACAATCAAGATGGAATGTCAGTTAGTATTTGGTTTATTTTATACAGTCATATTTGCTGATTTTCATGATGGGTGCCAGTAATTCTTGAGTTGATATTACATTTAGACTCATTTTGAGAAATTTGACTCATTGGGGTGGCAATCGACACCGATCTTGAAATTATAGACTGAGGACTAACAAGGAGGATGTAACATTTCGCACAAATAATGAAGCAAGGCTATTTATTTGTTGGTAAAATAAACCTTTGCAGAAGGCAAAAACCCAGTAAACAAAGTTGAAGAAAACTAAGGTCAGATTTTTTCTGCACTGATGAAGCGCACAAACATGGAGAAGCAAATGTGGCAAGTAAATGAGGTTTGATGCTTCACTTGGCTTCAGTGAGTGAAGGGCAACTGCTTAAGGTGTTGGTTTTATTTTTAGGATTCACCTCAAGGCAATAACAGCTTGCCCACAGCTGCTACCTTCTTACGAAAAGCTAAACTAACTGTGTCTCAATTTTATATTCCACAACACTACTTCTGCGTAACATATGTTGCAGTATGATGCAGAATGTTTGGCTCCCATGGCATTTACACTAAGGGCACAGTTATCTTGTGGTGCCATCTTGATATTATTTTTAAAGTATGAGCACATACGTAAATTCTTTCACACAAAAAACTAAGAAACTTTGCCATGCACCTCAGCATTTAAATCAGATTGAGTTTCTGCGGAAAAATTTTTGTTTTGTTTTTCCAAAATACAGATGTACCCATGTCCCTTACAATGCTTTATTGAAGATACACTATTCCATGTGTTTCCAATGTAAAAACAGTAGTTATTGCTTGGAACACATGAAATTGCATACAACTCCAACTCAGAAAAACTGGCCACCCCTGAGCCTAAAAAGAGGTCTAACACAGGTCTCTGATGTTTGCAGTGAACAGGCTGACCAATGGCCAATCAGTCTTGCACAACATGGAAGATGCAAGCACTGCCCAAAGGGAGTCTCCCAATGAAAGTGTCTTGAGTGTGAAGTCTATCTATGCCTGAATACTGCCCAGCAGTGCTTTGTTGAGTATCACACATAAAAAAAGAAGGTGAAATCTACATGTAACTACAGCAACTGATTTCTTTCTATCAAATTTTTTACCGGATCATTTTTGGAATTAATGGAACTGAATTGACAAAAAATGTACAAAACAAACTATTATAGTAAGATCAATTCTATACATCTGTACTTTCACAAAGGGATTTTTCAACTGTAATGGTAGAGATAGGGTCAACAACAATCACTTGCGTAGTAGGAAATGAGTGTTAATGACTTGATGTGATGTTCACCAAATGTTTCTTGAAGTTAAGCTGTAGATGATACTTTACAAAGCAAATTAGTTCTGTGACTCATTAATGTATTTTCCCCCTTCCACCAAGGCCCCTCGCCAGTGGTCAGCTTTATTTTTAATTATCACCGTAAACAACAAAACACTGTGGTGAAGCCTCACAGAGGAAGGGAATGACAAAACAAGACAAAATAAAAAAGAAAAAATGCAGTCCCACCGAACCTAATAGCACGCACAACTCAAAAACGCCTATAATTTCGGGTGCACGGTAAAAAAACAGCAGTTCTCAAAAAGATAACCAGATAATCAGGTCAAATTGGGGGACAATTTAATAGACATAAAATGCACAGAAGCAGTATTCATGCTGCTTCTGTGCATTTTATGTCTATTAAATTGTCTTTCAATTGGACCTGATTGTGAGTGCTGGTTATCTTTCTGCGCATATGACAAAACAAGACAAATTGAAGACAAAACCAAGTGCCTCTGTGCGCATACATGTACAGTATATGTGTGTATGTGTGGGAGAAAAACAAATGTGCCTCTACTGTATGTATGCATGTGTTTGACCAAAAATTCAACTTATTGATTTGATTTTATTACTTTTTCTTTTTATTCTTCTGCATGTTTGTGAGTGTTGGTGTGTGTGTAAGTGTGTAGGAATGAGTGTGTTTATGTCAATGTGTTTATGGATGTGTTACAGTGTGATTGTGTCTTTATACTGTATATGCATGTGAGTGCATTAGTAATTGTGTATGGGTGTGTGTGTTGGTGTGTGTGTATGAGGGAATGTGCACGATACTTAGTCAGTTCCATCAAGAACAAGAAAAGGGACCATCTCTCTGTGAAAAGTGTCATTTGGCCATTATTGTAAGCAATGTTTTTTTTTTTTTTGCATAGATATGTATTCTGACAAAATATTGGTCCAATACTTGATATTTATTGAGTTTTCTGATTTCCAGTTCAAGAGAATTTTTTACTTGGCAACAGTTAGAACAATGAGCAGGTTATCATTGTATTTGTTTAGTATATTTGTGACTGAAGTGTCTCCTAGCTGTTGGGATAAAGTGCTTCTGCAGTCCAAAATGGTGGATAGTTTTTGTGTTACAGAGTGAAAGAGTGAACCGGTTGACAGGCCCAGAGCGCATGAAATTAATTATCTGTTGTACCTATTGCACACCTATTGTGCTTTGTTATTTTGTGGGTGCTGGTCTGGCCTGCCTGCAGTCCTGACTTGTCCCCAACAGAGAACGTGTGGCGAATTTTAAAACACAAAATTCGGCAACAAAAATCCCGTACTGTCGCTGACCTCAGAACTTGTTTGCAGAGAGAATCGGACAAAATTATACCTGAAATACTTAATCACTTAGTGTCTTCAGTGTGTAAACATTTACAAACTGCTGTGGGAAGGAATGGCAACATTACATACAAAGTGGAAAGTACTTTACTGTCCCAACTACTGCACTATAACTAGTCACACACTATAATATTTTGTTGGGCCACCTTTAGCTTTGATCAAGGCACACATTCGTTGTGGTATTGTTTCGTCAATCTTGTACAACGTCACAACATTTATTTCCGCCTAGATTTATGTTCATTTTTGGCCAAGATATTGTACTGATGATGGGTGAGTCAAACCACTTTGTTAAGCCTTCTCCAGCACATCCCAAAGACTTTTAACTGGTTAAGGTCCAGACTCTGACTTAGCCAATTCATTTGTGAAAGTGACTGCTCTTGCTCGATGAAACCCTCTCACAATTTCAGCCCACTGTATCTTGGCATTGTCATGCTGGAATATGCCTGTGCCATCAGGGATGAAAAAGTCCATTGATGGGGTAATATTCAGTATATTTCAGGTAGTCTGCTGAATTCATTTTACAGCTGCAGGACAGTGCTGATCTCAGACCTGACCAATTGAAGCAACCCCAGATCATATCATCGCCTTCAGAGGCTTGTACAGTGGGCACTATGCATGACAGATGCATCGCTTCATGGGCTTCAGGTCCTACTCTGACATGCGCATCACTCTGGAATAGGGTAAATCTGAACTCATTTGACCACATGATCTTTTTACATCGCTAATCAGTTCAATGTTCACACTCCCCTGCAAAGTGAACTTGTTCTTTCCAAATAAACCTCACTAACAAGTGGCTTTCTTGTGGCCTTGCGACTGTTGAATCCCAGTCCTCCTAGTTCGTGTTGCATTGTGTGTGTGGAAATGCTCTTACCTTTGTAACTAAACAGTAGCCATAGCTATTGTTAATTTTTTTCACCACTATCCTCCCAGGTTTTTATTGAATTGTTTGAAAGTTCATGACCCAATTCTAGTCATTTCAGCAATCTCTTTTGCTGTTTTCTTTGCTTTATGCTAACCAATAATGTGCCCCTCCTGAAACGCAGTAATATCTTTTTAACGACAATGAGATACGTCTTCCGACATGGTTCTTTAAGGAATTACAAGTTATGCGCTGAATCAGTCAGGATTAAAAAGATTATTGCCAGCTGAAACATATTCATTTACTGCAATAATGATACAATCATAGGCTTTTGAGTATTTGCTCATTCAAATCCAAATTATGACATTTTTTTTTTTTTTTTTGGACAGGCAGTGTATGCTGCAGCAATAAAAAATGATAAAAGTGTTTACTTTGAAAAATCAATTAAGTTGATGTGGCAACACATTTAATAGTACGCTGTGGCATTTTTTCAACTTAATACAGATTAAAGATAATTTACAAATCACTGCTCTCAGTTTTCATTTTAATTTAACACATTAGACTCTAAATTCGTTGACCAGGCGCAGGCGCGGCGAATAGGGGGAGCGCCTCGCCAAGGGGGTGTATCCAGTCGTATTTTGCAATTTCGTGCCCGGCGTGGACAACAATTCAAGAAACGTGACACATTTATTTTCAATATGTGATCTTAACTCAGTACGAGATCATAGCAATCAGGCGGTATTCCTTTCCCCCACTAAAAACGATAAAACCTAAGTGACAATAATAGTATTATTAAGCCGTTTGCACACTGGACGCCAAACGAATTTCTCACACGACAGATTACATTCAAAGTCAATGCAAAGACGAGAATACACGCATTATAATACAAGCATTATATATCATTTTATATATATACATATATATATATATGCACTGCCTGATGCCGAGGCAGTTTGTGGTTGGCTGAGAAAGATTGAAGTCATTAGTTGAAGACGTTAGTTTGCATCACAGATTCAGCTGCGTTGATTAAGCCAGGTCGAGTTTCCATTACGCGTGCCAACCGCCTTTGATCTGACATCAGGACAATCGATGTAGATACTATAATTTATGTCCTGATTCAGATAGTTACATTAAATAGTGGTTGCTGTAATTATTTATTGCATTGAAATGTGCCTGACATTCTGGAAACCTGCCTGTGAGGTTTTGGGGATGTGTGACTTTGTCGCCGGTCAGCCAAATTACCACTGCACAGAAAGTAAACCAGGTTGGAGCTGGCGAGCTCTCTGCGCACTTTCGGCGGAGCCTTTATCCACAAAATTGTCACTGAGTCATGATGAATATCTGACACCTCCCCCTACTACGCTGCCACACCCATCTCGGCGCGCGTCCGTCAACCAAATTGCCAAAGTGGCTGCGCCGACGTGTTGCACCGCCTGAAAATTACCACTGCGCGGGCTGCACCGGACGAAATTACCACTGCGTGGGCTGTGCCACGCTGCACCACCCTGTGCTGCGCCAATTAGAGCCCATTGACCCAACTTTTTCTGCTTAGAGGGTTTCAATTCATTATATTACAAGGAAAAACAGCTGACATCCCCCTTAGACCCAGCTCTTTATTCATATAGGGAATATGAGTCCCTGGCCAGATCCATACAAACATATACAGTATAGTCAGGTCCATAAATGTTTGGACATTATCAAGTTTATCGATATTCTAGCTGCCTACTGTAGCAAATTAATAGTGTTCATGTCCTAAAACAAGTTTCCTCCATCCTTATTGCCATTTCTGTATTGGCGCGGCTGTGCATTTCAAAAATATCAGGTGGGCTGTTTCACAAATGTTCAATCTACATGTAGACAAGGGTGTAATTCAAAGATATAATGTGCTGTGATATATGTAACATCAATGGAAAAAAAATAAAATGTATTCTCTAGAACATGGCCATTTCAGTTGTTCAGTCCCCCTAATCATGCACAAACTGATGCACTCTTGCATGTGGAGACACATCTTGGTGTTTTGTGTATGTATGTACAGTCAGTTCCCCGGATCTGAATGCAGTTCTCCGCTTTCAACTTGAATTCTTGTGTGTTTACAGGGGCGGATCCAGGAATTTTCGAAAGGGGGGGCGCAGCCCCCATACAAGCGCCGAAGGCGCGAAGTGTCGCCGGTCTGGGGACCCTCCCCCAGAAAAATTTGAAAATGAAAGTGCCAAATAAACGTTTTCCTGGCATCTGGGAACAAAATTCAAGGTCTTATAGTTCGCTGAAAAAAGCATTTTTTTCATTAACAGTTATCTCTATTTAAGGTATAAGTTTGCATTTGACTCTGCAAAGACAATCAAAACAAAGAGCCTTAGGTCCTATTCCGATAGAAACGGACGAACTGTGAAAATGATCAAAGCATCCATCAGGATACATCATGGATTAAACATTTAAAACACAACACTAAAGTTGTTTTCTTTCATGGAGAATGGTATTCAATTCACTTTGAAGTGAATTTCCTTCTTGCACATTTGGCATATTCAGTAGGCATGCAGAGCTACAAAATCATCTTTTGGAAATTTTTAATTCTCACTGAATGGGTTGATGAAGAGCATTCTTCGGGGGTATCTATGGGCATACATATCGATCACTTTGTCATAATCAAGTTTAAGATCCAGTTGCATTGGCACAAATGTTACTCTAGGATATAGCGCTGTTATCACTACTTAAACAAACGTTATAGCTCGTCTTATAGTTAATCCATATAGGACTGCATACAACAGACAGTGCACAGTTGTCAGAGTTGAATAGTCACTTGCTATTTTACACATTCAGCTATAGAAATCATTAGTATTGAAGAGGCCTAGTTGTCCCGTGTTAAAATATAGCATTTAAACTGTAGCACAATAAATACTCAGGGGATTAACTTAACTAAAGCGTCAATATCAAAATGTAAATTCTTTAATAAAAGTAGAAATCCCGCATTTAAATTAGGAGTGAACTCATCCATAAAACCGTGTTTCAGCTTGGCTTGCTTGTGAATATTCAATAACTGATGGTGTGCCATCATAGTGATATAATATTGTAACTGCGTGCATAAATTTGCAGCTTCATGTCCGCTGGCATCGACATCTGTACAAAGATACTCTGCCGAGCGCCGTTGTTCTCGAACGCTCCAAATCCAGATAATCCTTATGATGAATTACATTCATATTTTAATTTGAAACGAGTGACGAAGTGGCCAGTGTCAACGTTACGAAGTGAAAGTATACTTTTTATCTTTTAAATGTAGTAGAGTAAAAGTAAAGGTCAAAACTCAAGTAAAGTACAAATCCTCAAAAAAAAAAAAAAAAAACTACTTAAGTAGGCTACTGTAACGAAGTACATGTACTATACTACTATATTACTATACACCTCTGACCATCACAAAGTGCGTCAGGACGGAACTCTTTTTTTTTTTTTGGACGAACCCCGGTAATTTCATTTTTCCGGCATGGCAATTTTTCGAGCTTTAAGCCCTGCGTGTAATGTGCGAAAAAGGCTGTCTTCGAAAAGTCAGTCTGCAGAAATAAGGACCGTCTATAGTTTACATCCAAGTCAAGTGAAGTGTGTTGCAATTTCAAAACTTTTTTAATGCTGTCCTCACCTTTTTTGGGGAAAAAAGTAATCGGACAATTGCCAGTTGCATGGCAAGTAACTCGTTCATTATTTATTAAGCAGAAAAATGGTCTTGAGTTGATTTTAAGTGTGGCATTTTCATTTGGACTCTGCTGTTGTTAGCTCCCAATATGGCCAAGATCAATGTGATCTAGATTTGTTGCTGTCTGTGAAACAAGTGCTCATAAGGCTAAAAAAACAATGCAAACCAATCAGTTAGATACCGAAAATATTACATGCAACCTAATCAACTACAAGCCCAATTCCGAAATATACTGGACAAAGAAAGTTAGGGATCACCCTGATTTTTAATATTGAAATATGATATGGAACATAATTTGAACTATCAAATATTTCAAATTCGAAAATTGGGGTGATCCCTAATTTTCTTTGTCCAGTATAGTTGGGAGGAAGTGTAAACTGTGAATAAAATCAAAATGCAATGACTTTCAGATCACATGAGCCAATATGTTATTTAGAATAGAACATAGATAACATTTCAAATGTTGAAACTGAGACATTTTACATTTTTATCCACAAAATGAGCTTATTTAAAATTTTCTGGCCGCAACAGGTCTCAAAAAAGTTGGGACACAGGCAAAAAAGGGCTGAAAAAGCACTTAATATATAAGAGAATCAGCTGAAAGAACATTTATCAAGTAATTAAGTTAACTGGCATCAGGTGCGTAGCATGATTGGCTATAAAAGGGATGTCTTAGAGAGGCTGAGTCTCTCAGAAGTAAAGATGGCCAGAGGCTCTCCAACCTGTGAAGGCTTGCATAAAAAAATTGTGGCATACTTTAAAAACAATGTTCCTCAACGTCAAATTGCAAAGGCTTTGAGGGTCTCATCATCGACAGTGCATAACATCATCAAAAGATTCAGAGAATTTGGAAAAATCTCTGTTATGATTCTGCCATGCCTGTTCTGTTTCTGCCATGCTTGTTCTGTTTTTGCCATGCCCTGTTATGTTTCTGCCATGCCTGTTCTGTTTTTGCCATGTTCTGCTTAGCTTTAGTTCTTTGCCATGTTTTTGTTTTTACGATGCCAGATCCACATTTCTGTTAGATCCCGGTCCATGTCTTTGTTCATGCCCTGCATTGCACTTTGTCTCCCCTGTCTGGTCTTTTGTTAAGCTACAGCTTCTCCCCAGTCCTGCGTGTCACATGTTTTGGTGATTTCATGGTTTCTGGGTTTCAAACATTCCTTCTAATCTCGTTTGCTTCCTTCGCCTTGCTTTTCTATTTTACTAACCCATACTAACAGTTTGTTATTTTGTTAAAGTTACTAACCAAGACTAACATTGTATATAATACTAACTTACTAACGAGCACCAGGGATTGTATAGCTGCACTTACTAATTGATTAACAAGCTCTCAGCAGTCGCCCTGTTCTAGTCTCCGCCTCTTGCCTTCACTGAGTCTTTGCTGCAAATTCAGCGGATCCTCCGCACCTGCTCTACTCTGTCCTGCCTCTCATTATCTGTGCACATTAGAACTCCCTAACTGTATGTTTTGTCATAGGCTGTCTCGTGATCCCTGTCCGCGTTTTGGCTTTTGCCTATTTCATGTCATTAGGTTCTCCCTCGTGTTTGCTCCCACGTAATTAGTCTGATCCAATTCACCTTTCCCTAATCATAGCATGTGACTTCCCTTGTGTGTATTTAAGCAGTCTTTTCATAACAGTTCCCCGTCAGAACGTTTCCTTTGTGCCACGCTTGTTTTCGCCTTGTACTCTATTGTGATTCTCTTCTGACTGGACCGTCCCTGATTATTGATTTTTGCCTCTGATTTGGATATTCTGCCTGCATCTGTGTACCAAGCCCATTTTGCCTGACCACGATTATTGTGTTTGCTGCCCTGGTTACGATTTGGATTTCACCCTTTGGATTTTGATTTTTGGATTGTGGACTTTGTACTGTCGCCTCCTGCTCTGCGGGGGTTCGCCTCCCTTTCCAATAAAATCCTTTTTTCCTCACTGCTTGACTCTCGCGTCTGGTTCCAGAACCGTACCTAACAATCTCTGTGCGAAAGGGACAAGGCCGAAGACCTTTACTGGATGCCCGTGATCTTCGGGCCCTCAGACGCCACTGCATCACTCACCGGCATGATTCTGTCATTGACATTACTAAATGTTCCCAGTAATACTTCAAAAAACCACTGTCTGTAAACACAGTCCACCGTGCAATCCACAGATGCCACCTAAATCTCTATCATGCAAAAAGGAAGCCATTGTTGAGCATGACCCAGAAGAGCCGCCGTGTTCTGTGGGCCAAGGCTCATTTAAAATGGACTGTAGCAAAGTGTCCTGTGGTCAGACGAGTCCAAATTTGACATTCTTGTTGGAAATCATGGGCGTCGTGTCCTCCGGGCAAAAGAGGAGAAAAACCACCCCTCCTGTCATCAGCATTCAGTTCAAAACCCAGCAACTCTGATGGTATGGGGATGCATTAGTGCATATGGTGTGGGACACTTGCATGTTTTAAAAAGCACCATGAATGCTGAAAGGTATATGAAGGTTTTAGAGCAACGTATGCTCCCTTCCAGACGACATCCATTCCAGGGAAGGCCTTGTATATTTCGGCAGGACAATGCAAGACCGCATACTGCAGCTATTGCAACAGCATGGCTTCGTAGTAGAAGAGTCCGTGTGCTGAACTGGCCTGTCTGCAGTCCTGATATTTCACCGATTGAGAACATTTGGCGCATAATTAAACGAAAAGTCTGTCAAAGGAGACCCAAAACTCTCCAGCAGCTGAAAGCCTGTATTAAACAACAGTGGGATCAAATTCCAAAGGCTAAACTCAAGAAACCTGTCTCCTTAATGCCCAGAAGCCTTTGCTCTGTGTTTAAAAAGAAGAGGGGATGCTAAACTATGGTAAACAGGCCCCTGTCCCAACTTTTTTGAGACTTGTAGCAGCCATCAAATTTGAAATGAGCTCATTTTGTGGATAAAATTGTAAAATTTCTCAGTGTCAACATTTGCTATGCTATCTCTATTCTATTGTAAATAAAATACCGGCCGGTGTGATTTGAAAGTCATTGCGTTTTGATTTTATTCACAATTTACGCTTTGTCCCAGCTATTTCGGAATTAGGGTTGTATTTCGTCTATTCATAAAAAAAAAAGAAAGAATTAACTGGTACATTGAGGAACACCAAAAGGCTCAGAGTAGACTATTGATAACATCTGTGGCGGACAATTGTATAATTCCTTTTTTGGCGATGGAAAACACCTTCATAACCAATGGCCACATCATGAAGAAAACCCTTCAAGACGCCATGCATATCTGTGCTAACCCTTTGTTTCATAGAGTATGAACAATTGCCTGCTATAAGTAAAAATTGGATACCCAATCTTCTTTTGGGACCATTTGATGGGATTTGGTGCAATTTTTTTTCTTGGGAGGGATACTAGTGGGTGGTCAGTCTGTCCATTATTTTGGGCATTATGCTTGCAGGATACATACTGCTGTCCACTGTTGTGGACATTATGCACGTGGGGTGACAGAAATAATGTGAATTCGAATAAACCTGGTCATTGATATACATGATGTCCAGTATTCTGGACATGGCTTTTTGAGCTGTTTGCTTGGCATACATAATGTCCAATATTTTTGACAGGGCATAAAATCAGGTGTATTCCAACAAATACACATGCATTACAAAGCTTATGTGTTTCAGTGTGTGCTATATAATGTATTCATTCCTCCAACGGAAAAAAGTTTGAGAAAAACTTGAACAATATAAGAATATTTCTGACTTTCGTCAACTTACCTCTTACTTGAAGACGCTGCCATTGTGATCGTGGTAAATCATGTGACTAATCAGAAAGGCAAATTTTGAACTGGAAATGTCAAATAAAATGCACATTATGTGTTTTCAGGGTATTCTTGAGCCTAGACAACATAAACCCCACTTAAAATATGTCCAAAATATTGGACAACATGCAACAAGGGGTTAAAGTCAACAATTAAGGGACGACTTCAGAGTAAATACAGAGGGTTTACCACAAGTTGTAAACTACTGTCAATCCTTAAAAACCCTGTTATGGCCCCAATTTGTCATGGACAGCAAGGGATGACAGACAAAATTCTTAAACTTCAACAGATTTAATTAAACATACACTTTGAACTAGTCTACAATCTACCTCTACTGACCAAGATTGAAATCAAAGAAAAAATGAGATATTTACAGTTCCTTTGTTATAGAGATGGGCTGCTATGTTGCAATGTCCTGGGACAGGAAAATGCTCCAACACAGGCAAAAATCCACAAAAAGCTTCACAGGTCTTGAAAAGAGTGACAGGTCTGGTCAAATGTATCCTTCCGCAATTTCTCCTTGCAATTTCTCCTACTACTACACTCTCTCGATTTTTCTCCTTATATACTCTTGTCCAGCCCCCTCTGAGGCATGCCCAGGACATGCCCAACCTAGCTCCAGACTGCTTAACAAAAAAAAGTCAATACTGCCATCTAGTGGCTTTTTTTTTTTTCCCACATTACAACCCGAAGAGCAGATTAAAGTTTGCCATGGAACATAAGAGCCTTTACAGTTCGGCAAAAACATCCCCTGAATAGGCTTGATAAAGATCAACCTGTAGCAGAATTATGGGAGGAGTAGTGTATGTAGAAGGGAAGGAACTTCCTTCACCTCAATGTACCACCTCAGCTGTAAGGCATGGCAAAGGTAGTGTAATGGCATGGTCAGGTATGTCTACTAATTGAATGGGTTCCCTGTACAAGTATTTATTGGTGATTAGACAGCTGACAAAAGCATGTTTAAATACTGACTGGACAGTGATTCACAGTGCGAATAGACAATGACCCAAAGCATAATGGGAAGGCAACTGAAGACTTTTTTAGGCAAAGAGGTGAAAAGTACTATAGCCATGTCAATCATTTGATCTGATACCTCTGCAGCCTGGCCTGGAAAAATAGGTTGAAAATGGATGGACGGATGGATGTATAGATGGATACTCGGTTCAAATAATATTTTTGACCCTTCAATTTAGACTGAAAGTATAAACTTCAAGCACATCTTTATTAATTCATTTCAAATCTATTTTAGGTGCACAGAGCCAAAATAATGAAAATTGTGCCATGTCCCAAATACTGATGGTTCTGACTATATGCAACTATGCTAAAACTTAAATTACATTCAGATATGTTTTTTGGCAGGATTTGTTTCTAACATCCAGGACACTTATGGAACATCAAAATTTTTAAAGTACCTGTTTCTATTGGGTCTCAAGAAAAGTAATAATAAAAAATATACAGATTTTAGAGCACTCTCAAGAAACCATCCCCACAACCCTCAAAAATATAAAATACAATAAAATAAATAACATTCTTACAGCTTCTACTTTTGAATAATTAATGTTATAATATAGCCACAATCATGGCTATCTCCTTTGGGGTGCCTCTAATATATCTAAATGACATCCTAATTCTTCCCACATGTCCTCAGGAAGCACTACCCAGCAGAGTATATCAAATCTCTCAAGTTTTCCAAAATATAAATGTACAATACCAAAACCCAATTACCGACTGGAGGTAAAAATATGTTTTTGATACTGGCAACAACTGCAAGCTCATCTATTCTCACTCGCTGGGGTATATTTATTCATAAAATGTATCACATTTCACAATGTGGACTCCAGACTGGTCATGCTGCTGTATTATAGGAGGATTCAACTTGCAAAACCTGCTAAGTCAAGTTTTGAAAATAAATGAGTTATCTCCCTTTCAGGCACCTGTGCATGTCCCACTGATAGCTCCACTTTCAAAACCTACTAAATCATGTGATTTGTAACGGAAAAAGCGAAACTCTGTCAAAACCCACCAAGTCAAGAGGAAAACTCTGTCAAATTCGGCTAAGTCATCAGCCAATGTGGAAACGTGATTCCGTTTTCATTCGCTAGAAGGAACCAATCACAGTCAAGCTTTTATAGCCTGTTTAGCTTTTGCTTTCTCTAACTCTAACTGGTTTGGGCAGTTCAGAAAAGTTTGATGATGGTGATACCATAAAAGGGGGATTTGAACCCATGGACATAGCAGCTATTCAACCACTGTGCTGTCTGTAACATTGAGTTGTATGTAGAGTGGGTCTTGAGTCAAATACCTTCACCTATTGAGCAATGGGGCTGGTTTAAACACTGTCAAAACCTGCTAAATTTCCACTCCACTTTCAAAATGTTAGATTATAAATATCAAAGACAGATGATATAAATATGAACCTACATTTATTCAAACATTTTTACTGCTGCAAAATAAAAGGTTTTATGTCCAAGAAGCACTTCATGTTTGGCAGAAAGTGCAAGTTTTCTTGAGAAAATATATTTGAATATACTGTACACATACACAAATACTGTACATTTTTCTTTTTAGGTTTGAGGCTGAATGAGCTTTTTTGGTGCTACAGTGCGCACAGCAGTATTCACCACACTGTCTAACAAAGAGCATAATTCATCTCTCTTCAGAGGTGAGAAGCAGATCCAGATGAAACAACTGGTAGTTTTTTTGCTGTGGAGGGTGACTACAATTAATGCAGCAACAAGGGCCATAGCATGCAGAAAATTTCAGAGAGTTGCTTTACACAACACACTCCACAATGATGTATGCATGTGATTGAAGGGTGTGTGAAAATAAGCTCTGCATAACAGATAATTGAGAGGGTGCCTGTATATGTAACTACATTGAGATTCCCAGCCAATATTCCTATGCTCATTTCATGTGCTCCACGCATTTCAGCGCTGGAAATCATACACAAATATTGAGTGCCTATGATCTCTAGTGCTCCTCGGACTAAAAACGAACATATCATCCGAGATACTCTGATACTCATGCTTTGTCACCAGTACGCTGATTGTTAATATGAATATGATGCGTGCACCATCTTATGCTGCTCGTAATTATCACACACTCGCCTGCTCAAAAAAGCTGCAGGTTTTAAATGGCTGTTAGCCGATAGGTAAACCCAAGGGCTTAGCAGCACTGCTCATCTGGCCGAGTGGAATGCATCCATATTTCACTCCTTGTCCACATTGCTGGTCATCTTCCTCATCCTTCATGTACAGAGGAACTGTTGTGATTTTCATTCAGACAACATTCATATTATGAGGTTCCCCCATCCTCAAGCAATTGGAGAGAGACAGATTCTTCAGAAAATTAGGCTCTATTGTGGCATGTTGATGAATATAAAGCAGAGTTCTTTTTGCGCAAGAAGAACTGACATCTTGCTTATCACACCCAGTTTTTATAGCATCATCACAGGAAATATCTTCCAAATATGGTCTTTCCGCCTTCTCATTCTCACGCTACAGCAGGACAGGCAAACCAAAACACTGCCAACTTCCCTTGAGAACTTCAACCAAAAGATAAGCATGCATAACACTAAAAAGGAGAAGAAAACTACAGTCAAGAGTGGAAAAATACAGTCAAAGGAATAGTATACAAATGATACATAAATGATTCAACTGATCATGTTTTTCAGTAACAACTAATGATTTTACTGAACAAATATTGATCAAAGCTACAGAAATCAAAGACATCACCTGATTATGTTTTCGAATCAACTAAACAGAAGCCTGCTTACCAATCAAAGCTACAGAAGCCTGCTACTGTGTGTGTGAACTGCTCATGCATGTGTGAATTGAGTTGCTTGTATGTGTGTGTATGTGTGTGTGTGTTTATGCATGTGTATGTGTGCTGCTTGTGCCTGTGCATGTGTATGTGTGTGTGCATGTGTCTGTGTGCACTGCTCGTGTGTGTGAATTGCTTGCATGTGTGTCTGTGTGTGAACTGCTTGTATGTGTGTGTGTGTGTGTGTGTGCATGTGTACGTGTGCTGCTTGTGCCTGTGCATGTGCATGTGTGTGTGCATGTGTCTGTCACTGCTGCATACATAATATGGTTACTGATTATGATTATTGATTATAGTTATTCAATATGGTTATTGATTTACTGATGAATATGATGAGAAATATTGAAATATGATCGTCAACAGAACATGCTCGCATACTTACAGTCAGGGCTTAAGTATTTGGACAGTGACAATTTTTTAATCCTATTGGCTCAGTGCATCACCATAATGGATATCAAATGAAATTGTGTGCTCAAGAGGACCTGTCATTTCCTTTAGTTAATGGCTGCCAGAAATCTAGAAAACTAGACATCACCAGACACTTAAGACATCTTCCCTGTTTATTGCTCTGCCAGCTGTGTTAAGTTCCTGCTCGTTCTTGGGGCATTGGCACTTTCAGTTCTGCCTTCAGCCAGAGAAATGCATGACTTGATTAGATTCCGTTCAGGTGATTGACCTGGCCAGTGTAGAAATTCCACTTCTTTGCCTCAAAAAAGTCTTGGGTTATTTTCACCGTATGTGCTACTGGTCATTAATCATTGTTCAACAGCACTCTGAAGCGCATTCTAATAAGCTCTGAAGCATTTGGCTGAATCTGAGCAGATAAAATAACCTATACAATTCAGTATTCAGCCTGCTGCATTTGTTAGCTGTAAATCATCAATAAATACAAGGATGCCAGTTCTTTTGGCAGCAATACATGTCTACACAAAAAAAAAGCTGTTTCCATCATTCTTCACAGATATGGCAGCATGGCTTGGATCACAGGCAGTTCCTTCACTTTGCCATACTGTTCTCTGTCTATCATTCTGGTGCAAGCTGTTCTTTGTCTTATATGTCAATGGGATATTGTTCCAGAGCCATACAAGCTTTATTTGATGTATTATTGCACAGTCCTGGGGCATATCAATGGTTTATATCCTGTGTTAAACTCTCTATATTTATTGAACTTTGATTCAACAGGGAAATGGTTGTTTAGTCATTGACAGCAGTTGTTATGCACTGTCTTGGGGGCCTTTTGGTGTTCCTGAGCTCATCAGTGTGATCTTTCTTTTTAATAATTTAGCAAATAGTTTATTTGGCCATACCTAATGTTTTTATAATCTCTCTGATGAGTGAGTTTAGATTACTCAGCCTAATGTTGGTTTGCGTCACAAGCAGTGACAGCTGTTTGGACTTCATATTCCACAGCAAGAGAACCCTAATGCAAATGTCACAAACAAAATCAGCTCTCAACCATTTATCAGCTTACTTGTAAATGAAACATCGTACACCTGGCCTTGGAACAGCTGAATCCAATTACTTTTGGTCACATGAAAAGTGGTGGATCTCGTAAAAAGTACTGAAATTCCTACACTGTTCGCCTGATTTGGATGTAAACACCCTCAAATAAAAGTGAAAGGTTGTTTTTGGAGCTCATATTCAGAATTATAGAACTGACTGCATGTACATGCACAAAGTCCAAAGATGCGTCTTGGCATGAAGACAAAACACTTGTGAAAGAGTTTGCCTTTCACATATTTATAAACTGATGACCTAAAAATCACAGATGAAGCAAATAACATTTCTCTCAACCATGGCGCATATCAAGGTTTGCAGACAGTTGGCTCTCATAGTCGACGTGTCCTGAGCTACTTCGACAACAGCCAAATTGCAATAACCAAACTAGGCCTACGCTGTCGGCGGCTGACAGCAAGGGGTATATCCCCAAAATTCCCCAATCCTCGAAGCCCCCTTTATTAGATTCCCCTTTACTAGACCTACAATTTGAGGCAAATTTGAGGTCTGTGTAAGTAATTGTTCCAGAGATATGGTTAAAAAACTGATTTTTCCAATATATAGCACCACCTGGTGGCAAACCTAGGAGTGCATACTCGCCCAAAATCTAATCAGTTCATCCTCTCTACCATATCTACCCAAATGCTAAAAATAAGAAGCCAATGTAAAGTATTTTGTGAGTTATCGTGCTAACGGCTAAAATCTGCGGACGCGGCGGCAGCGGGTGGGGCGAAACCATGATATCCCCGAAACTGGTTTTTCGGGGATATAATGAGTGAGTCAGAGCATCTCTGATGTGGAAAAAAATCTCAGGCAGAAGTAGTGAGTAGTGAGTCCGTACCAAGGAGGAACAAACCATGACCCGGCAACAAGATGACGGGTCTTCAAGGCTCATTGATGTTCAAAGGCAACAAAGGCTCTACCGTCTGGTCTGGACAACCAGAAGGGCTACTGTGGCACAAGTCACAGACGATTATAGCCTTTTGTACCCACTGGTGCAAATCGATGAAATTCTTCCTGTTTCTTAACCAGAGTTTTAAAAAAAGTAAGTATGTCAAAAACTATACATGCCAGAAATATGCAACCATATGATCAGATTCAAAGATTTTTTAAAACTGGAGAACTATATTTCTATGACCATACAGTCATTTTCCATCAAAGTCTCATTTTCTAATGCTTATTTTCGTCAAAGTTTGCAAACAGAATGTCCAAGAATTAAAATTTTGAAGATTTTTTTTGTTGATTAGCATTAGCAAGAATGGAAGAAATGAAACCAATATGGACTACATGCATGTTGTCAAAATATCTTACGAAGAAAAGTATTTTGCAGTTTCTAGTCATACAAATTCTGGAGAAGTTTTTCAAAAACTTAGATATGTGTAGAAAAGTGCCCATTTTCTTATGTTATTATTAATTATTTTGATAGAATGCCATGTATCTTACACTATAAAGATTTGGAATATGGTTCAATGCTTTTTTTGAAACTAGGCACCACCAAATAGTCAGGGACAACAAACATTAAATTTCTGATATTCAGGTTCAACGATGCATGTATGTAAAATCCAAAAAATATCTAATTGGCCACTTACATTCAGGTTGTAAAATTTTCCCTGAATGTTTTACAGCTGCTAATGGATTAAATGACTCTTCTTTAGGGTTCCTGTACAAGCTGATCACCAATGAAAAAACTGTCAAAATTTCGAGCCTTTCAAATTCTTTATTCTTTTTAAAAATTTTTTTCCAGAGGGAGCCATTTTAGGTTGGGTTACCAAAACTGCAAAATCACACCCAAATTTGGTCTCAATTTGGTTTGCACAGAGTAACTGTTCTCACTTCTAACACATGGAACCATGAGCGGAACGTTTGGAATGCCGTACTTTTCCCCCTACATATAGAATGTACATAAAGGCCTACATCAAATGAGAACAAAAATACCTTTATGATATAGAAATCCAGATTGGTCTGGATACATTTGCTAAATCTGAAATTATTGGTAAAGGTGTTCCAACTCTGACATAGCTCACCAATGCTTTTTAAAAATAAATAAATAAATAAATAAAAACGCAAAAACCTCAACAAGTGAGCGTAAAAACGTTTCTGGAAATTGGGGAACCTCTCTCAAATTTTGCCGTTGTCATAAATCTTTTCCGATGCAATACTTCAAAATGCGCATAAAAATATCGAGGGCTGACTACAATAAACAGTTATGTCCAGATGTTATATATTGGACATAACTGTTTATTGCAGTCAGCCCTCGATATGGAAACAGAAACATGGCCATTGAGAAATTGTAGCTAACATTAGCCACCTTGCTAAGTCCTGAGAAGTCTCCCTCTTCATAGGCCATGTTGCATTTGGCCAAATAATCCAAGACTTCTGTGGCCATAAAACCACAGAAATCACGCAATAGTCTGAAAATATTTGCAGACTAATAAAAAACGTTTCACCCTCAGCAAATTATATGCGATTTGTTATAAAAAATAAAAGACTCTAGCATTTTGACTGAACAATTGACAATATACCTCTCAGTGAGAAAAGACGACAGCCAAATGTAGCAGTTCCAAAACTGCCAAGATATAAATACGATTAGTCAATGCCACCATTAGCCAAGAAAATACAGCAAATAAGCTTTGGTTTTTTCCTCCAGTTAGACACAGACAGAAAAAGTATAAACCAATGAATCAGGTCAAGGTGGGTTACACAATGTGGACACCTGTGTGCTGCTTTTTTAAGTGCTTTGTCTTGCGGCTATCAGTTACTTTAAAAAAAAATCATATATGAAAACAGCTAACAAAAATTAAACTGGCAAAGGGTTCTTTGTAGGGAGCACTGCAGTTGGGTCAACAAACTGTAAAAAATCAGGTGCTCTTCAAGACGAAACAATTGGGGAAAACAGAGAAACCGGCTGTCACAAGAAAGTTAAAAAAGCAGCCAAAAAAGAGGCAGTCCGAGGCACTCTGAAAAATATTCCATATGGCCAATTTCAAAGACTGAGAAGGATCTGTGACACTGAGACAGATTTCGAATTTCAGGCTAAAGACATGTATCACAGATTCGAATAAAGGAAGATCCTCAACCGAGCTCTCACTAGAGCACAATCTCTGGATAGGAAACAACTCCTTAAAAAAGTCCCACGCACACAATCCCCCCCCCAGGTTTATTTCACCACATGATAACATATAACATATATGTTATCCTATAACATTAGGCACATCATAACCAAAAACTGGGACATTTTGCTCAGTGACCCCGCCCTATGTGTTGCATTTCCCAGCTCTCCATCTTTCTCTTTCAGGAGGGCCCCCACAATCCAAGATAGTCTGGTCAGCAGTCACTTACCATCTTCTAAGCCCACCTCCTGGTTCCCAAGACCCACCAGGACTCATAGATGCTGCTCGAGTAACCACTGTAACAATATAAAGAGGACAAACACTTTCCAGGATGTGTCCAGTGGTCGTATTTTTCACTGCAGACATTTTGCCAATTGCAATTCAATTTTTGTCGTCTACAGATTGGAATGTCAGTGTGGATGTTTTTATGTGGGCCGCATGAAACGGAGGATGCGTGACAGACTGGTGGAACATAAACATGCCATCAGAACCCAGAATCCAAACTATCCAATGGCAGTTCACTACAGATCAGCTGGACATCCCAGTCCAGACACTTTGAGAATCATGGCCCTGGAAGTGATTCCCCAGACTGTGCGTGTGGTGGCAGGCTCAAACATCTACTCAGGAGAGAAATGTTCTGGATCAACACACTTAGAGCATCGGGGACAACCAACTTTTTAACTTTCTTGTGATAGCCGGTTTCTCTGTTTTCCCCAAAAATTAAACTGGTTTCTCTTGAAGCCCAAACGCATACTGATTTTTTTTTTTTTTTTTCCTCAAAACCAAGGTTTGTGGTTTACTACAGTAATAGACTGTTTACCAGAGCATAGATTCAGGAGAGGCAGTAACCTGCAATAAGTACAGGTGAGTGAACACCACTGCTACTTTGACCAGAACTACAAAGATGGTCGCTTGGTACAGTGAATCTCGTGTTCTTTTAGGCTGCGCCACGTGTGTCGGCTGGGCACATGAGTATCATTTACCCAGGGAAGAGATATGGTCCCAGGATATACGGTACAAAGAAGAAGACAAGCTGGTGGAGGGAGTGTGATGCCTGGAGAAATGTTCAGCGAGGAAACCCTGGGTCTGGGAATTTGAGAGGATATCAGTTTGTCGGAGTTGTTAAGGCAGCATGAGGGGGACTAACACAACATTAGGCTGGTGGTTTTAATGTTGTGGCTAATCAGTGTAAACCAGTGCATAGCTCCCTAAGTGGAATGTCTGAAAAATGGCAACCTCTTAGTTTAATTTCCCATGATCTGTGTTCAACCCCAGGACTTTTGATGAAATAATGACTCTGTGTATTGGGACCTGCATACAGCCATATGTTCAGATAATGTAAATTAATAAAACCAATGAATTGCAGAACTTTTTGCACGTAGGCTGTACTTGAATATTGATGAGAAGAAATCCAACGTGGGACTTTCCTTCATTTACTTTCTTAATTAGCATGTGCATGAGCATTAATACTTGAAAGGCAAATAATGGATTCAATATTTGTCAAAGGTCTGAATGAATGAATATTCCCTGCCCTCTATAAATTGGTGCTGATGAAGGTTAACCAGTTGATTTCATTCTAAACCCTCAGGTTATAATGATGACCATGCCCATATGAAATGTACAAAAAGCCTTTGCAGTGCTAACGTTTATGAAGCTAGTTCACGTAAACCAACTGCATAGAATATCAATACATTCCTTTGAGATCCAGGGAGCAACAGCCTGTAGCCATTAATTGGCTGAAGTTAGAGGCTGGTTCAGGGAAGCTGCTTCCTCATGCAATGTCCTTTTTAAAATTCATTGGAAAATTACCACAGATCTGCAGTTTCTACTTAAATTTGTCTGTATGGGCTGGAATGCTTTGGCAGTTTAGATAATTCACAATGTAAGTCCACCACCCTCTCCCCCTTTCCCTTCGAAAATACGTTATACCTCAGGGAGATATCCATCTGATCCACATTGCAAGTACATCCATGAGGATGCTTACAGTGCAATCGGAGTTTGTTTATCAAGTACTAACCGCTAATGAGCCTGCCTTTTGGCAACAAGCAACTTGAAACACATCGTCCATCTGCATATGCTGAATTTCTCAAGGTAAAACAGGGTTTGGGTGAATATGCAGCCAGTGATGTGAATCTCAGACAGTTTTCTGTTGAATATCGGATGCTACCAGCATGTCAACCAATGACATCTTTTCAGAGGAAAAAAAGATAGATAAATTTGTGAGATTATTCTAAAACGATAATGTTGGACCCTTTCCACTCCACTCAGAAATCTGGGCAGCCCTCCATGTCACAGGTCAAATTTTACAATAAAATAAATGCCTTGGTACATTGGGGTCTGTGCTCAACATTTAAAATTCAATCTATCAGCCATCAAGGAAAATGTCACACCTCAGTACACCAAAAGAGCACGCTGAGCTGCTTCAAGGAAACCTCTCAGAAAATGTTTAATGTCAACCTCCAATACCTATTGTTTTCTTCCGTCAAATGCTGCCAAATCACATTCTACTGTACCATGATGTGGTCAATACCTGATGAAGTCCGGGCTTGTGACCCTTTCAATTTTCTGTCATCATATGCTGCTTTTATATGATTTATACATTCTACAAAATGCGCAAATGTCTAAAAAAAAAAAACACAACCATCTCATTGTACTGCCATTTCTCATGAACTACGTGCAGTTGCACATGGTCGTGCTTAACACACGCAAGAGAACAGCCGACTCTTTCATTATATTCTTGGTGCGAAGTACGGCATGATTGTGCAATAGTTTTGGGAATTTACAGAAGAGTTCAGGAGCTCTATCCATCAGTTTGAGGCAGCAGTGGCAAGCAGGAGCAAAGCTGACCATCACCTCTCCCACAAAAGTAGGGCTCTAACTGGTGAGGCTCAGCCCTCCTCTTTGAGCTAACTGCTCTGCTCTATTTGACACCTGCAGTTTGCCTTTGCTAGCTGTGACCGCAATATATGACTCAGCTTGTGGATAACGGGAAAAAAAGGTGCTGGGCTGAGAAGCCTTTGGAGAAAGAAGCGTGCTACACTGCACTTTCCTGCCTTTAGGGAAGGAGCTGAGGCAATTAGATGGCCTTTCTAGAAGAAGGAGTAAGACATGGCCAGGCCTCGCATTTCTGTCAAGGCTAGGACAGCTGGTGATATCAGATATGACATGGTAAATGGTATAAACCTTGCCTGTGGCTGTAAAAAAAAAACTAAACACGGTTTTTACAGGGGCTTCAGAATGTCCCAAAATCTGCAGGACATATCAAAATTTTGGATGACTCACAAAGGATGAGGCACAAAAAGTGCTCGAGGGGTAGAGCGATTCGGCGCAACATCTACACGAGCCGAGCCGAGAGCGCGTTCGCACTCCTGCTGTCCTTTCAGTTTCTGACCTTCAACAACAGATAAGCTTTACCCTACACTCCCATCTCATGCTGTGTCACTGCATGGTGTTTCGTGTGGTGTCAGTTTCCTTCAGCTTCCATTTCAGCAAATTCAGTAATAATTTCAGTGGAGTTACTATTTCCTCTGATAAGAGGAGACCTTATCAAATCATTTAGCCACTCTACCCAAGCAAGAAATATAAATTAGCTTTTCCCTTCTGCAGATACTAACAAAACTTCAATTGTATGAAGACTGTAAGCAGTAAATATACTTTAAGATGGAAGAATTGAGAATTGGCATGACCCCTTTTTCAATTGAGAATAGGCATGACCCCTGGGTCCGCTCCTGCCAGCAAGGCAAGCTGCCTGAAAATGTGTGCAAGTCTTGCCCAAAGGGAACATTTTCACCTACAGCAGCAACAAATCACTTTTTCTTAACTTTCCCCAGCACATTCACTCCCTCCCTCCCTCCCTAGCCACTGCATCTCCCTCCCTCGCCACTGCATCTCCCTCCCTCAAACACGTTCTCATCCCGACTCGTCATATAGTGATGCTACCTGACCAAGCGTTGATATACCACAAAAAAAGAGGCTTTTAGCATCCTTATTTCATGCTTAGGGTTAGGGTTCAGGTTAAGGCATAGGGGTCAGGGGGTAGGGTTCGTTTTAAACTGGCGTGAAATAAGGACGCCAAAAGCCTCATTTTTCGCTGTGTTGGCACTTGGTCAGGTAGCGTCACTATATGACGAGTCGGAATGAGACTGGGCTCCACCCTCCTGTAGGCATGCTGGTGCAGTGGCTAGCACTGCTGCCTCACAGCTTGAAGACTGTGTAGCCTGAGGGCTTTCTGTTACTCGGGTTTCCTCAAAGTGCTTTGACTTCCTACTGCAGACAAATACATGCATTTCACGTTAATTGGAGACTCCAAATTGCCTCTAGGAATGAGTGTATGAGTGAATGGTGTGTGTGATCTCCTCATCACTTTGATAAGAGTACGAACACTGACGCGATATGAGCTTATGAGTGTTGAAAGAGCCGCAGAGCACGTAATCAACCAATCTCGATCTTCCTCTGCCCCATTTCACACTCTCAGTTGGACACTTATCTCTTCCTAATACCCAACTCTTTCTCATCCGCTTTCCCTCTCCCTCCTCCCCCACTTTATCTCTCCCTCTCTCTCTCCATCTCCCTCCTTCAGCCCTATTTCATTCTCTCAAAATCTTGCCATCTCACCCCCCATTTACCAAAATCACTTCTCCTTTTCTCTCCCCCCGACCACCACTGTCCTTCGCTTCCTTTCTCAACCTCCCTGTCCCTCATATCACACTCTCTCTGTCTTATTTTACTTTCCCTCCTACTGCCTCTCCCTCATCTCCCCTTCCGATTAAAATGCTTTATTGAACCTGACACACCGCGGATTAATATTGCCAAAGGAAAAACAGCAATAAATGAGGGTGGGAAAACACAAAGGATCCATTTAATCCAGTCTTGAAAGCAGCAATAGCAACAAGTTAGAGCAGTATATGCAGGGTGTTATGTTGTCAACAAAACAAATGACACCTCAGTCTAATTTTCCCCTTCCTGCATCACTGAAATTCAAAATCCACTTTTCAGGCTTGACAGGCATTGAGCTGCATGAACTGACAACAAGACAGTGAATAATGGGAATAAAAATGATAGAAGGGATACTAATAACAACAATAATAACCCCAGGATCACATATCAAAATATCAGTGTATGACAGGATTACAAAAATAGGAAAATGTATCTTTTACCGCTGCTTTGGATAGTAGCAGGGTACATGTTATATACATGGGCATCTGGCAACTAGTAGGGTACATGTTATATACATGGGCATCTAGCAACTTGGGAAGACATTAGCCTGGATGTTAACTGCCGCATGTAAATGCCAATGTCAGTTTTAATGGCTTCCTCCATCTTCCAGTCTGGGAAAAACAAATACGTTCACACCATAGAAGACCTCAAGGAATGCAAGATGAATGCACGTCCCATCACAAAAAGCTTCCATTTTGAGAGTCAAACCACTCCGCTTCCCATATCTCTGTAACAGCCCAAACTGCAACCAGTAGTGGAGCTTTGGATGGCTTAATAATGAATGGGTTGGGGGACTGAGAAATGCCACCGTGCTTCATATCGGTTGGGGTCGCACATTTCCCCCAATCAGCAGGCCCCATTACCCACAGTCACAGGCCATGATTGGAGAGGGAGTCGGAAAAGCCGGCGCATACACCCAAGAGAACAGTATGTGTGGGTACTTTCAGGAAGATGAAACAGCATGAGAAATGATCCCCATGATAAATGTGAGATTACAACACTAGGCCCGCTGAAAAATGTATGCAGTAGAAGGCTCAACGGAGCCTTTCCTCGCTCAGCCATCTCACATCCAAACAAAAAACTCTGGCTCTAAAAAACACTGAGGTAGCTTAATCTACACAGAACTTTCTAGAATAGCATATTTTTTTAATATAGAGGACAATAATTCAAGTTTGTTTATTACATTTTGGTCAAATTTGATTGATGCGCCAAAAGCGCAGGACTGTGTTGTAGTAAGGAGAGATTAGACGTAAGTTTCTTTATCATTGCAGTGCTCTGGGCTCTGCATGGTTGTACTGTCTGCCTCTATGTAATCCATAGTGCTCTATGCTTTTCTCAATTAAAAAACTCAAAATAATAATGATTTATGCCAAGATAAAATGAGACAATGAAGGTGGCTAAATATGAATAGTTTTCAAGTTTAAAGACACCCAATTTTACCATTTTTGGTTTCTCTGGTACCAGGGTTGGGTTCAATTACTTTTTTCAATTACAATTACAGTAATTGTAATCAATTACTTTCGTAATTGTAATTTAATTTAAATTGAATTTTTAATCGAAAAGTAATTGTAATTATAATTGAACATTCTGTACAGGAAGTAATTGTTGTAATTCAAAAAAGTAATAGAACCCAACCCTGTCTGGTACAGTACAGTATGTAGACTCAGTGCAGGTAAAATATGAAAGTGGGGTACATGATGAGGTGCTAAGACAGCTGTAATTCTCAAAATAAAATAAAATTCTCAAAAAGGCCTCTGAGAAAAGCTTTAAATGCTCTGCTTCATCATTGAAAATGTTCAGAAAATTCCATCCATTCAGAATTAAAGCTACAGTCTCTCTGGGGCTTCGTGCACAAAAAATATACAACCCCAATTCTGAAATAGTTGGGACAAAGTGTACATTGTGAATAAAATCAAAACGCAATGACTTTCAAATCACACCAGCCAGTATTTCATTCGCAATAGAATAGAGATAACATAGCAAATGATGAAACTGAGAAATTTTACAATTTTATCCACAAAATGAGCTCATTTCAAATTTGATGGCTGCTGCAGGTCTCAAAAAGGTTGGGACAGGGGCCTGTTTACCATGTTGTAGCATCCCCTCTTTTTTTTAACACAGAGTGGAGGCGTCTGGGCATTGAGAGACAAGTTTCTTGAGTTTAGCCATTGGAATTTGATCCCACTCTTGTTTAATACAGGCTTCCAGCTGCTGAAGAGTTTTAGGTCTCCTTTGACGGACTTTTCGTTTGATTATGCGCCAAATGTTCTCAATCGGTGAAAGATCAGGACTGTAGGCAGGCCAGTTCAGCACACGGACTCTTCTACTACGAAGCCATGCTGTTGCAAAAGCTGCAGTATGTGTTTTTGCATTGTCCTGCTGAAATACACAAGGCCTTGCCTGGAATAGATGTCGTCTGGAGGGGAGCATATGTTGCTCTAAAACCTTTATATACCTTTCAGCATTCATGGTGCTTTTTAAAACATGCAAGTGTCCCACACCATATGCATTAATGCATCCCCATACCATCAGAGATGCTGGCTTTTGAACTGAATGCTGATAACAGGAGGGGTGGTCTTTCTCCTCTTTAGCCCCGAGGACACGATGCCCATGATTTCCAACAAGAATGTCAAATTTGGACATGTCTGACCACAGGACACATTGCCACTTTGCTACAGTCCATTTTAAATGAGCCTTGGCCCACAAAACACGGCGGCACTTCTGGGTCATGCTCAACAATGGCTTCCTTTTTGCATGATAGAGTTTTAGGTGGCATCTGTGGATGGCACGGCAGACTGTGTTTACAGACAGTGGTTTCTTGAAGTATTCTTGGGCCCATTTAGTAATGTCAATGACAGAATCATGCCGGTGAGTGATGCAGTGGCATCTGAGGGCCCGAAGATCACAGGCATCCAGTAAAGGTCTTCAGCCTTGTCCCTTATGCACAGAGATTTTTCCAGTTTCTCTGAATCTTTTAATGATGTTATGCACTGTTGATGGTGAGACCTTCAAAGCCTTTGCAATTTGACGTTGAGGAACATTGTATTTAAAGTACTCCGCAATTTTTTTACGCAAGCCTTCACAGGTTGGAGAGCCTCTGGCCATCTTTACTTCTGAGAGACTCAGCCTCTTTAAGACATCCCTTTTATAGCCAATCATGTTACACACCTGATACCAGTTAACGTAATTACTTGCTAAATGTTCTTTCAGCTGATTCTCTTATATATTAATTGCTTGTTCAGCCCATTTTTGCCTGTGTCCCAACTTTTTTGAGACCTGTTGCAGCCAGAAAATTTGAAACGAGCTCATTTTGTGGATGAAAATGTAAAATGCCTCAGTTTCAACATTTGAAATGTTATCCATGTTCTGTTGTAAATAACACATTGGCTCATGTGATCTGAAAGTCATTGCATTTTGATTTTATTCACAATTTACATTTCGTCCCAACTATTTCGGAATTGGGGTTGAATTTTGATCTCCATCTACACTACTAGGCAGTCCCATAATTTTAAAACTAAAATGGGTCAGCAGCGTTTTCAAAAGTATCCATTTTAGGGATTTGAAAATGTTTGCATATTGTGGTTGCTAGGTGAAAATGTAGCGAATGTTATGCGTTTTAAAATGAAAATGTATGAGTATGGACATAACCTAGCATGCTCAAGATTCCACAAATGCAATGAACTGTGAGCTCTACCAAGCAATCTACTATTTTACATTATTCACATAAAGCTGTGACAAGACAGTCAGGTTTGTGAAAATTCCAGCAAATTCAGTAAGTATAGACTGCTTCAGTTCTATAGGTTAACAGCCTAAGCCGAATTTTTAGGCTGAAGTTGAAGCATATAATTTATGGAAATGAGTAGCTTGTTCTCTATTGCAATTACTCATTGTCTTAATTGTTTGTACATATGCCTGTACAAAGCATTCTGAAACAGTATTTCTGAAAGCTATAAACCTTATGCATTATGTATATGCTACTTTCACTTTACGTGTTAGGCTCAACCTAAATCAAGGAATCAAGCTGTGTGTGAAAACTAACTGTGGGTTAACTGAACCCAGTCCAAACATGGTGCGCATTTGCCATTTGCAGTTTTTTTTTTTTTGTTTGTTTTTAAGAAAATATACTCCACAAAGACAGTCACATAGAAGGTAGTGTTTTTACATAATTTTCTCAAGTATTCTTGACTCCTCTTATTTCGGAGATTATGCCATATTATGCCATCACTGTTTTCCTCTAAAACTGTTATACTCTATCCTCCCCATTGTGATATATTATATAGCCTTATGTTTTTCACCAAGAAAAAAGGTTGTCACTATCTCAGCTGAGCTGCAGCAAAGCAAGGTCTGACAGGAATTCTGCAGCCTTGCAATGCAGGAATCCAAATCACTTATGGAGAACAAAAGATGCACAGCTTGTACTGTACATGGGTTTTATAATAGAGTGAAGTCACAGGGAAAAAGTTGCAAACGAATATAAACAGAGTGTGGACATGTATGTGAGGATGAGAGGATTTCCACTGCAGCCATACAATTTATTGTAAATCAAATTCAGCATCACTATTTCTGTGAAGCAATAAAAATAGAAGAAAAATGGGTGGCAGAACTAAATGTTTATCTTAATCGGCAACATCAGTCTTCCAGGAGTTACAGCTCTCTAAGCACAATGATACCGTTCAAATCAATCTACTTCCATCAAGTCAAACACGTCTAGATACCTACAGCTCATTTCAGAAGTGCTCTGCATAGCTGAATCTTGTCATTTTCTCAGCGAGAATTTCATCAAGAGAACAAAAATACAAAATTATTTTCCTATATTACTTTCAATAAGGCCAACCCAGGGCAATCAAGCTCCGCCAACGTATTCTGCAAAAAGACCCCCAACTGCTAGCACAGAGCAAAAACCCAATTTACTTTTATTACAACCGTAATAAACTGCATTACATTACAAACATAATAATGTACCGCACACGTAATGCAAATCTGCCGCTTTAACACAATTCTTGCAAATGTCATAAGTTTCCCACAAATGTAATATCAGTTGTCCATCATAAATATCATACTAATACCCATACCCACAAATGTAACAGCAACAATTGCAATAGCAGGGATTTGTTATTTTTGCAGTACGCAGCCAGTATACTCACTCCATTTGCATCTGTACCTCATGAAAAGCTGCAGATTTGTATTGGGATTGTGGTTTTATGTTTGCAGAACATTATAGTGTCTGATAATAATGCAAAACAAGAAATCACTCAAAATAACAAGAATGCGCTCAGAGAGTGCATAACTCTACCAACGCAACTGGAATTTTACTACCATCTGGTGGATTTTAAGGTATATGGCATTTATTCCAATCTTGCAATCCTGTAATGGAGAAATATCCTTAAAGGGACATTGTCATTTAATACAATTTGCTGCTAAAATCATTCCCAGATGACAATACATTCAACTTCTAACCTTTTCCAGGTGATTCAACCCCCATGAAATTCAAATAGCGAATAAAGGGTGCGAGCAACCTGGCTATTTTCCCTTGAATGGAGTGCGCCATTTTATTTTAGCAGTCTCTTTTTCGGCGCTTAGCTATGAAGTTACTCCGGCTGCTCAGCATATACGCCACATACAGCATACACACAGTACAATCGATGTCTTTCAACCAAAATTTTTGTGAAATGAGCTGGCTAGCCAGCGTGCACGGAGTACCTTTCCATAACCATTATGTAACATTAGTTTGTTAGCTAGCTGGTTAGTCAGTGTTGACTGTGAATTTAAAAACCATGGCAAGTTCAACCGTGAATGTCTGTGACTCAGTACAGACACTCGTTATGCAAAATTTACTCAACTCGTTTCATAACTTTCATGTGACACGCTTACTCATAAGATCCTATCATGTATATCCCCGGGGTAGGCTACCGTACCGCACTGTGAGTTTGTGTCATTTGTCATATATGCTTGTATGTCGGTCATGCAGTCATAGTCTAGGTGCAGGAAATCTTACTTACTCACTTTCTCCCTAGGCAGGCAATTCGTTTTAACAGCTGGTTAATGAATTCTGGACCACTCCCAAAGTAGAGGAGAGTATTGGGTGGGATTGCGGATAGGAGATCGGGCGGATAGGAGATCGGGGCGGGTGTGGTGTTGGACTTGGTCTGTGATTGTGCGGACGTTGGGTGCCCCCCGGGTGGCTAGACTCAGGGTTGGGCTCGCATCTCTTGTCGGAGTCCGTGTGGCTCCCAAGACCCCCGGGGTCCCAGGTGGTGGCTGTTTCTTGCTTCCTTCTTGGAGAGGGGAAGGGTGGGAGGGACGTAGAAATGAGACGAGCAGGGATTGTGGGAATGTAGGAGGTATATATGGGCGTAAGGACAAATAGGAAGGTGCATTGGGAGTGGCCCTGTTCATTAACCTACGTTATCGGGAACTCCCTATATCACACAAAAGTTGCGTAATGTCCAAGTATCATCATCACAATGCATGGGTTTGGGTTACTGCCTGTTCTCCAAGTGGCCGCAAAACCGGCTTATAAGGTTCAAAGGGTTAAGTACTTTTAGCACTAGGCTCTTCAGTTTTAAGTGGATACTTCAAGTATGGTGGATTCTCAACTTCTCACTGACAGACAGAAAGACAGATGGACAAACATGATGATCAACGTACTTGAGAAAATGAGTTTTCAGAAGTAACAAACAAGCAGACATGGGTGAATACATAGCATTCACTCAACTTCACTGCTTGGCAGAGGTAATTACTACAAAGGAAACAAAGCATAAAACCAATTTTACACGTCAAGCCAAATTACTGTACTGTAAACAATAAGCCATTTGTTGCTGAAAAGGGATTCTCAGCAACAATCCCTGTGAGCATACAGTGCGATGTTGTCGGGGGTGGATTTTTTTTTTTCTTTTTTTTAAAGGAGCAGATGGAGATGCTTTGAACTTCATTTCAAAACTGCAGTCAATGAGTTCAAGAGCAACCCAGGACAGTTTTGCCAGAAGCATCTGATCTGCATAGCATTAAAGATGACACACTGTTATACATCTTCCATGAAGTTCCCAGGTAATGCCAGGCCATGGAGGAAAGCTTCCTAATTCCCTGAAGGCAAATGCTAATACTCTTGAGTATTTTCTACAACTAGGCCACAAAAAATCCTTCATAATAATAAACTTTTCTGTTCAGAAAGAGAACGTGTCTGACCATAGCCCCTGAGTGGCTTCAACTCACTGGAATCTGAGGACATAGAAAGGCTGTTTTTTAAGATGTCCTCAACCAGATGAAAGTCTGATTTAAAGAGAGCAGAAGTGACAGCTAAGGAGAGATAAAAGCACAAGGTTTTTCTCAAAGAACCCTTTACTGCACCACAAAAAGTTGAGAAAGAATGGAGGCAGAAAGATAATATCTGCCTGACGCATAGCCACTTGAGGCTGCATTGAACTGTCCAGCCTAATGGAAATGTTGAAAGTATGACATTTTGGTTGTCAAAACTCCCAGCTACAGTGTTTGTAGAGAGTGACAGGAAACAAAACAAAAATTTTGCCCACTGTAGTGGGTCTCCGGGGGGTTTGGGGTGGTTTCAACTTGAATTCCTCCACCGTGAACTTAAGAGACTAGGTAAAATGAGCCAATGGTACAATTAGCTGCTTTAGTAGAACAATTATGTGCAAAGTTGTTGCCAAAACCAGCCATGTCTGCCGTTAGCCATAAACGATCGTTGGCCATAATTGTTTTTAAATTATGTCTCAGTCTCTGACATCATTTTCCAATTTCTTTGACTACAAATGAGCTTTTGCAAGAGTGGTATATCCCCCCAGCAGAACTGTAGGGATGAGTGGAGTGTGTGGATAATTCAGGGGAGCAGGCAGGACAGATTAGTCTCAGGTAAGAGGAAGCACAAAAGTAATTAATCTGAGAGTGTGATGAAGAGCAGTCAAGTGTTTATTTAAGATTTGCAGTCAGAGAGCATCTCAGAGGAGAAGTAATAATTTAGGATCAGGGTCCCAACGTGCATATACATAGTAATATTGGCCATTACAGGCCTAAAGGCTAACAGTATTCTAGACCAGTCAACAACACTCACACGGGAGGATGCTTTGAAAATATGAACACAGAAGAATTACAATCAATTTTGGCAACTGCCTGTATATAAAGACTGGACAATGGTGTCGCTTAAAGGCTGCCTAGCACAAAAAATAAAAAATAAATATAAATTAGGAATACAAATTCTTTATAAGTCACTACACAATATATAAAACCACAAGCTTGATTTATTAACACGTTTACGTATAGACTGCATACAAATTTATTTATTTATCTTGTTTCATTGAACTTGGATTTCTTTCGGGGAATGCACATTTGTGTTCAGGGGAATGATTTCATTCATGAGTAGATTTAATGGAATGAACAGCGAAGCACGACAAACATATACATTGCACCTCCAGCGACTTTTCAGCCCAGCTGCCGCATCAATTTAAATCCCTCCGCTCAAGTTTCTGACCACACTAGCATACTGTTGCGAGGATGCAGCAATTTTTTTCACTTTTTAAATTAATCAAATTTACTGTCACTGTAACCATAATTGTTACAATCAGTGAATTTGTTCTGAAGCCATGTTACATGAATCACAACATCCCATCTTGCTTTTTTTTCCCTTTTTAAAAGTAACATAACTTCAAAACAAACATTATTGAGGACACAATTCATTTACAGGAAAAGGTGTTTGTATGCACATTCATCATTGATTGCCGTAGAAGTTTCATAAATGATTACTGCATGCAATAGAGCTGAGGTAACCATAGACTGTATAAAAAGAAGGACGAAGCAACCGTGAGATCATCCATTGGTTTCAGCATACCATTTATGAAGCCTCGATTTTGGCAATTTGAACAGCGCCATTTTGTCATTTTGAAACCAGATGTGTTATCTATTGTACGAGATCATGAATTGAAGATCCAGGGAGGAGCGAGGGGTGGATCTATGGATGGATCTGACCATATCTGACGAGGACCAGAGGATAGCTACGCCCCCAAAGCATATCTGGCTTTATCCTTTATTCTAGTCTATTTGGGACCATAATTTACAATAATGAATATCATAATATGTCAAAGGAGACTTGAAGCTTGTGATAGATAGTATTAAATAATGTGGAAAATCATTATTGAAATAATAAATCAGGTGGGAAAGCAGGGTTATTTTCTCATAGACTTTTATAGAATTGAACGTCTTTCTGCAACCACCGACGTTGCCATCTGCTGGCCATTAAATAGAATGCAATTTTAAGAGATTTTAGCACTGGCTACACTTTTCAGACCCGGGCGCTCCATCCATCTTTTTACACAGTCTATGGAGGTAACAGAATATTTTTACAGCCAAATTTTCTACTGCTTTCTTATATGTGATACATCAGCTCTCATTCACCATTATATCAGTGATTAAATATCAACAAACAGTTGTCCCTTATATAATTAAGGGGTGATCTGGGGTTAAATGGGCAAAATTTGATTATTTTTCCAAAAATTTTTTTTGAATAAAAATATTCTATAATAACCCACCTTTAATAATCACTAATTGCTACAAGGATTAAAAACTGAATTTTGCCATAAAATCATGATTTAAAAGCAACTGTGATGATGAAATTTATGCTTTTCACTCCAGGAAAGTGATAAACATTTGAATAATCAGATAATACAGTCTGAAAAATGGGTGTAAGCCACAGACTAAGACTAAACTCAACTTTTCAATGCGGTCTAATGTATTTTCCATTGATTTCCTAAGGTATTACTTTTTCCAGGTTTCTCATGTTTGTGGCAGCCATAACTTTTTTTATTTATCATTGAAAATCAATTAGATTTGGGCTGCAGGTACTTTACTTCATTAGAAATGCAATGACATAGGAAAATTTTGCCTATCTGTTACATACTTTGAATATTTTGAGTATTTGTCAGATTCTGCGCAAAATAATTTCAAAATTTGAGTAAAATGCCCCAAAATCACAAAACTGATAAATTGGGCAAAGAATGGCTATCTCATTGCATTTGGATAAGCAATGGCTTTTAAATGATGAAAAAGAAACTGAATTCTATCATAGAGTTAAAGAGGAATTGGTGCCAGAAGTTTTCTGCATATTTAATGAGCTTGCTCAGTTACCATGGCAACCTTATAAACAGAAAAATGCCAACTTGTATCTTTTTTGGTGGTTATTACATATACCTCTTTAGATAAATTCTGAGTTGTTTCCTGGTGTCATTTTTCATTTAACCCCAGATCACCCCTTAAGGAAGGGGTGAAATGGTGGTACAGTGAGTAGCACTACTTCCTCACAACAAGACAGCCGTGGGTTCAAATCTGACTCGGGGCCTTTCTGTGTGGAGTTTGCATGTGCTCCCCATGGGTTTCCACCAGGTACACTAGCTTCCTCCCACAATAGACATGCATGTCAGGCCAACTGAAGAATCTAAATTGCCCTCAGGCATGTGTGTCTGAATGGTGTGCGCTCTGCACTGGATTGGCAAGCAGTCCAGGATGTGTCCCTGCCTTTCACCCATAGTCAGCTGGGATAGTCTCCAGCTCATCCGCAACCCTAGTGAAGAAGAAGTGGTATAGTTGATGGATGGATAATTAAGGGACCAGGTATAATGGCATCCTTCGTCAGGACGATACTCATTTTGTTTACAATGTATCAGGGGAATAACGTACACTTCTGGGCATTTAATTTACATGTGTAAAATGCAAACACTTGAAGCCACAGAGGTTTAAATGCAGAGAAGCTTCACCCTTGAATGTGACTTCTGAGCTTCTCTGCACTCTTATTCACCCTCACGCATTTTAAACAGCAATTGATGAGTGGCATTCATTGAAAGGAAAGATTAAAGTTGAAGATAAGGGACAAATGAGTGCAAAATACTAAACTGTCAAAATCTGTTTTCTTTAACAGATTAAATAGGGTCAGCACTGGTGTCCCACCTCTTATTGCAGGATTGTAGAGAGGGAGATTAAATTCAATACCCTGTAACGACTGAGGGAAGTGACTGAACATATTTTTAACCTCACTTCAAAGGTGAAAGATATCCTTGTAAAAATGGAGGCAAATGTGCAAGTGGGTCAAAAGTGAAACGAGTAAAAGCGCATTTAGTTAATTGATAGAGAAAACATTTGTGTTTTACCATGAGGCTCGCTTAGGCAGTTCCGCTAGTAATCAGATTTCAGCATTTTAAATGTGTTAATTAATAGCATTTTTTTCTGCAACAAATAAAACTCATGCAATTCTGTTTGGCATTTCTTAATCAGCAATCATGTTACTCTCTGGGTTGTGGACAAGGACTTAAAATGTTATGTTAGGATTATAATATAATGTTTTGCTATATCAGATTTTCATAATTTAACATTTTAATCCATTCCCATCATACATAAATTGTTTTCACAACATTGCTGCAATGTTAAGAAAAAAGAAAATTGAAAAAAGAAAAAAAAAACCCATTTAGCTTATATTGTTGTGAAATTTTGTTTTATCTGGGTTCCTTCTGAGTTTTACAAAGACATCTACAGCAGTTCTGTATAAGTATTCAAAAATAAAAACTCATTAAAGGAGAACTAATGGTAGATTGAAAGCGAAACCTGCACGGCACTGACACAGTAGTGGGATCTGATAGACACATAAATCGCATATCTCTCGCTCTTCTGCGGTGCCCTTCAACATGGGCCGAGAGAGTAGACATCCCATAAAGAACTGGTCCTGGCTCTGGAGAAGAAATTCTCTTGAGGTATAAGCTGCCCCTGGCATCTCCCCAAAAGAGAGGTGGCTTTCCTACACGAAGCACTCCGTAATCCAGAATTTTCCTCAGAAACGTAATTTAATAGAAGCCCCAAATGCACTGTATTTGTTCAGGGTTGGATTATTCAACAGAAGCGCAGTAAGCAGTCGCACATTCATGCTCACATTCCGCTGATTCAGTGAACCAACTCAGTCTCTCTGCAGGGAAAATGCTGTGAAAAAAGACCACAAATAAATAAATAAAAAGTTCAGAAGTTATAAAGCAATAAAATGTTTAATATCCACAAATGAAGGTACATATAGTAAGGATCAAAAAATGTGCCAATACTGAAAAAAAAAATATGAGGATTGATATTTCAATCGAATTGCAAAACCTGTTGAGTCCCTTCATCAAGCATCAACGCAAAATTATGAAGAAATTACCTCAGATCCTATGGCAAAAACATGAAACTGCCCTTCTCACTGCTACCAGGAGATGCACAATTAATATCTTGAATCGACACACAGGTTATTCATCCCAGTGCAATTGAAAGCTTACTACCTCGCTCAAAGGGTTAGGAGTATTGCTTTTGGTGACACCTGGTTGCCTGTCTGTGTATATGTCACCAGTTTAACACAAAAACAATTTGACTAATTTTCACTGAATTTTCAAGAAAGGCATGCAATGGTCCAAGGGTTACCTGACTAAAGATTGGACCCAATCGGGTGAAGGTTAAGGTAATTTAAAAACCGAAACGTCTCCCTTTGGCTAAGCATGGTGTGCCTGGCTACCCTTTATAACTAACTATCATGCAAATAAATTGACCCTATATTGACCCAATTGACCCTCTCCAGGGCACGAAACGTAATAAAAATGCAAAATATGTGGCAGACAGTTTTGCGTGAGTATAAACTAGAAAATGCATAAATAGACATGATCATATGGACTACTTATGTATCCCCAATCTGAGGAAATAAGGAATTTTTATCATCAAGTTTAATTACAGTGAACAAATTTGCATCTTCCCAATTAATTAGTTTTGAATGTCCATTCTGAATCATTGTTTTTGTAAACACGACATGGAATGAATTACCAAAGAAGGCGAGCATCTGTGGAGTTCTACGACATTTCAGTTACCAACTCTGTAAACCTATAGCAGCAGCATTAAATATTCGCTTACTGAAGATTAAAGCATTTTAGATTTTGTAAAAGTGAATACAATTTACCAACTTGAATAAATGTTTATTTTTATATTCAGCATTATCTTTGGCCTCTTTTACGAAAGAAAACCCGCCCATCACTGGTTGCAAGCTTCGTAAATTCATCTCTTTGTTAAACTGCCTCACAAAATTAAGACTGCCGGTGGTTACAAATGCATCCGTCGTAACAACATCTCTTATTCTAATCGTAACACAATTTAATTTGTAAGTCACCACGTGTTTACAAACAACTGTACCTGTTAAAACAACCACAAAATATATTTCATAGTTTGTTTTACCGGGATTACATTCTTTGAATAACTGCCTAATTGACAACGGATGATTCATTACATTATTTTCCTTGCTTTATTTTCCTTTGACACGCGTCAAGTCTGGTGGCTACGAGACGTCGTATTGGCAAGGGAGTGCAAAGTAGTCTCCACGTCTGCCCAATCTAACCCCGTGGGAAAGATGTTTGTTAACATTTCTCACCTCCAAAAATGATACAATGTTTGGAATCACGTGTCCGATGCTATTATCAGTAGACTGACTTGTCTGTACCAATATTCATACAGCATCGATTCTGTCTGATTACATTTTTATGCCAAATGCGTCTTAACCTTTCAAATACGGAGCTGTAAAAAAAATGTCAAGGATTTCAAAAACAGATCATTTGGGTCGAACAACAACCAGCAAAGTTATACGCTACCCAAAGTGTGCGAGATGTAGGAACCACGGATTCGTCGTACAACTGAAGGGACACGCCGGGAAATGCCCGTTTTCTCATTGCGAGTGTTGGAAATGTTCGCTCATCACTGAGCGAACGAAATTAATGGCGATCCAAAGACGCATGGGGAAGAAACTAAAGGATAAGACCCCGTCAAGCAATAGTAGCAGGTTCAAAGAGATGCCACCCCAGGCCGGTTGTGGCGCGGAGATCATCGATTTATTTAATGACCCCGCGGACGTGCCTGTCAATGACGGCGGACCCCACGACAGTTCAACGGCTGGATTTCGGGCCAGCGTGATCCAAAGGACGGAAAGCGTGATTAAGATGCCCCCGGCTCGGCGATTCGAGGCAGATGGTAAGACATACGCCGAGCTGGTTCCAGTGAGATCCTTGAACGCAGGGACGTCAATATACAACGGATCGCAAGAGGAAATGGCTGTACGGTTGCCTGTCCACGGGAGTGGCTACGGCGGGGCTGAATCAAAGCGGGAAGGCATGCTGTATGGCGTCCCTCCTCCATGGAGCGCAACACTAGACCACAGAGGTAAGTTAGGTGTACGTTATCTGAGATAACATGGCTTAGCTAACTCAACCGACCATCAATCAACTACATTAGGTCATTTTTTAAAAGCTAGTTGACTGGCCTGTCATGTAGTTGGCTCCGCCGATGGCTGGTTTGAAGTACCTTTTTAAGCTCATCCGTAGTATTCCTAGCTTGCTTCAGTTTGGCTGATCAAGTTATCATTATGCTAGATAATCATTATTTAGCTACAAGCAAACGTCAACTTATCCCTGGCGGCTGGCCATATCGTATTGCTGGTGTGAACCCAGTTTGCTCATCCCAGCGCTGTAGTCTGCGACCAGAATGGTCGCATTTGCGACCAAGATTTTTGTTTTGCGACTTACATTCTTACATCGGTCTCACACTGCGCGACCAGCACTTCATGCACTGTGCGCCTATTCTGGGCAGCGATTCACTCCCTAATTATCAGCCGCCGGCCGCGATTTTTTTTTTTTGCAGGTCGGTTGGTACCGTAACGTCCATCAGCCAATCACAGATCGGTTGGTGCCATCAGCCAATCACAGCTCGGCTGTACTCATGCATCGATGAGAATGGCAAAGCATTCGACCTTGTCACTGTCAGCTGAGTTGTGCGCGCGGCAAATTTGTAAAACCTTGTCTGACAATTACGATGTAAATGCTGCACACTACGCGAAATTACAAGTACACTAGCTGGTCTGCTGCAGAAGTCCAATAGTCTACGTATTAGGCCTTGGCTTCGGTGACTAATACTGCAGATCGGAGAGCAAATTTCATGATATCAGAAAGTGTTTTCATTACCGGGTTTTTTTTTTCGCTATTTAGATTTTGCGCATTTCTAAAGGTAATGGAAACGCACCTGGAGAGTGAGAACGATGTCCGACGTTATTAGCCCAAAAACACAGTCTGCTCCGTGACCGTAGACTGTTCATGACACAGTTTTGAGTCTTGTTGATATCAGCTATGGGTGCTTGTGTCCAGTGGCGAATGGTTTTATTTAGCGTTTCAATATCAATCGCTAACCTTCTATCCTGATGGATTAGGTTGGATGCGCACTTCCACTCTGATCTGAAGTTCCGCATGTATATGATTATTCATGCAGTATGTATGAAATCGGTGACTGGTTGGTCCGAGTGTAAGATTATTTTCATTAGAGTATGATAAAGATGAGATAAGCTGCGGTTCTTATAGATTTATAGTCCGTTTTCTTTGGGGTTCCGATAATTGGCCAGCTGTCAGAGGAATAGTATTTTGTCGATTGCCGCTAATGTTCAAAACTGATTCAAAAACTAACTGGTGACGCCTGCCCAATGTACTCCAGCGACGACGCGGTTGGCCCTTTCGTATACGGTCGTTATGTTCCCAAAAGGTCGTCATGCTCACAGAGATATAAAAAAAAAACTAGAGTGGACCACGTCATTGGCTGGACCAAGTGTACACGGCAGAATTGCTCTGCCATCTTGTGTATGTATAAATGTCCAATGAGGCACATGTAGCCTAAACAGTACACATGGGTATTGACAAATTATTATTTTTTTGGGTGGGGGCTTGTTTTCCGTGTTCTTTTTTTTCACACTTAAAAAAGGACATGAATAAGGAATTGTAAATCAACAATATTTACGCTCCATTATTTGGCAAAGCTAAAGAATGAGCTCTGCGATTGCTTTACCTTTATCGCTCAGTTATGCACGTTTTCGTTTCGTTTAAAGAAAAAGCGTTCGCATTCAGCTGTGCCTGTGAGTCTGACTCAGGTCTATACCATAGGCTGTAGGTCTATACCTGGAAGAAACTAGTCGTTATATGCATATATGAATTTATATGTATTGAGTATTACGATCGGAACAACTTCATTCTGAAGTGTTCATAACTACTTGTTGTCTTCATTTAATCCGTCTTTGCCCAGACACAATGGATAACCACGGTTAAATGCGCGAAGGACTCCTCTTACAGTTAAAATGACAAGGAGACAATGCGTTAATTTAAGGGTTAAATTCAGTCAGTTTATAACAGTGTAGGAAAGCCGAACTTCATTTCGTTGCTCTGTTGCGACTGCGTATGTGCATGGTGCGAACCAGCTTGCCTGGTATACACGAGTGCTTTTGAATGGAAATGCATTGTGACGGGACTGGACATTTGTCCGATGTAAGCGAAAATCCGTCATATAAAATCCGATATATTCGATGTTTATTTAATGGCAAAACATTACAGAAATTTTTTTAATTTTTAAATTTATTTATCAGGGACAGTGCACAAAAACATTAAGCTCAGCAGAGTAGATGTTCCAGATTCCATCTTCTTTAGCTAATTTCCATCTGTTGTCCGCAATACTCATTCAATAACAGCTTCCATCACATACATTCATACGCGAGTTTCCGTTTTATACGAGGACGGTAAGAAAGATGAGACCTGAGAGCATGACGACCTTTTGGGAACATGACGACCGTGTACGAAAGGGCTAGCCGCAGCGACGACCATAGGCTTATCAGCGCAATGCCTCAAATATGAGTCTGTGTCACGAACAGTCTACGGTCACGAAGCAGACTGTTTTTTTGGGGCTAATAACGTTGGACATCGTCCTCACTCTCTGTGTGCGTTTCCATTACCCTTCGAAATGTGAAAAAATCTAAATAGCGAAATAAAAAAACTGGTAAATAATAATAATAATAATAATAATAATAATAATGATAATAATAATAATAATTATTATTATAAGCCGTCCTACTACATTGTTACCGGGGAAAGCATTTCTTGAAACTTTGTGCAAACGAACTTGGCATACTGCTCCTACTTTTTACCAAATATTTAGGGTGGATCACTTTGGGAACTATATTAATTTTAATGTTAAACTTTCAATTTGTGATGAAAAAATGAGGCCAAATTATGCTTTTTATGGCTTCAATTCCTCCTGGGTCTCATATTTTCAAAGCAATTAAGCCATATTTGGTGTCAAATTGTTCCTCGGGATGGCAGCAACAATAACAGTTATAAATTTTAGAACTAGCACTGTGATAATTGGGAGTTATTCATTGATTATCCCCATATGTTGGTTTTAGGGGGGTGCTCATCTAAATTTGGCCATCATTTTTCAATGAATGATTCAGTTTATGTACAGGGGAGGGTTTGATGAAAAGTTGTCCCTTGGGGAAATGGAGACTTGTACATACATTTAGACTTGTATGATAACTCTCCAAAATGATAACTGCATTTATACATTTTTCAAACATTCTTGTGAACATCAATATCTACTTTTCAGTTCACAAAGTGCTTTCTGAAAATGTTTCTTAAATAAATGCAGCAACAACTGATAGTCTGTTCAGCTATCCTTATTTGGGCTTATAAATATTCAGAAAAGTATCATGGTACTTTGCGTGACCACAGTTTTGGCCTGCGCGCCCAACTTTTTCAGGTTGGGAGCGCATGCGCTCCTAGGTCCAAAAGTTAGTCTGGAGGGTTGAATTGGATTGTTGGCACACAAGTTTTCATTACGCGATGTCTTTACCTCAATACTAGCTAGTCTATTAATTAATTTTTCTTTCAGCTATGCCTCATTTCTCTGGTGACTATATTTTAACGGCGGTCGCGCAGCGGGACGTGTACTCCAGTGAATTAATGACCCTGCCATTTCCGATGAAGTTCTATGGCCACTACCCGAGCAGTTATGGACGCCCGGCTATTCTATTAAACGTGCCGCCAACGCCTGCTGCACCTGGGCCCTGCAATGAACCCCAAATGAGTTTTGCTGGTTTTGTCCCCAGCTCTGTGCCCTGTCTCCCAGAGTCCAGACCTGCTCAGGTAAGGAGGCGGCTATTTCACCTTTCTGAAGCTGATGAAGATGGACTTTGTATCATTTGTGTTTTATCATATGCAACTCTCAGATGCTCTGGATTGAAGTACAGTTTCATGTGGCAGTTCTTCAACACATTCTTACCCCCTTACTCACCACTCTACATGCGATGTAAGGATTCAGCAACCAGAAATTGACATTCCCATTATGTCTGTGTGTGTGGAAGTGTAGATTTATGCATTGAAAGAGCAATTGTGTGCATTTTCCTGTTTAGGATTGTCAAACTGCCTTCTTCAACCCCCTGCCAATGTCGGCTTGCTCACTGCATCCACAAGAGGACCTGACATTCCAACATCCCCCTTACCCGACACTCCATGTACATGGAGGACAGGGCGGAGGTAAGTGACCCTTTAAGAAATGATGGTAAATTAACATGACAAGAAGGGCACCAGTTCATTCCTTGTCCTTTCTATGTGGAAACTTGTAGTTTCCAACAGGAGTTATTGATATTACTTAACAGTTCATGAATATTTCATAAAGAGGCTTCTCCAAGGCCAGAGTGATAATTGCTGTGGTCGGGCTGTCATGGGTCACACCCTTTTGTGAATATTCATTGGACATACAATCACAGTATTTAAGCTTCCTGTTTACAGACATATATTTGAGTATCAAAAGAATGGTACAGACCATCTGCTTAGTCTAGAGAATCTGTGGTGTTACCTTACCCTTGGGAGAAACTGCAAAAGCTATTGATATTGAATATCCATCAAAGACACTGTAGGGAAGAGTTAGTGCTGCAATCTTGTTGGCTTTTCAAAGAAGTCATTTGTAGCACCCAGAGGGAAATTTTAGTCAACATCTTCATGGAGGCGCACCAGCTTAATCACTTGTTTTTCAGCTAAACGGGTGACCACAGGCATGGAAGCTAAGAGTTCATTGTGATCTGCACAGAGGAGCGGTCAACTTTTGCGAAAACAGAAAAAAATGTCCAAACCGATGACCTGTTGCACTGCTGTGAAGCAGGCACTGTAATACTTAACACGTTGACTGCCAACTACGAGATAACTCGTAATGGTGGGTCCGGGCCAGCGCTAGACTTGAAAATTCGGAGGAAATTATCCATCCCTTTATTGACTACAATTAGTCCTGGCTAATTCTTGATGGTTTTCCTTTATAAACCGTTTTTCCAATTCAAGAATAATCAAGTGGCAATTGAAGACAATTCTCCCCATGTCTAACAGCAAATAATGGGCTACATTCAGTAGAGAAAATAATTTAATTATAATTAGGTCTATGCACAGGCACTCAGCAACGGTATTTTTTTTTTCCAGCGAGAGCGGCATTGCAGAACTCATTTGCGAATGAAGGTAATTCTGGTGGCAAGTACGTGGTTTCCTCCGTTTACATTTTCCAGTCTGACAGCTGTCTATTTTTTACAGCAAGTTGTGTGACCGTGCTGAAAAAACAGGTGTAGGTACTTGCCGAAATTACCTTCATTTGCAAATGAGTTCTGCAATGCCGCTCTCGCTGGAAAAAAAAATAACGTTGCTGAGTGCCTGTGCATAGACCTAATTATAATTAAATTATTTTCTCTACTGAATGTAGCCCATTATTTGCTGTTAGATCGCATGGGGGAGAGAAGCCGTGTCTTCAATTGCCACTTGATTATTCTTGAATTGGAAAACGTGTTTATAAAGGAAAACCATCAAGAATTAGCCAGGGACTAATTGTAGTCAATAAAGGGATGGATAATTTCCTCCGAATTTTCAAGTCTAGCGCTGGCCCGGACCCGCCATTACGAGTTATCTCGTAGTTGGCAGTCAACGTGTTAACCAAAAAAACATAATTTAGACTTTTTAAATGAAGTCAGACATTATGATGCAAACCTGTTTTTGAGTTATTCCTTTTTCCCCGGATTTCCTATAAAACTCCTGAACTGCAAACTGTGAAAATTAGTCACATTTGAAGTTCACCAGAAATTTCCCTCATAAACTTATGCATAAAAAAGTGCATGAAATGTTAAGGTCAAGCCCTGTCATCTCAGCATTTTTAAATGAAAGTGGTTTTTACCCAAATGTTTCGGGAAAATTTTTATGTAAAATTTTGAAACTAGTTTTTAATTCACTATTTAAATTTTTAGTGCTAAAATACTTGCTAGGACTTCTCTGTTTTACATAGTTGCTGTCAGGTTATGCGGAATGATACATTTGAGCACTTTCGCTGTGGCTTGGTATTACATAACCTCTTGAAAACTGTATCAGAGATGGCATTGCATATACAGTTGCATTTCCGTTTGTTTTGTGTTCCTGATCTGTTAAGTGCTGTCACAGATAGCAAATGTAAACCATCTAATGCAGTGTCAATGCAGTTCTCTTGTTTATTGTTCTCAGTCAGATCCACTGTGCCATTGTACTGTGCAGCATCTGAGTGATTTGCATACTTCAGATTCTTATGTTCAAAAAATATGACTGTTCAACCCATAGTAAAAGAATATAGTTTCTGGATTGTTTCTCTTTTTTTGCCTTTTTTTTCATACGGTGTATCAATAGAAGCACATTTTAGCGTAGTGTTAGGTTTACTCTGTGTTGCATTACTGTTCTTTTTTTTTAAAGGACCAGAGAGCAAGATCATTATTTTAGTGTCATCCTTCAGTTGGCAGCCAGAGTAATTTGATATTTTGTAAAAAAAAAAAAAAAAAAAGTTTCTTATTTTTGTACATTGTCTTGATGCAGACTTGAAAACACATTTAATCACTACTTAAGACGAGGTTCTAATGCATAAATGCATGTAGGTGTAAACAGTGATTAATACATACATTATGTGCTTTCGTGTATTTGTGCATAAATGACAAACTGATTCATTCTACTTTCTGGACGTGTCGTGGTTTCTTATGTGCTCACCCCTTAGTTCATATGAAGAGTAATTGTGTGCCAAATCTCCAGTGTGTCCAATGTGTGCTTGGCTAACACACATCTTGTATGATGAGGGCAGATCGGCCATTTTAAAGTATATACACAAATTGGCCTCGAATGATTGATATAAAAGAGGTATAAGCAAAGCAAGGATTTTCAGTATATGTTCAAAGTTCCTTTTCCTTGACACAGTGCACTAAGAATCTAATTTATTTTTTGGCGGAAGTGTATGAGTTTGAGAAATGCAGCATATTGCTGGCAACACATGAGAGCAAGTTTGCCTGGTTAGAAGTTTCAGAAGAAACTTTGAAAGTTTGATGCAACACGGGGGATGTGTAGGGAATATTAAATCCTTCCCAATAGATGCTACACTGAGAGCTGTGAGATGGCTACTGCAAATAGAATAGAAGAGAAGAGAGAAGAATGCCTTCATTGTCATTGCTCAGCTGTACAACAAAATTTAGTGCCTTGTCTTTGGCATATATATATATATATATATATATATATATATATATAAAACAAAGCACAAGCAGCAGAATGGGTAACACTTTAGAATAAGGGTACATTAACATTAGTTCATGCAGTAATAAGCATCTACTAACAGCTAATTAACATTTATCTTATACACCTGGTAATCATTAACAAATGATGTTCTCATGAACTAAGGTATTCATTTATACATTATGGTTTAATAGTTTGAAGTGCTGCATAAGGGATACTTAAGGGATGTTTTCAACTTCACAGTAAGGGAAACAATATTAATTGGTCAATTATGGTTGCATCATGCTTATTCGGCTGTCTAACGCTTTAGTTACTCGCTAATTGATAGTTAATGAACTAATGATAATTAATGTTAGCTATTGTAGAGTGTTACCACAGAATGTTCGACAGATCAATACAGGCATTTGCACTGCATATCACATAGGTAATAAGTATGAGAAAAAGTACAAGTATAAAATCTGTTTATCCGTTATTGCATTTAATCCTAGAGGTATTGGAAAGTCCTACGTGGAATTATTTTACGGAGTTCAGTTCTTTGATGGCTTTTGGATAAAAACCTTTCTGAAGTCTTTAAGTACGAGTCTTGCTAGACCTGTAGTGCCTTCTGGAGGGCAGCAGAGTGAAAGGGTGGTCACCTGGGTGAGATGAGTCCTTGAATATGTTTGTGGCCCGACATAAACATTAGGTTCTGTTTATGTCCCTAAGTAAAGATAGCTGAGTGCTGGTGATATTCTGTGCTGATTTGATGACTTTCTGCTGAGCTTTTTTCGTAGGCCATAGTGCAGCTGGCATACCACGCCAAAATGCCATAAGGCCAGGGTAAAAAAAATGAAGGCTTTTTGTGACATTGAACAACATCTGATTTTTGGCATCATTTTTGTTTTATATGATAACAAACATGCCATGTATATCCAGTAATGACATATCAAAATAAGTATAGACAAACAGTACTCTGTTTAAATACTGCTCTTTGAATTTAACATCAATTTTAACAAAAAAAGCATTACATTTCTGGGTCTATTCTTGCATTGATATGTCTTTACTGGATATAGATGGCATGTTTGTTGTCATATAAAACTAAAATAATGCCAAAAATCAGATGTTGTGCAATGTCACAAAAAGTCTTCATTTTTTTTTGACCCCGGCCATAAGTGAGTAGTGCTTTCAGCAGAGCAGTCATAGAAGAGCATCCGTGACTCCTGGGACAGGTTAGCTCTCCATAGTGTCCTCCATCTAGTGTGCATCACTGAGTTGGCATGTACTGGATACTCATGTACTGCTGATCCTTTAATGGAATGCAAGTCTGATCACTAAAGGGACAGGAATTTAAAAGATATTTGCATATAGAACTTAAATGTATGAGCTGGCATATTGCGTGTGCTAGACATGGCTGACACAGCTGTGGGATGTAGTGATCTTGGGATATAATGTAATTAGACACGATATACTGGGGACTGGGCAATGCATTAGTTTTATTAAAGAATAAATGGCGCATCAAATATTGTTACAGTAAAGGTTATGTGTCAGAACCGATATATGCTTGAGTAGGTGAAATGCTGGAATGGCGAATTCTTAACTGTCGATGCAAATTGTGCAGCAGCCCGTGGGTATTAATAGAAGTATTGTGGCAGAAGGGTGGCCAGGTGTGGTGATTTCTGTGTCAGAAATTAAATAAGGAACTGAGCATAGCAATCATAAAGGTAATAATGAATAGTAGAGGAATTCAAGGACAACACAGGACTGATAGCTGTGCATGGTGGAGAGGGAACAATAATCAATGTTACCAGTGGCACAAAATCATGTTTGTTTCGAACATTAGCATCTGCTATAATGGCTGGAAATCATCAATGAAAAGTAAAGAAGGAAATGGCAAGAGGAAGTGATCACTTGTAAACTATTGATGACGTGTAAATGTCTGTATACACATCAATGACTTGAATAAGATGTGTTTTGAAAAGCAAAACTGGGTACCTTTATATTTTGTATGCAGTTGGGCAGGGGGGAAAAAACTGGCAGTGAAGGCATGTATTGATGTATGAGCTTAGACCTTCACATTTGTCATTATTTCATGTGCAGATGAGTCTGTTGTAGTCGGTACCGTGGGGAGGAAAACTGGACAGTGTGCATAGTGATTAGTAAATATTGAGGAGGGGGATGTTTCGGACAATGCCAAATTGGCAAATCTCGGAAATGCGTATGGGTCATTCCATATGAACTCAACCAAAGTACAAGGAATCCAGCACAATTTAGCCACTGGAAAAGATCCTGGGCCTATAGGGGGCCTTTGAAGACTGAATTTTTGATTTCCGCACATAAAAAGTTTCATATATGAGAGGCCAATATCATGAAAATGAAAAGAGATAGATAAATTCTGACAAGAGACTCTGAAAGCATGGACCCAATTCACTCTGAGTAGCAATTGTCAGCCCATACCTATGATTTGTTCCAAAAATATTGGCCTTCAAAATCCCTATAAATTAACGTTTGCAATTCGTGCGGGCATGGCCCTCGATTTTTGGGGGGCCATATCATGGATAACCCTTGGAGTAGCACTCTAAAATTTTGCATGTGTTCATTATGAATATAGAAGTACTCCAAAAATAAATTTCAGCCAAATCTGAGTTGTTGACCAGGGGACTTCGGGTTGCCTTCATATGGAATGACCCGTATGCTATTTGGGTGGTTCAAAGTAGGTCTGCATCTTGTTCACGTTTTCATGAAGTGCAGTCGGTTGTCAGCAGCAAGTCAGCTGCTTAAGACACAGCACGTGTTTAGTTCTGAAAGTTGTATCTAAGCTCAAAAATTATGTGAAGGACATTTGCAGGGAATCAAGATCCTAACATATTGGCTCCCTGATTAAAACTGCAATTTGTCTTTTTTTGTTCCTGGTACATTTTAGATGATAAAATGTCAATAGGCCAGAAACCACACTGGCTAATTGTAGGCTCATCCATCACTGCAGTACCCTTCATCATTTCACGAGAATTCAGACTAGCATGCATGTCCTCTGTAATGGATTGCAAGCTCTCCAATCTCCTGCCCTGTCTCAAACTATGGCCCATTATAAATCGCTCTATTGGATTTCCACCTGGATCTTTTATCATTTTTCTGCAGCTTTTTTGGAACCCCTTGTAGCCTTATAATCATTTCTGTTATTTTCTCGCACTTTGTTGAGCCAAATATTTGTACTAGATGAGCACAGACTATGGTAAAGTAGTGATAGCATGGATGCCAGAATACTCTCATCTCTTTATAAGGATACTAGAGCACTACTGTGAAAGCATGTGATGACTAGGAGTGGGATGAGCACCAATAAATACCAATTTATTGTGCCAAATGTTTCATTTAAAATATTGAGAAACTTGCACACTATTAATAAACCTGGCCCATGTTCATAAGAAGTGTTATTACTTTCATCTCTCTTGTGGATTACACGGGAAAGCTATAATGCTTGCAAAAGATGTCTTGAGAACAGTACATACCAGTCAGATTTCTCATCTTTTTACAACTAAGATTGAATGATTATCAGCTGACTTTACTCCTTGAAGAGCCCTTTTTTTGGGAGTGTATTTTAAAAATTCTTAGTGTTTCAGTATTCCATTAATTTCCATTATCAGCAATGATTGTAGCCTTAGCATTGAAATGTTCAGTGAGGCACAATCTAATTACATATTTCAATATCTATATACATGTATATATTTTTTAAATCTCAACTCTTACAAAAATCATTAAACCATAATCACATTTTTAGTGGCCCCATACAGTCCATTACATTCCTGTTCTATGTAATCAAAAACTGTATTACCTTCTTCTTCACATATTTTTGATCCTACTGCTTTATATTAAGGGTTAAACTATAAACACATTTGGATTGGCTCCACACAAGCCATTATTTTCCTGTCCTCAGTGGCTTGAAAGACCGCATTCCTTTTTTCTTCATAAAAAGCCTCCTGTTTGTTTGTGTAAGCTTTCCATTATCTCTGCTTTATATTTTCTCTGCTTTATGTTACATTTTTTCTTCTTGCCCAGCTCTGGAGGGAGAGAGGTTTTGGCTGCATTGAATTCTCATATTTTCTCCTCAGACCTTTGTAACAGCTTCATCATCCATGAACGTCACCATCTAGTGCAGTCTGTCTGGTGTTGTGAATCACATTATAATGGAATTAAGGCATCATTAATCATGTAATAATGACTTTATAAAAACAGTTGATTTATCAATCTTTCAGGAACGTGATTGCTGAAATTATGTGTCCACTGACATCAATGAATGACTACATCTGTACTGCTAGGAATTTACATGCAACAATTTGTAAGGACAGGACTAGTAACAACAGAAATGAAATACAGCCGCAAGCGAAGATTCCAGGGTTTAAGTCAACACAAACCGGTAGGAGTTGAAGCCTTTTGATCAGCACCTGCTTCAATGTGGTCTAGGTGTGAAAAAGCAGTGAAGTCTGCCTTTTTTGGAATTTTGACAAATAGACTCAGTGATTTATGATTTGCGCCAAGCCTGTGCCCTTGTTTAGTAATGCGCTTTATCAGTCAATATTAAAAAAATTTTGAAAACATGTTTTAACAGCTTATTTAAAAATATCCATGAAGTTTACTGATGTTTGGACAAACTGCCATTGATTTATGGCAAAATTTGCATCAACCCATTGCATGTATTTCAAACTGGTGGCACCCCCCTATTGAGCAATAAATAGTTTTACACACTTGTTTCAACATTCTTTTGAAATGTATCCTGTGAGTTTTGTTATGATTTGATTACCAGTTTCTGGTTTGTAGTTTGATTTGTGCGAAACCACACTCAATTTTTGCACTCTTAGTGCTCCTTAGAGGTTGATTTGTATGAAACTTTCAGTGTTTGTGTCAGGTGCCTCTGTGGACATACACTTTAAATTTTGTGATGATTGACCCAATGTCATTGACTTTAGTTTACTTTTGTGCTGAGCTATGCCTGTTTGAAGTTCATTGGCCAAAATTATGAAAACTAAACAAAATATCACAACACTCTGTGCAACTTAAAATAGCAGAAAATTTTGGCATGCACAAATGAATCAAAGGAATGTCACTTTGCCACCTGGCTCAGGAGTTATGGGCCAAAACATACACGGTTTGATATAGCGCCCCCAACGGGCTAATTAGGGTCATATTTCTTGAGCAGCACTTGCACACAACTTTCAATCAATGGGCAAAATCTCATGTTTCCACCATTTATCATATCTCGGGAATTAGAGCCAGCATTTTTGAAGAAAAAAAAATTAATGAAAAAGAAAATGATAAACCTGCATAAAAACAATATGATTTTAGCCCTACAGTTTTGAATCCCAAATTATAATTAACTAGCACAAAACCAACAGGGATTCATCCCCTTGGGATTGAACCCCGAACCAGCTCAAAGCCAACAGGGTTCCAGCAGTCCGGGCTTGAATGCATAAATGCTGCACATTAAAGGGCATCTAAAGTCGATTCTCAGACGGGACGTTGAACGTTCAATGTTTACAAACAAATCACTTGCTTTTGTTGACATCTTGCATTGTCACGACCAATTTCATTCATATAAACCAATGTTTTGTGTACATGCGTAGATAATCCTTCTATTTCGATTCGCTTGCGCAGGTGCGGCTCGCTGATTGGCCGATGAACAAAAACAATGGGAATCGACTTTAGATGCTCTTTAAAGGGAGTTTGTGATGCTGTCAGACTGTAGTTGCCCAGTTGGCCAGAGGGAGTCACCTCTGAGATGTGGACTTGCCTTAAGTGACCTCATTCCCTCTTTAAAATCTTTCCCTGATTGGTTAATGGCAATTAATATATGAAGCCACATCATCAATTAATCTCTGGAGCCGACTTGCATTGAACACCGCCTGTAAGACCTACCAAGCTGATGGGACAACACAATGACAGCATCAGTTGCCCAGCAGCTCCAAAAATGTTATTGGAGACTAAGTAGCGATCCAAGAGATTGGTTTGTTTCTTCTTCGTTCATTATCCCTTGCTATATTAGGATCTATTAGGCTGTTTCTCTTTCAAGTTGTAGTGTACATGCTGCCATCTAGTGCTGGGTAATGATGAAATTTGAGTTTCACTCTGATGAGAATTTCTTTCTCTCTTCTTTAGCTTGTAAAGACACTTGGCATAATCTAACCGAAATGGATACCATGAAAACCACTTTACAAGCTTAACTACTTTAAGATTCTTTAATGAAATTGGACTTGCAACAGACTTCAAATTACTGATGGTGAGGAAATCAATGCTGATTTTTTTTTTGCATAGATTTCATAAAAATATAATATTATATATTTTATGATTGCCTTTTAATTTCCAAAAACATTGCTATTTAAAATATTTCCTATTAAACATATCACTGTACATGAGCTAAAGTACTGCCCAAATGTTACAATTACAACTTGGCATCAAAAAAGCTTTGAGCTGAAATTTTTTGAGATCGAACAGGAAGGTATAGTTTGTGAGATTGGTTTGTGAAAAAACCCAAGGAAATAATTGGTTATGTCAACTTGAGGCCTTTTCTGGTTCAGTTTTTTTTGCGAGCTTTTTCTTCTGTTTAGTTTCACCCCTGCCCAGACTTGTATTTCCAGCTGGAAAACTAATTCATTTTCAACATGTGTTATAACCCGCAATGCTGTTCCTTTATAGATGTACAGACCCCAGTATGGAGAACCTTGGCCCATAGCACTAGAGTCTAGAGGACACTTCCACTTGGATCAGATGAAGTACTGCCCCCTACTGGCCTAATGGCAATGTTTTCAGCTGACTTCCCCAGACAGAATGCTATAGCGCCCTTAACCAAGCCCAGCCTCTTAGAGTTTCGGCTGTAAAAGACGCGAAAGATAGTAAAACACTTACACATTACAGTAAGGAGAAAGAGAGTAGTTTCTATTTTTCACACAAAGAGGCAAATAAGATTTGATTGTGTTGAGAGACTGAGCCAGCAAGGCAGATGAGGTTTCTGAAGAGAGCCCATTGTGGAGTAACGGGACAAGATTAGCTAATGAAGATGACAGTTTGCCGGGCCAACAAGAGAGCATTATGGTGCTAAGAGTGACATCAGGGCTATTCATGCAGGGCATTTCAACAATGTCATCTCACATCTGCCTGCCTGCTGGCCGTATACTGAGCTCAGTGCTATTACTATCCTTTAAGAAACAGGACAGTACGTCACTGATGGAGACCCCCAGCTTCTTGACACTAACTCCTTCTGAAGAAGTGGAGTAGAAGAGTCCTGGTGTTGCGCGTTGACGGAGGATGCAAAGACGTCACCAATAGTCTCTGGTAAGTGGGGGGGGGGGGCCAACTGTCATGGGATGAGCAGTGTGGTGAAGACAGACCTGAGACCTCACTGACCCCGCCCCAGAGCCTGTGAGTCATAACCAACTTTATTTGGCTCCGCCCCCCTCAATACGCCGAGAAAGCTGAAAATCCGCCTCAGCTTTGCGCAAACACAGAAAGAAAGCATCTCACATCTCAACACGGGAGTCTCCTTCTCTACCTTTACAAGCTGCAGTGTCTTCATGTCCAAATACTTTTCATTAGGCTTGAGCGCCACTTTCGACATGTTTTTCCAAGGGACTGAAGGAACGTTGGCATCGGGTTAAGGGCTACGCTGGATTTTGTGTGAGCAGGAAGTATAGGGTCTTGAGCTGACCAACAGGTGAGTTACGTCTTCATGATTATGATCTTGAAGTCTGCTTGGGAAGTGGAGATGCTGTGTATGCTTTATACTGTCAAACTTAAGAAAGGTCCGTATGCAGCAAATTTTAAGCCAATCTTTCAGTTTGTGCAACAATTTAATAATTAAAATAATCATCTTCTTTATTGCCATTGCCATCATTAAATTTTACCTGTAAAAAGCTCATCTGATCACTTGATCAGAGGACGTTACAATGGAATAGAAATTATTGAAAAAATCTACAAGACATGGAAGAAACACTGAACTCAGTTATACTTGAATCATTCAAGCAATTAGTTAATAATGTGAAAATCTGCATACTTTGTTTGGTGAACGTAAATGCTTGATTTCATCTAAGTCTCCTGCTGGGTACAGCTGATGCAGTATTATTGCGCAGAGAGAGAACATGAGGGGGTTGTAGGAAACCTTATTTCAGGTGAGCTGACCTTGGATTATGTGCTGTTAGAGGTAATAGAGATTCAGGTCAGAAAGATGGGAGAAATGTGGGACTGAACATTTTGAATAGATAGGAAAATTGGAGAGAAATTGATGTAAAAAATGCAGGGGTGATTTCAGTGTGACCTGAGGGGTATACCATGAAGCAAGTTTTAAATTAGCCTGGCTTTTATTGCATGAGCTGGCTTGACAAGCCCTAAACTCACCATTAGATACCATAACTTACCAATGCAGGTTAAGAAAGAACCATTGAATACCCTGACTTTTGGCACAAGATGCTTCACTAACCCACTAATTGTGACGGTGCATTCAGGAACCACAAGCGAGAGAGGGAAATCCAAAAAACGTATGCCTTTATTGAATGCCGGGTCAAAACCAATAGACACAAGAATTGCCAAGCCACAAAACGAAATCCAAAAACAGAGTCGACTAGACAGGCTGGGGTCAGAACCAGAAAAACAGAGGTGCGACGGTACATAGACAGGCAAAAAGTCGTAGTCGAATTCCAAAGCAGTGGGTCATACACAGGGCATCCAAACACAGAAGACGTGGTCATACAAAAATGGGTCAAAATTCCCTGAAGGCAAAACAAGACAAAAAGGGCTATGGCTAAATTCTTGGTCGGACGAAACAGTCAAAGAGAAACAATAATCAATGGCATAAATGAGACTCTGCACAAAGAAATATTGATCAACGTTCTGACAAAGTCAGAACAGCAGTGAGGACTCTAAATAGACAGAAAGGAAGTCACATGCTATGCAGGGAACAGGTGAATGGGATGAGAGCTAATTACAATGGAAGGTACACATGGGGAAGTCCTAAACCACAACAATTGGCGAAAGCCAAGACACGGCACGGGATGCACGCAGACATCCTATGACAATTAAACAGCTCTGGTCAGGGAGTTCTAAGTGCACAGACAATGAGTGCAGGAAAGGAATTAAGCACGTGCGAGAGATCTCGCAGAAACGTAGGGAGAGACAGGGAAAGCCAAGCAAGAGGCGGAGACTAGAACAGGGGAGACAAGTGCAATGAAACTGAAAATGGCATAAACTGAAAACCTGAGAATACAATAACCAAAAAGAATAACGAAAAGACATAATCATGAACATAAAACATGAAAACAAAAACCAGAACCATGACACTAATCTTGCATTGCAGTACTCTCCTGAGCTTTATCTGAGAGAGCAAAGCACTGGTCAGGAAGAAAACAAAAGCATTTAAGCAGAAAAAAACCACCACACTTAGAAATCAATTAAAAGGAATTGTCTCAATTACTGGATAGCACATTTCACTGAAAACAATTGGAATGCAATTAAGCATTTCATCTTCTTGTAGAGGATCTGGAGGAAGTGGATTATTTATTTATTTATTTATTTATATTTTAATTGCTTACGGTGATTTGAGAAACAAGGCACGACTGCTCACACTGCACCCCTGTATGAGACAGGCCTGTAGAGGAGTGCAGGAACAAGGGTTGTAGACATGAGGATCTTACAAGGAATCTAAGTTACGCTGCCCTTCATGCATACGAGAGGAGAATTTGTTATTTATAGAGATGTTGAAGGTGTCATTAGAGACAATTTTTGAGTCCATGTTTATCCATGGGGGATTTTGCTGGATTTCATTCAGCAGGATAGGTGAATTAACGGGTTAACAGTCCTAAATATTGCCTAAAAAGTGCTTTACTTCAGTTCGTGTTCCAGTTTTATAAGGGCTCAGGATGATGTTTGGTGCATTTATTGTGCTAACTCCGTAAACCTGCTCTGTAGAGCTGGACCTAGGTTCATAAATAACTTGAACTATGTGTGAGAATACTCTCTCATCTGAATGCTGCTTCCACCTCCAGCTCTTTGCGCGGCTGGTATTACATGGTGAGAGTCGGCGCATTCAAGAGGACTGAGAGAGAGTGGAAGAAATGGCAGAGATGCAGGTGCTCCACACCCATCGGCATGTCCACCTTAGGCCGGTACGCTCCCGGCAGAACGTTCTGGAAGAGCAGGTGGAGCTGTGGTGGTTCCGGAATCCGCGAAAGTCGCTAGCGTGCTACTGCGTCTCGGTGGCGCTGGTCCTGGCCTGCGGGGTGGGCGGAGTGGGGGTGCTCTCTAGCACCACCAGCGCATCGGGTGCATGGCGGCTGGGCGTCGGGGTGGCGCTGTGCCTCCTGGCGCTGGCCGTGCTGCTGAAGCAGCTGCTGAGCTCAGCGGTGCAGGACATGGGCTGCATCCACAGCTGGGCCCGAATTCGAGCCCTGAAGAGCGGCGGGCCCTCCGACCACGCCCTCGTCCTACTGACAGGTTCGGCTCTGCTGGTATGCGGCTCCGCCCTCCTCGGTCTGGCCCCGCCCCGTCCCAGCCCTGGCTCCGCCCTCGACGACATGGCGCTCACAGGGGCGGTGCTGCTGGTTGGAGGCGGGATCACGGTGCTGGCCGCAGCCGGTTACTCTGCTACATTGTACCTCCTTGACCGGACAGGCAGTGGGCGAAGGCTGAGGGACAGGACGGCGGCCATTTTTACCATCTCTGGCCGGATGGGCGAGACAGGGAGGGAAGCTACCTCCAGCATGGTGAATTTGCTCTGAGGGATGGGAATACTACTATAATTATAATTTTGAACAAAATGATTATGCTGTTCATGGAAAAAGAAGTTCAGTGGCAAATAAACAATGATACATTTAATGAAAACAGGCTGGGATCTACAGTATTAAGTTCAAGCCTTGATTGCATCTTTAGAAAAAAAAAAGTGGATTTTCACATCAACTCTATTGTACAATTCAGCTGAGATAAAATAATATTTCATGGCCAAGCAAAGGAGTACAGAAAAATGCATTGTGACAAGTACAGTGCCTTTACAAAGTTTGGAATTGCTGAAAAACAATTGTTGAAAAAATGGATACTTTTATTCACCTTGCAATATTGCTGTAATGCTATCTCGGTGAATTTCTTTTTAAAACATTTATTTTTCTCTGAACTTTTCTCCATACTTTTGAACTGTTTTGTACATACAGTTACATAGCTATATATGCTGTATATATATAAACCATGTAGGAATTACAACCATTTGAAGAGTTTGTTTTCAAAACGCAATACATCCATTTTACTCATTTTGAGTAAATCAGCTTTTTCTATTTCGGCACCTATTGCATTTTATTGAAAAACACAAACTTTGACCATGAAAAAAATACAACCCCAATTCCGAAGTAGTTGGGACGATGTGTAAATTGTGAATAAAATCAAAATGCAATGACTTTCAGATCACATGAGCCAATATGCTATTTACAATAGAGCATAGATAACATTTCAAATGTTGAAACTGAGACATTTTACATTTTTATCCATAAAATGAGCTTATTTCAAATTTTCTGGCTGCAACAGGTCTCAAAAAAGTTGGGACACAGGAAAAAATGGCTGAAAAAGCAATTAATATTTAAGAGAATCAGCTGAAAGAACATTTAGCATGTAATTAAGTTAACTGGCATCAGGTGTGTAACATGATTGGCTATAAGAGGGATGTCTTAGAGAGGCTGAGTCTCTCAGAAGTAAAGATGGCCAGAGGCTCTCCAACCTGTGAAGGCTTGCGTAAAAAAAATTGTGGAATACTTTAAAAACAATGTTCCTCAACGTCAAATTGCAAAGGCTTTGAAGGTCTCATCATCAACAGTGCATAACAGCATCAAAAGATTCAGAGAAACTGGAAAAACCTCTGTGCATAAGGGACAAGGCCGAAGACCATTACTGGATGCCTGTGATCTTCGGGCCCTCAGACGCCACTGCATCATTCACCGGCATGGTTCCGTCATTGACATTACTAAATGGGCCCAGGAATACTTCAAGAAACCACTGTCTGTGAACACAGTCCACCGTGCCATCCACAGATGCCACCTAAAACTCTATCATACATAAACGAAGCCATTGTTGAGCATGATCCAGAAATGCCGCCGTGTTCTGTGGGCCAAGGCTCATTTAAAATGGACTGTAACAAAGTGGCAAAGTGTCCTGTGGTCAGACATGTCCAAATTTGTCATACTTGTTGGAAATCATGGGCGTTGTGTCCTCCGGGCTAAAGAGGAGAAAGACCACCCCTCCTGTTATCAGCGTTCAGTTCAAAAGCCAGCATCTGTGATGGTATGGGGATGCATTAGTGCATATGGTGTGGGACACTTCCATGTTTTAAAAAGCACCATGAATGCTGAAAGGTATACAAAGGTTTTAGAGCAACATATCGAGGGCTGACTGCAATAAACAGTTATGTCCAGATGTTATATATTGGATGTAACTGTTTATTGCAGTCAGCCCTCGATATGCTCCCCTCCGGATGACATCTATTCCAGGGAAGGCCTTGTGTATTTCAGCAGGACAATGCAAAACCACATACTGCAGCTATTACAACAGCATGGCTTCATAGTAGAAGAGTCCGTGTGCTGAACTGGCCTGCCTGCAGTCCTGATTTTTCACCGATTGAGAACATTTGGCGCATAATTAAATGAAAAGTCCGTCAAAGGAGATCCAAAACTCTCCAGCAGCTGTCAGCCAGTATTAAACCAGAGTGGGATCAAATTCCAATGGCTAAACTCAAGAAACTTGTCTCCTCAATGACCAGACGCCTCCACTCTGTGTTAAAAAGAAGAGGGGATGCTACACCATGGTAAACAGGCCCCTGTCCCAACTTTCTTGAGACCTGTAGCAGCCATCAAATTTGAAATGAGCACATTTTGTGGATAAAATTGTAAAATTTCTCAGTTTCAACATTTGCTATGTTATCTCTGTTCTATTGTGAATAAAATACTGGCTGGTGTGATTTGAACATCATTGCGTTTTGATTTTATTCACAATTTACACTTTGTCCCAACTATTTCGGAATTGGGGTTGTACACCTTACATTATAGATTTTTAAAAATGGATTTTTGCACCACGTGTAAGAGGCACAGGGCTACCGCTTTATGGTGTTATCTCAATTTTTGTAATTTTGGCACTTATTGCGTTTCGGAAACAAACTTTTCATTTATATATAGAACCCCCACTCCCCCATTTTAGGGTCTTAAAAGTTATTAGACATTCAAAACTAATTGGACTGAACAATACTCACTGAATACTTTTGGACCCTTAAAAATAAAGGGGGGGTTCCCTTCCACTCACTGATTTATTTTTGTGAATACCCTCAATTAAAACTTAAAACTAACTACACTTTTCAGCTAATGTTCAGTGGATAATTTATTTAAGCAATCCTGCGGAGTTTAAGGAGCAGGACCACACCTAAGTCGTGATGCACTTGGAACCCCCTATAAATACACACTGAACCTAGTCCTCCCGTTCCACTTTTGTAATATGCACCACTCCTTCCCATCCTGTTCCTTTCTTCTCTCGCTTCTCCTCTCTCCCTGTCCTTTCCGTAAGATCCAAGGGGGGTTTGTTGTGCTGCGGCAAATTCCCTACTGTTGCTTCCCCAAACTCACAGGCGACAAAGCAGAGGAGCTCCATGAGAATTTCTCTCTCACATATCAATCGTATTCTCTTCAACAAACATTTAAATGCATCTTGTTGATGGTGTGGTCTTTGCTGGTGAAATCCCCATTAAGCTCTGAGAGACAGCTAAAATAGTAAAAACTTTGTTAAAGCCCAAGTTTTTGTGGACCTGATTGTAAATGAACTTGGGGTCATTCCATATGATCTCAACCAAAGAACAAGAATCTACCATGGTCACCAACTCAGATTTGGCTCAAATTTATTTTGGGAGTACCTTTACATTCATGAACACTGTCGATTTAAAACTTTTATTTGTAGAACAAAGAAGACTAATAATAGGTGTTTTTACCCCAAAATGCCTATATTTGATTAACATGATTAAATAGCGAATGAGATGAAAAAACAAGTTGTAATTTTGAACAAATAAAGCCAAGATATATAAATTTATGTAGAACAAGTTTCACTACCATGGGTACCTGCCCACATGGTGAACTTGCCAATCCAAAATTGGCAAAAAAAAAAGTGACTTTTTAAAGGTGGGACCCTTTTCAGGGTCTCCTAACTCCACTATTATGCCTTGGGTGTAGTCAATCTTTCTTGTACCGCCAGACCTGTCCTCAAATAGAAGGAATCCAGCACAATTTATCCTCTGTAAGGGATTCTGGCCTCATATGGGGCCCTTGAAAACTGAATTTTTGATTTCTGCCCATAAAAAGTTTCATATTTGAGAGGCCAATATCTTGAAAATGAAAAAAAGATAGATGAATTTTGAAAAGAGATTATGAAAGCCTGGACAGCAATTTTTAGCTCATTCCTATGATTTGTTCCAAAGATATTGGCCTCCAAAATCCCCATAAATTAACTACTGCGATTTGCGGGGGCAAAAAGGGGGCCTGGCCCCTGATTTTCGGGGGGCCATATCTCGGAAACCCCTTGAGGTAGGAGCCTAAAATTTTGCATGTGTTCATTACAAATATTAGAAGTAGTCCGAAAATAAATTTGAGCCAAATCTGAGTCGGTGACCTGGGGACCTTTGGTTGACTTCATATGGAATGACCCCTTGATATGTTAATAAGGTATGATTTATAAGTAAATTATCACACCACAGAGGATGTATGGATATTTTGTTTTGTATACAATGATCCAATGAGGATGAGAATTCTTTGATCTAATTACAATTTTGTAGACCTCTACAAGCAAGGCGAGTATGTAAGTGTGTAAACACGCTCCATGTTGTTGTTCATTGACAGGCCAGAGAAGTATCAAATAGGCCACGATAATAAAACCTCACTAATCGATAACAGTTGAAATAATTAATCTTGTTGCTGCGTACTGGCAACCGCAGTAAATTGTCAAAAGCCTCGCCAGTGTAAACAGAACTCCGTATCACCCTCGACAAAGCTTCAACTCTTGTTGACTGATGTCAATTGTCCTCAGCGTGAAACCCTGTGTGTGTGACCCGAGGATTGTACGATGACATCAACGCTGAGCTCACGGCTAGGAGTGGGCCGTGCCAGGTGACGCCAGTAGTTATAGTCTGAGGCCCGACTGCCTTCTGCCTACTGCCAACATTACCCATTGACAATGGCCAGATTGGTTATGTCACTCAAATGACAGCCAACTGATGCAAAAAGACACAATGGCAGGGGAGAGAGGAAAAGCATCATTGTAATTGTAAACTACATTATTTTTTACTGCTGACAGGTTGATGTTAACATTGTTTCAACATTTTTGTTTCAGGAATGATTTTTTTAAAAATTCTGAGCCAGTGTTCCATTGCTTCAAAAAAGAGGTAGTAATTTCACCAGAATGTTAAGAGCGTTCTAATTGCATATTTGTGATCCGACAACCTGTATTAATCATTTATTAATAACAGAGGCCAATAATTTCTGAAGCTTACCAGGGCCACCTCATTTGTCATTAAATATCCCTACAAAGCATTGTGAAGTCATTTTATGGTGTAGTCTTTACAAGTGCATTGGCAGTACAATGGGCTATTTCTGTAGTAATAAACCAAACTGATTATTTTGTGTTCATATATTGAGCAGAGTTGTTCAATATCCCACTCCAGGGATTTGTGCCTTCATCTTACTTCTAACGTAACCAAGGGAAAATGTTTATTGCTGGCCATGTGGTTTGATTGCTTAAATTAATATAGTTTTACTGTTTATGCAAATTAAATGTGCATAAAATATCAGAATAACAACTGAGAGTGAACAAAGAAAATGTTGATATAATTGGAGTCTTTATTTAATGTCGCAATAACTTGAAAATCTTTCTGTGCCTTTTAATCTTTTTTGCTGTGAACACATCACTGATCATCTTCATTGCGCAACAATAAAACAGCATATATGTATATCAACCCATTTGGTAACAAAATATAAAGAGAGATAAATACATAGAAAACAAATCATTTATGAACACAAGTTCAAAATCATTGACATCCAGGTAAAACATAAAGTAGAATAGATGAATACAGAAAAAAACAGTAAATAATCCATCCGTTAAATTATAAGATAAGGAAAAACAAAGTCAGGGAGGACAGGGTTAAAGGAATAGTGAGAAGCATATTTTCATTTATGAGGTCAACAGTCCAACTGGGGAGCAGATTTGCTTGGAAACAACAAGTACAACAAGACACAGGTGCAGAAAACGGCCTGCAGAATGCTCATAGGGATCGACAAAGTAACAAAACAATTCATCAATTAACAGAGACCAAAACCCAAAATGATACAGAGGACACAAGAATTGCCAGATAACACCACTGAACAAATAAACAGGGGCACAAAACACAAAACTATATAGTATCTACAGTTGGATACATTTTATCTCACATTTCAGAGTCTCTTATTAAGCAGCCTCATTTTTTTCATTATTGCAAAGGATGCCAATAATTTTGGACCTAACTGTGGATACTGTATTTTCTTTTGATTTCAAACTTTAACTAAGGAGTGTTGTCTTACAAAAAAATTATCAGAATGTGCAAAACAGGCTTACTGGACATTAGTTTGGCCCCGTTTGCTTCATGTCAGTTTTCAGGCAGAAGCAACACAGTGTCAGTGCCCTGTGTTCAATTATTTGCAGCAACAAGTCAGCCAGTTTTATACAGCGCATACTGTAAACAAGTAATTAAGAAAAGACAAGACCTGACTGGAGTCACACTGACATCCAACTGCCTGAAATCCCCATGATGCTAACCAATGGTAAACTGAAGGTCATCGTCGCTCTGGTCTTCAAACTCCCCCTCCTCAGTCTCCTTTGCCCTTTCCCTCTCGCTGGCCTGGATGTAGTTATCCTCGATGAAGCCGTCGTCATCGTCTTCGGGCTCTGGGGGCGGGCCGTTACCTCGTGAGTCGTACCCCGGAAGCCCCACCCCCAGTCCCGCTCGACTGCACTGGCTGGAAGTGTCACCCTCAAACAGTAGGGCATGGTGATAGCGGGCCAGGTAGTGTTGAAACAATTTGAACTTCACTGCCAGCACAATGAGGCCAGCAACGGAGAGCACAGTCACCAGGGCAGCTATTACATATGCCCAGGCGTTTGAAGGAGCTGGGTCGTCCTTACCAGGAACCTCCGCTTTGAGAAGGAGCATTGAGAAGGAGCAGCATAAGAGTTTGAACAACGAATTTCAGTTATAAGATTCATTGACACGCTTTTCTCTCCTCAACACTTTTGTGATTAAGTGGTCCCAGAGACTCAAACAAAAAACAACAGTGAAATCTGTATGTCATGGAAAAGTGAAAAAAATTTGCTCTTTGGTAGTTTATAAAATATTGGATGTGGGATGACAGACTGACACCTCTGAATTGTTGGTATTTCTATCTACTCTATATCATGCTGATGTAGGAATTACAGCCGTTACTGTCAGTGTTACTGTCTAAACACTTTTGGATTGCACTGTAAATTGTCAACTTCTGCGTTCTTATTACGCTCTCCAATAGTTATTTGATAGAGATTCCAGCTGGAAACAGTTAAATTACAGTTTGTGAATGAAAACATTCAGAATAGGAAATGTACAGTGTTGCCTTCATATGTCAAAAGAATGCAGAAAAAAAATTAAATTGAGTTCAAAACACATTGAAGGCTTATTGTTTTACTTTAATTAATTTATTTATTTTTTGCCAAATAGGACTTATTCATTGCTTAATGAATGAATGAGATGAAATTTTGCTTGTATGAGACCACTTGGTCCTCACACAAAATGAGAATACTCTGTGTAGAAAGAATAAATAAGCACAAGATAAGCTAGCGAAGAACTTACCTCTCAAGCTGTTGTTTACAATTTCATTCTCTACCAGCAGCTTTCTCTGAAACCTTGACAGACCTAACACAAGCACAGAAAGTGTGAACAGAGACTTTTTCCTGTTTTCCTTCTTTGCACGACTCCAACAGTATTGCCTATCATAACTCCAGGTACGTCTGTCCCATCACTACAACATGCTCTATTGATCTAGTAGAAAACTGGCCCCTCCTCAATCCTGTCCTGGTGCCATTTTCTTGCTTCTAGCTCTAAGCAGTGGAGCAGACAAGGAAAATAAGCCAAAAAATGGACAGGGCAATAGGGGAGTCAAGGAAACATGAATTAGGAAAATGGAACACAGAAAAAAAATCTTACCAAGCATTTTAATCTTGTATGTAGAGTTAAACACTCATTCCTTGGACCTTTTTTTTTTTTTTTCCTTTTCACTCACTTCAACATTTGTCCACGGGGTAAGATAATTTCACTTACCCCATGGACAAATCTAGCAATGAGCCACATTACTTGAAATCAGAGGCAGAATTTCTTTTTTCCAAGAAAAAGAGGTAATATAAATAATTGTTAAAGTTATAATACAAGATTAAAATGCTTGGCAAAATTTTGTTTTTTGCAGGGAACGACCTTGCTCCTTTAAAACACACCTTTGAAGCTATATCAGTCAGGGATCTGGAAAATGCGACACAGAAGGGAACTGGTGGATATTTGCTGTACATTTACACACAACAAAATATTCACGTGAAGGATGTATTTAGTCGTACACTCAAGATATCTGCAGGAAAGTCCCAACCCCTGGATCCATGAGGGAGCTAGCACTTAACAGATCGAGGAGGGTGGATCCCAATTGACTTCCGGGCAAAGAAGGAAAGGAAGAAGGAGGTAAAAACTAAACATGATGTGCCCATTGATAAGCGACAAGTTGCCAATTGTTCTCCTTGCAGTCCACCTGTACAGCCACCAGGCCAAACGATTAAACAATAAATACGGCAGGTGCCGATGGATTGCAAAGACTCTACTGAAAAGCAGAGTAACAAATTAGCAAAATGTTGCAGAATGAGGTTTCTGGTATCTGGATTTGCCAGTTTTCCATATCACTTCAAACTAAGATTATAGAAGTTGATTGCAGGTACACAGCTCGAGATTTTAGCATCTAAATTCATACCGTATAACCTTTAAAAAAAATCCAGAAGCACCACAACACATCTACAAGTCAATCAGAGAGCAATGGAGTCTTCCATTAATGGGTTTTGCAGATCTGCTCATAACAAATATTTATGATACTCAGCAGACTAGATGACAGTCAGTGAAGAATTCAGCACATACCTCCAGGCACATCTCCAAGATCCAAGCCAAGCCAAGCTTTGGGCCCAATTACTTGCTGCACACCCTTCGCCCAAGCTGGGGGAGGAGCTTTCAAGTTGTCATTGCCATGAAGATCAAGGAAGGACAGGTGTCTCAGGTCTCTAAGGGCAGCAGGCAATGGGTCTCGCAGTCTGTTGTTCCCCAGAAAGAGTGCGTTCAGTTTGGGGCAGGCCAGGAATGCACCAAGTTTAATCTCCCCCAGCTGGGTAAAGCTGAGGTCAAGGACACGGAGATGTTGCATGCCCGCCAGTGTGTAATTTTCTAGTAGAGGAACGTGACTACCTGAGAGGTTCAGAAAAACTAGGCCCTCAAGCCTCTTCAGGCCCCTAAGTGTGGTGGTGAGGGAGAGGTTTAAGGGATTTTGGGACAGATCCAGCATGGTCGTGTTAGCCCAGACCTCACCGGGAACCTCCGTCAGCTTCCTCCCACTACAGTTGAAAAAAGCCTGCAGGGAAAAAAAAAAGAAAATTTAAGTCCGTCACCATTAACTTTAATGAAAGGAAAAATACATGCTGAAATGTAAAGAGAAGACATTCTGCTTTCCAAAATTTGCAGGATTTTTTTCTTTTTTTACCAAATAAGTCAACAGTGAAAGTTGATACATTTTGCCTTTGGACCCAACTTATATTTTCCGTCATGTTCTAGTGTTAGCCAGTCAGAAGAGTCCTGATTCCTGTCTTGTGTGACGCAAGATGGGCGTCACAAAAATGACAAATAATGTAAATTCAAAGTGATCAAGTATTTAGCATTTAGAAGTATGTTAAGGTAGGCACAATCCTCACCTTCTAAGGCAAGATTAGTGCAAACCTGCTCCCATTTACTTTGGCTTGATTAGCAATCAAACCATTGATTTGTTTAATAACAGAGTAATATTGGGTGTCTGAGCAGTTTATGTCTAGTTTGCATTATTGTTCCCAAGAATTGCTCATGAAATATCTCAGATTTGCGTTTGCAAGGCTAAATGTTTAAAAAAAGCAGTATATATTTTGTTCAATGCTGATTCAAAAAAAGCAACAACAGCAGATGCAGTTCAGAGAAAATTTAGATTCTGTTTCTACATAATTAATTATTCAGATAATTGCTTTCCATGCAATACCATATTGTAGACTTTTCTCTTTCCCCATCACATCTTAATCATTCTTCATAACTTTATGATATTTCACCTATTAAATTGATTGTGAGGCTCTGGAACAGGTCGAGAGTAATAATGCATTAAAAGCTGACATCACTGCCCATAAAAAGACCATAATTTTTTTACCAAATTAATAATTACGATGCAGAAACACTCACACAAACAATTGCCTATTGTTTTTAATATGACAAGCCTCTGTAACATCTGTCTCCTGCACAGGACAGTTTAGGAGCCCATTTGACATCACGTGAGGAGCCACAAGCAGCTAAAATGGCGACACTCCGAATGTGGCTTGCTACTGTATTTCTGATACTCGTAAGTACAAAAGCAAATGTGCCTGAAATTACAACCTCAATTCCGAAATAGTTGGGACAAAGTGTAAATTGTGAATAAAATCAAAATGCAATGAGCCAATATGTTATTTACAAGAGAACATAGATAACATTTCAAATGTTGAAACTGAGACATTTTACATTTTTATCCACAAAATGAGCTTATTTCAAATTTTCTGGCTGCAGCAGGTCTCAGAAAAGTTGGGACACAGGCAAAAAGGGCTGAAAAAGCAATTAATATATAAGAGAATCATCTGAAAGAACATTTAGCAAGTAATTAAGTTAACTGGCATCAGGTTTGTAACATGATTGGCTATAAGAGGGATGTCTTAGAGAGGCTGAGTCTCTCAGAAGTAAATATGGCCAGAGGCTCTCCAACCTGTGAAGGCTTGTATAAAAAAATTGTGGAATACTTTAAAAACAATGTTCCTCAATGTCAAATTGCAAAGGCTTTGAAGGTCTCATCATCGAAAGTGCATAACAGCATCAAAAGCATCTTCGAGCCCTCAGACGCCACTGCATCACTCACCAGCATGATTCTGTCATTGAAATTACAAAATGGTCCCACGAATACTTCAAGAATCCACTGTCTGTAAACACAGTCCACCGTGCCATCCACAGATGCCACCTAAAACTCTATCATGCAAAAAAGGAAGCCATTGTTGAGCATGATCCAGAAGCGCCCGCCGTGTTCTGTGGGCCAAGGCTCATTTAAAATGGACTGTAGCAAAGTGGCAAAGTGTCCTGTGGTCAGACGAGCCCAAATTTGACATTCTTGTTGGAAATCATGGGCGTCGTGTCCTCGGGGCTAAAGAGGAGAAAGACCACCCCTCCTGTTATCAGCGTTCAGTTCAAAAGCCGGCATCTGTGATGGTATGGGGATGCATTAGTGCATAGGGTGTGGGACACTTGCATGTTTTAAAAAGCACCATGAATGCTGAAAGGTATATAAAGGTTTTAGGGCAACATATGCTCCCCTCCAGACGAAATCTATTCCAGGGAAAGCCTTGTGTATTTCAGCAGGACATTGCAAAACCACATACTGCAGCCATTACAACAGCATGGCTTCGTAGTAGGAGAGTCCGTGTGCCGAACTGGCCTGCCTGCAGTCCTGATCTTTCACTGATTGAGAACATTCGGCGCATAATTAAACGAAAAGTCTGTCGAAGGACACCCAAAACTCTCCAGCAACTGGAAGCCTGTATTAAACAAGAGTGGGACCAAATTCCAATGGCTAAACTCAAGAAACTTGTCTCCTCAATGCCCAGATGCCTCCACTCTGTGTTAAAAGGAAGAGGGGATGCTACACCAAGGTAAACAGGCCCCTGTCCCAACTTTCTTGAGACCTGTAGCAGCCATCAAATTCGAAATGAAAGCTCATTTTGTGGATAAAATTGTAAAAATTCTCAGTTTCAACATATGCTATGTTATCTTTGTTCTATTGTGGATAAAATACTGGCTGGTGTGATTTGAAAGTCATTGCATTTTGATTTCTATTCACAATTTACACTTTGTCCCAACTATTTCGGAATTGGGGTTGTAATAGTTTGTCAGTTTTTTAACAATAGGTCAGACTCTTTCCAACAGAGTATGGTTTTAACATCTTCTCCTTTAAGGAATGTTGCATTGATGATCAACCAGAGTGTTTAATGGCAGAGATTAAAAATAATATATTGTTGGACCACACTGTCAACAAATATTTATGACTCCCTTTCTGATATCTGTGGGTTTATGCTTTGGCAATAATACTTTTGGCCTCTTTAGCCAATCAATGACTTCACAAAGACACTCCATACTACACTGAAACCTTGTTATGACAAGTAATGGAAGTCAATGAATCAAGGTTAAAAAGCCAATTATCACCTAGACCATTGACTCCAATTCAAAAGGCTAAGATGTAGCGTGGAGGATCCCTTTACTCAATCACTTGCGAGCTGGAACCCACTAAAAAAGAACAGAGGTGTAGTCTGATAGCACCTTGGCCATTGACTCCAATTCATTGTCATCAAAAGGCTAGCATGTAGCGTGGAGTGTCCCTTTACTTGATCACTTGCGAGCTGGATGGCACTCATGAAAAAAGAACAGAGGTATAATCTGATACCTCCAATTTGTTTTGCTACTCCTACCTTTGAGGTGATGAGGTCACATGGGCCTACTCTCTGAGATGTAACATCTGCAGCCAAGTTAAAGAGACACAAAGCCACGAAGAATGATGTCATTCTGTCCTCCCTTCTGTTGAGAACAAGAGGAATAAAAAACAGGGTTATTATGACTGAGCCACCCACACGCAAAATGATAGGACTGCTAAATATTATAACAAAAAGAGCCAACTCTGTTACTAAGGCAGGTATTTCTCTTACTTGTTGGAAAGTGGAAACCTGAGAGTGACTGCACTGTTGTTGAAAATATGATATCCCAGAACAAATGAACAAAGGATAATGTTTGGTTCATTTTCTAGCTTTGCATAGAATGAGTCAGTTTTGATGATAGGGCCCATTCTGTGTCACCATAGCTAGCAGAGATTAGACAGATTCGATTTTTCATTCTCTGAAATCCAAGAGACGCTATCTACTGCTGTGGTTCATTCTTTGAATTCCAGGTAAGCTTTAAAAAAAAAAACATTTCAAAGCTTGGATTCTCAACCATACTGAAGTCCTGCAGAGCCTCATTATTGAATGCCTTTTCAGTGAAATGTTCATAATTAAAGTGTTCATTAAATTGGGGGCATCAATTACGTTGAATGACATACAACATTTGACAACAGACCAATGCAATATGTCCACATTGGCCAAGCGAAACCTTTCTGTGGTATCTCCAAAATACATTTGTCAAAATAATGGCCTCATAAGTGCACACCAATGAAATCCCAATTTTTTACCAGTACTTTTTGGTCTGCTTAGCACAATATTTGAATCATGACCACACAAGATGTAGGAATCTAGAAAAACTAGAAAATCGATGAGTAAATACCACATAATTTCCAAGATCCTTTATTCAGGGGCACTTCCACCACACACTGTATGTAACCATGCACCAACTTGCTTTGATTAGCAATTTGATATGTGCCAAATAATTTCATTTTTAAAATTTAAAAAACCAAACGGATGTTGCTAACAATGGCATGGGAGAGCACTATTAAACAGAAGAACTCTGTACTCTCCTAATGCTGAACAGGGTAGGATTTGCCAGTTTTCAAGACTGCTGGCCCACTCTTAATTAATTGAACTAACTGCATATTTTGCCCACCCTTCATGATTTTGTGAAAATAAAATTGATTTTAGGGAACAATAAACAGCATATCCTTTAGCCCACAGGCAGGGCTACATTAACTGGGAAGTCCAGGTTCAAAAATATGATCTTTCTTATGTCCTGCACAAATATAATACATGCTATAAATTTTGAACCAAGTGGATATTGTGCATTCAGGAGCTAGCTCCCCATGCTGGTAAATGGCTAAGTACAACCCCATTTCCAAAGAAATTGGAACAATATGGAAATTGTTGATTTGTAAATCATCCTTGACCCCTTTCAAATGGAAAAAAGAACAAAGACAAAATATTCAATGATTTTCCCTTTGTACTTTGTTTTTGTTATGGAAATAAACTCTCCTTTGGAATTTCATGCCCGCAATACATTCCAGAAAGTTTTACATGAGTGTGCTTACCCCTGTCTTACATCTCCTTTTCTTTCCACAGCTTTTTCTGCAGTAATTGTTTGAGGAGCTGAGGATACCAATGGTTCCCTTTCTGCAGGATTTTTCCCATTATTCCTTAATATCCTTCTTCAGCTGCTCAGAAGTCTGGGGACTTCATTGCCATATTTTTTGCTTCTTAAGGCATCTCATATTTGACAGGAGACAGGTCTGGACCGCAGACACCCAGTCTAGCAGCCTAGGATGCCAAGTAGTCGATATATGCAGAATATCGCTAACTGTTGTCTTGTTGGAGTAAGCACAGATATCATGATAGATGCTGGCTTTGACCTTGTATTAGTAACAAACGAGGCAATATTTTCTTCTTTGGCCAGGTAAACACGACATCCAATATTAACAATCACCACTTTGTAAGGTTGACTGGTCCAACAGCACCACCAGTTTCCCCTCTGTGCATCAGTCTATTTCAGATGAGCTCAAACCCAGAGAAGACTGTACCGTTTCTGGAAATTTTTTACTTACAGTCTGTTTGGGGCAAACAGTCTTCACTAGCATTGGTAGATACAATGGATGAATACTGTGTATTGACAGGGGTTTTCAAAATTAGTCCCGACCCATATGGTCATATTCATCACAGAAGCATGTCAATTTCCAATGCAGTGTCAACTGAAGGATTGGCCCTCAGTATTTATTTTCAATTGCATCCTTTATGCATAGGTTTCTCCAGATTCTGCATCTTATCCTGCCCCTGTGCCAACTTTTTAAAAATGTGCTGCAGGCATTAAATTCAAAATATATTTCTAAGAAATGAATTTGAGGTAAGGTTTAAGGTAAAGCATTTTTTTTCCTTTTTCTGTTTTCAATTTTATACAGGTCGAAAATTAAATCACTGCTTCGATTCTTTACCCGCATTTTCCATATAGTCCCAATTTTTTTTTGAAATGGGGTCATAGGTCAAGAATGTCTTTGATCAGAACCCACTTTATGCATATTGTCACAAGATTGGCCTGTCATTCACCTTTTTGGCAGCCAATGTTTGATTAATGCTTCCACAAACATTATATAAATGCAAATGACTCTGAATACATAAGTAATACGCATATTCATCGGGTGTGTCAACAGTACTGAGGTTCTGAACATAAAATGGTTCATAAATGAGACTGCTATATTTCTGCCACAGTATAAAAAATTGGATCGTGGAGAGGGAATTGTATTGCACTGGTACAAGATGGGGAGATGGTATATTCTTTAAGTACGTGTTACCTGTTGAATACAAAAGTGAGGTAAGAGGACTCCTTTTTTGCCATGTAGAGACGCCCATAATGTCTGCCCAAACATCCATCTAAAAATGACCTTGGGAAGGAGAATGCGCCTCCTTTGGCATTATTAGATCTTACTGCAGCTGATCCACGATGAGCCTTTCTATTCTACCCAGTCAGCCCTTTCACTTTTTATGCTATTCAACGTGCTTCACGTCAATGTGCTGATTGTTAAATATACACTCACCGGCCACTTCATTTGGTACACCTTGCTAGTATCAGGTTGGACTCCCTTTTGCCAGCAGAATTGCTTTAATTCTTCATGGAATAGATTCAACAAGGTGCTGGAAACATTCGTCAGAGATTTTGGTCCATACTGACATGAAAGCATTATACAGTTACCACATATTTGCTGGCTGCCCGTCTTTGATGCAAATCTCCCATTCCACCAAACCCAAAGGTGCTCTATTAGATTTAGGTGACTGTGGAGGCCATTTGAGTACAGTGAACTCAATGTCATGTTCAAGGAACTAGTTTCAGATGATTATAGCTTTGTGACATGTTGCGTTATCCTGTTGGAAGTAGTCATCAAAAGATGGGTGCGCTGTGGTCATAAAAGGAATGGACATGGACAGCAAAAATACTCAGGTTGGCTGTGGCATTTAAATGATGCTCAACTGGTATTAAAGGGCCAAAAGTGTGTCAAGAAAATATCCCAACACACCATTACACCACCACCACCAGCCTGAACTGTTGATACAAGGCAGGATACATCCATGCTTCCATGTTGTTTACACCAAATTCTGACCCGTCCATCCGAATGTTGCAGCAGAAATCAAGACTCATCAAACCACGCAACGTTTTTCCAATCCTCTGTTGTCCACTTTTGGCAAGCCCGAGTGAATTGTAACCTCCGTTTCCTGTTCTTAGCTGACAGGAGTGGCACCCGGTGTGGTCTTCTGCTGCTGTAGTCCATCTGCTTCAAGGTTTGACATTTTATGCATACCCTGGATGAAATGAGTGGTTATTTGAATTTATCTTGCCTTACTATGAGCTCGAACCAGCCTGGCCATTCTCCTCTGACCTCTGGCATCAACAAGGCATTTTCTGCCACTCATTGGATATTTGCTCTTTTTCAGACCATTCTCTGTAAAACTTAGAGATGGTTGTGCGTGAAAATCCCAGTAGATCAGCAGTTGCTGAAATACTCAGACCAGCCTGTCTGGCACCAACAACCATGCCACGTTCAAAGTCACTTAAAGCACCTTTCTTCTCCATTCTGATGCTCAGTTTGAACTTCAGCAGATCATCTTGACCATGTCTACATGCCTAAATGCATTGAGTTGCTGCCATGTGTTTGGCTGATATTTGCCCGAACGAGCAGTTGAACAGGTGTGCCTAATGAAGTGGCCAGTGAGCGTACGTACATCAAAAATTGTTGAAGGTTTGTATTTCAATGTGAGGATAACCATTTTGCAAGAAATATATAGAACATAAGCAAAACTAAAACAAGAAACCCTGCTGTTTTAAAGTGAGACCACTGATTATGGTAGCAAGGTAGACGTATCACACGCTCATACCATAAAATCAAAATGTACGCGTTTCAACTTGCTTCAAGAGCTGACTGTGAATTTCTTTATCTATATAATACATCGTACATGTAATGCAGCAAGTAATGTCATCATCACCGTGCCAGTTTGAAAGTCGGCATCAAAACTCTAGTACCAGAACTTAAAATTAGATTTACTACTTATACGAGTTCAAACAAAACTTGTGCCAAGTAGTGCCTGGATACATGATATACTAATCTATATTCAAGCAGCCCAAATGTCATGTGAACTCAGGACTAGAACCAACATATTGAGAATGAAAATGATCTCATTTGTAATAAATAAATAAGCAATTTAACATACCTACTGGTGGTAAGCATTGCCATGATCCATATGCCTTCTTCAAAACTCAGGATACCTGTGACGGTTTATTTCCCGTCTTAGGAAGTAAAATGGAGGTATGCAGTACAAAGGTTAACAGCGGGGTAACACTACCCCACTGAAAGGTTAATTAGTAACTCCATAAGTGAATTAAGCATTACCAAAGTTCTCTGCTTGCTAGTTTTAATAATTTTACAACATAGCACAAATAAACACAGGACGACTACACTCTGTAGTCTGTCGAAAACAAATCCAACTGCCAACACATTTAATCGCTTGAGTGCTGTGGACAGACACTGACTTCCTGCTTCCCTCTGCTCCCACTTCCCTGCATATCCAGCATAGGCAACACTGGGAAAACTCCTCAGTTATCTATGAAATTGTCATTTTTAATATTTGGTGGCAAATACATTGCATTCCATAACTGCCTGAAGCCTGGAACCCATGGACATCACCAGATGCTGGTTTTCTTCCCTGACAAACCTCTTCATTGCAGATGCCTTCATTTCTTGTCATCAGCAGTTCAGCGGAGCGTTCACGTGAGACTTGATTCATTCACGACATGATAAAAGACAACACTTTGGACAAAGTGTGGGCCTTTTATAGGCCTGAGTAAACTTTCACATTGTTATTGGGAAATGCTCAATAACAACAACTTTTAACTCAGAACATGGCAGATGAGCTATTTTTAAGGATTGGTCCTTGTGACCAGACATGGGTTAGCTACACATTTCTTTTAAGGTGTGGTGATGTGTGGCTTCTTGGGCCATGCTTTGGACCCACTTCACATATCATAAAACCCCAGCCCAAAAATATACCATCCAACAAAAGTTGCGTAATTAAAATCCGTCAGTATGACAACCACACACATTCAGTAAACATTCACATATACTCATTACAGTGGGAATTAGGGGTGGGAATCTTCAGTCACCTCGCGATTCGATTTGATTAAATTATTCTCAGTGCATCTCAATTTCAGATTTCTGTGCATGGTTTATTTTTCCCCATCAATACAAACCATCAGGTGAAATTAAAACCCTTTTATTTATACATTTTTGTAACAAATAACATGAACAGCTGCCCCTTTTCAAAGAAACAAAACATTCATCTTCCAATCCATTTGATAACACTGCACATAGTGCTCGAAAATGGTAAAAACTAAACCTCTTTCATCATGCATTACATTTTTATATACTGAGAAACAGTGAAAACGCAACACCTAATTTTTTAATTCGTAGCTGATTGTTTGAAAGCCATCAAAATTACCACAGAAGAAATATAGTGGTATGAAGGTTAAAAGCTGGAATTTGTGCAAGTCCGGGTTCAAACCCAGTTTGTGTGTCTGTTAGGGGATCACATTTCCAAAACCTAACTTTTGCCATGTCATTAGCAGCAGGTTGAATGCATCACTTGAATGACAAGCAAGTGCAAAGCAAGACATTGGACGCATAAAAGGCACAGTGGTTCATCCCCATCAGCATCAGTGTCAGAATGGCACAGCTTACAGAACAGCAGAGGGAGTGAGCTTTGGGGATGCTGCTTTGGAGAACATCTCAAAGAGAGGTTGCGGCCAGTTCAGGGTCAGTCCATCCATCATCAACAGACTGGAGCATCGCTACCAACAGACAGGAAGCGTTCACGACCGCCCCCGACCAGTACAACTTCCGGTTATGATGGCACGTCAGGACTGACACATCCAGAGGATCCATCTGAGGAATCGGTTCCAAAAAGCAACAGACACGGCTTGAAACACAGTAGGATGCCACGGTTGCCCCAACCATGCCATGACTGATTCGGAGACTGCGAGCTGTGGGGTTAAGGTGCCGGAGGCCGTATCAAGGCAAAATCAGGACACAACGTCACAAAGACAACAGACTCCAGTTTTCTCGATGTCATCATCTTAGGCTGCCACGAGTCTTCCATTGCTGGGTTTTTCAGACGAATCAAGGTTCTGCGTGCCATTTGCCGACTGCCGACAGCGCGTGTACAAGAGGCAATATGAATGTCATCAAGACAGGTGAGTTCTGGAGAGAAATGGGTTTGCTGGGGGTAGTGTGATGGTCTGGGCTGCCATTACTGTGAGATTTTGGATTGAACTTGTGATTCTTGGAGGTCTAACGGCACAGCGATATGTGGATGAGATTTTAAGACCAGTTCTCCAACCACTATTGAACAACCATGGACAACGATTGCCGTTCACGTTCCAACACAACAATGCCCATCCTCATACTGCACGCCTCACCAGAGACTTTCTCCAACGAGCAGGGATCGATGTTCACACTTCGCCATCCATTTCACCTGATCTTAACCCCATGGAACACGTGGGATGAATTGGGTCGTCATGTGCGCCAGTGTCAACGTCAACCACGCAACGTCGCCGAATTGACGGCAGCACTACAGGAGTGGAGGAACATTCCCCAAGCAACCGTGCGACGTTTGTGCGAATCGATGCCTCGCCGTTTACGCACATGTGTGCAAGCACAGGGAGGACACTGACAGTTTGTGGAGGGTCTGTGCATTCACAGTGGCATACCGGAAACATTTTTTGAGATAATATGATGAAACTTTACAGTGTTATGAACAGTGTTATGATTCTTTTTCTATTCGTATTAAAATTGAATTGAAAAGCATTGGTTATTTCTTCTTTTTGGTTATTAAATATGAGTGTTGCGTTTTCACTATGTGTCAGTATATATCGAAATAAAACCGATTTACATTGAAAAAGTAATTATTTAGCGGCTGTATTATGTAATGCGCATTTCTTACATCCAGTAAACATGTGGCAACAGCTCCCCTTCCACTTTCGTTCTCTTTGTCTCTGACTCGCACTTCTCAATGACTTCATAACCTGAGCTTTGGGTAAAACGTTGGGATAGCTGCGTCTGTGAAGAATCGCCTGGACGGGACGTTATACCCCGGTTCCAGGGTATGCAGGAGAAAACGAAAGCCTTCGCTTTCCACGACAAAGTAAGGGCGCAGATCTTTAGCAATGAAACTGCGACAGCCTTTGTAATCTTTTTGGCCCAGTCAGAGTTGGGTGCCAGCGTTGATAGGAGTGTCTGTTCAAGAGTTCAAGTCTTGTCTAGCTGTTTTTTTTTTTTTTTTACCATCGATTTCACAAAATCCAAAGTGTTCCCAAACAGCAGCTTTTTAAAAAGCCAGCGGTGCTTGTACCTCTTCTCTCTCTTGCTCCCGCACCTCTTTCACGCAATCCGGATTGTAAACACAGTGCAGACGTTCTGCATAAAAGACACGCCCCTCTGGGGCATTCAAACGCTAGGACTGGCCAGCTGTTCAAACAGTAGGATTCCAATCCTAGAGTTGAATGACAGGCTAATCCTGGCACTAGGTTGACTGGCCAATCATAGCACTTGGATGCTCCGGAGGGGCATGTCTTTGCAAGAATGTAGGTGGGTGCCATAATAACGTGTAACTCCAAACTCCGGGAGAGGCAGTCCATTGAAAATTGTACGCTGATAATCGATTATAAACTTTCCTGCATCGATGCTGAATCGTTCAACAAAGCATCGGGATGCATCGTAGAACCGATTATTTCCCCCATCCTTAATGGGAATATTTAGATAGTTAGGTCTTCTTCCTCGATTTTCAACCACAGCTCAAATAACTATTATCAATGCCTAAATATTTATGGAACTAAGTGCACCACCAGTGCTCTGGAGTAACGTTCGTCATTGAAACAGGTGCATGCATTTCCCTCTCCCAGTTTTGTTTATAACCCTGACAATCGTTGAAATTCCATAAGTGTTTCTTAATGGCACAGCAATTCATATCCAGGGCACTAAATGCCTCAAATTCAATTAACTTGAATCCCTGAGCTCCTCTTTTGGAGAACCCTTCCACCCCATGTGGATTCTTAAGTGGCTTGATTCAATTTGAGGTCCCTCAAAGTGGTTTTGTGGAGTGCTTTGCATCAATGCACGGAATGAATAGAAGAAAGTAAATGGATAAATTTCCATTGACACCCATATAATCTTCTGGGCTTGATTCAAGTATACCGATAAATAGACAATATTTGGAATGACCTTCAGTTATGCAAGTGCCTAAATACAAGTGGCTTCAGAGCAAGTTATTACAATAGCGAAGCAAAGTTCTAAATATCAAGGCAAATTTTTTATGACTACAAGTTCAGATTTCTTTGATAAAATTTGGTGTCAGATGAGCGAATGTTGACCTGGCTGCAACACAAATACAAGGATTTGAGCAAAAGAAAATAAAAAAAACATTAAAAAGGTACTAGTGTGCAGCATTTTACTACACTCATTAAAAAAAAAATGTCCAAACATAGCCCCTCAACTGCACCGTCTCCGGTAATTTTTATCAAACTAAAAGTCAACATCAAGAGTACACTCCACTTTGATCACCTTCATCGGATGAAGGCCATTTTTTATAATTTATGGTGTACAGCTTACACCTAAATAAGCATGAGTGAGAGTTCCATCATAGAACACATGACAAAGGATTACTTGTTTGCTTTTTTATTTATTTTTTCCTTTTTTACATTTTTTTTTTTTTTTTTTTTTTTTTTTTTTTTTTTTTAGTTTTAGGGACTTCTTCCAACACTACATAATTATATGATTAGGTTTGCATGTTTTTTGTAAACATAACCTCTACTCAAAGCCTTTGTCCTTCAGCAAGCAAAGTATCAGTACAGCTAATCAAAATAAAAGAATTCATATTTACTCCTTCCTTTACAAATAAAAAAACACTTTTTGAACCCCTTCAAAAATGGGGGCATTAAAATATTTGACATTTGTATCACAAATCAATGTGATGACACAAAAAGTAAAAACTGTACAAAAATTATACATTTGTTTTAAAAACTTGTCTGTGCGACAAAATGATGTGAAGTTAAAATATATTTCCTTTGTATGCGTGAGACCTTAAAGGCTTGTAAAATAAAATAAGTATGGGGCTTTCACTTCTTCTGCTGTATGTAGTTGAGACTGATGTGTCTTCCATGGGGAAGGATGGGGAAATGCTGATTATTGTGCATCATGGACCCTAGATGGAATAAGAACCAAGTTACTTGAAGCCAAACCAAGTGACAAGTCAAAACATGTTATTCCCATTCCCATTAAATCCCAGCAACAAGAATACAAGGACTTTCCTGTCATGAAATATTGTTATATGAGAGAGAATCCTGCAGAAGGGTCCTGACCTTGTGAGATGAAGGGCTTATTCTGCTGGAAGGTCCCATTGCCCTGCTGCAGGAGGCCCTGGGGCATCCGGTAAGACCAGGAAGGTGATAGGGTGAACTGAGCAGGGCTGCCCTGCTCCCAAGACACCGGGGCCTGGCTCAATTTTCCAAACTGGCCTGGGAAGCCTGGGTCTGGTAGGAGAAACAAGCTTTCAGTTCACAGCCACATGACTCAGATGTTGACATAGCAAAGCACGGCCACACCACTGGAAATTCCGTAACCCATCAATTGCTTTCTTTCCACCACAAGTGCAAGGCAGAGTCTATTATGAACCAACCAGTGCAGAGTGACCCAGAATGGCCATCACCTTATTGCCCTTATTAAAGGTGCCACTTACCTGAGAATGGACTACAGACCCAAACACAAGGACAGATTACACACGATCACTGAGACCTTAGATCTCTACTGGATCACAACAGAGTAAAGAAATTGTTAGATACTGCTAAGAGTGTGAAGTCAAATAAAAAAGCAGAAAAGTCAGCTACAGTCAACTGTGGTCAGCATCCTTATGAGAGCAGCTCATAACTGGACCCGCGCTGCTCAGGGAAATGGGAGGGAAACCGGTGGTTTCAGTTACCATAGTTTCTTGCTCATGATGGCCATCTGGGCATGTGTCAGTTACATTCTGAGCAAGCGCACATTCGGGTTTCCTTCGCTCTCATTCTGTGAATTCGAGGTTTGAAACTATGAGTGAAAAACCAGCAGCAGACAAGCATTTTTGGAGGAGTACCGAAAAGTGCGCACACTCTCTTGAAGTGGCAGCACGCGTCGCGTACGAGCATGTTAGTATCGTTCGCTGACTGGGCACTCGGATTCATGAGGGATTGGAGAAGTCAAATTAAAAAATTAAATAAACAAATAAATAAATAATTCTCGCAAACACAGGTGTATTCCCATAGATCTAAAACTTGAATTCAAGGTGCTAATATCCATAAACAATCACGATAAAAATAATTGAGCCTAAGGTCACTGGACATAGGCTGTACAACATGAGCCCTTTCCATTTTCAATGACAGCCCTATGTTGCAAAAACGCACAGTGTCACCAGCATGATATAGCATTATAGGCCCAGAATTCTGAGGAAAATGACCATGACATGGCCATGACACAGGGCCAGATTTCTCTGCTTATGCCATGCCAGACCCTGCATGCACTGAAAAATCGTTCCGTCTACGCCGATTTTCCTAAAGACTAACATGTAATTTCCTTGGAGATCTATATCCGGTGTTCTACATGGAAATTAGATGGCACCACCGGAAATGCAATGTAAATTAGGTTGTATAATGGGATATTAAAGGAATAAGCCCCGAGAAGCAGTGGGTTACAGTGATTTTATAACGGCGGAGGGGCGTTCTAAGGCACGACGCGCAGCACAGTGCCTTAGTGCCCCTCCGCCGTTATAAAATTACTGTAACCCACTGCTTCTCGGGGTGCCATATCATTATAACCAGCAGCGAGAGTAGGGAACTAGATTGACTTTTGTCCTCCGCACTTGCCGGTGTCCAGGAAAATATGTTGAATTGTGCATTAGTTTACTAGCCAGCTTGTCAACTAGCAAGCGTTCACTACAATGGATGTGGTTGCCCTACACATAGCCCATGAAATAAACACAAGGAAAAAAAAAAATCAAATTTATAGCTAATACTGAAATGGCAAGCTAGTTAGCAACGTAGCTAGCAAGGTAAAGTGATATCTAACTCTATAATGCTACAGCTAGCTAGGTAGATACCCAACTGGTTAGCGGGTCAAAAGGCTAAACTTCGCTAACACCGAAACAGCGAGCTAAAAGTCTTAAAACAAACGTAACCTAACAAGTCAGTTGAGCGCAGAGTAGTTGGTTGCTAGACCAGGCGCGCAGGGATACTTTTTGCTGCGGTCTGCCTCAAAATACAGTGGGTTACACCGATTTTATACCGACATGGAATGCGGCTCAGCCAATCACAGATAAGGATGGGAAGCACCCGTTTTATAATAGGTATTTATGGACGCAAAAAGAAAACATCCATGTATGTCCTACAAGAGCCATGTTTTAACTGAAGCTCACCCCATTTCTAATTTTACAAGGAGGTAATGACACCTGCGTCGCTTGAGTCCGCTATTCATAATCACACAGTAGCAGAGATATATTTAAGGTCAGAGACGTGAATTTCTAAACAAAACTCAAAAATTTCTAGACCTTTTTCTCTGAAGTGGGACATCAGTGATTCAAGATATCCAAATTACCTCCTCATTGCAGTCAAAATAACAATTGCACTGACCTTACTTTCCATATTTTAATTCATTCACCCACTGCCAAACAAGCAACGTACTACTATGCAGAGTAACATGATGTAACCAGTGTACAATGGCGTTCTATGCAGTATGCAGCCAACAAGATTGCAGTTTGAAGACCATCTTTGTTCTCAATAATAAGGGTTTTGCACCTTATCTATTTTTTTTCTACATGTTTAATGAATTCAACTGTGAATTAATGCGCATAAATTAAATAAGAATATGCAAGTACAATACACAACCAAAATTGCTAAGCTTGATCCAGACAATGGCAGACAATACTCTCAAGTTTGAAAGAAATCACAAATTGTGATCCATACAGCAATTACGAGAATGGGGCCTCATGCACTAGTAAAGTATTAATTAGTAATACTTATGTCATTTTTTTCCAAAATTGCTAGGTTTTGTTCTTTCATCATAAGAAAGGTCAATAACAAATTTGAAATAGAGCAGAGAAAAACTAGATAACTTGGTCGTGTATCTCCCCGATCCCCAAATTTTGGAAAAAATGGCTGCCGGCAGCCATATTGGACATCCAAAATTGCCGAAAATCGGTCTTGAGCATTGTCAAATAAATATCTTCGCCTATGCAAAATTAGTAAAAATTCCTGTAATAATTGTCGCTTCCAGTTAGAGCCCGGAACAGAAAATCTCTGGAAGCGGCGGTGGCGGCCCCCGAACTAAACCATAGTATCTCTCGACTATCGCGTCGGGGAGATAGTTATTGGCCCCAATGAAATTACGAGGAAATTCCTTAAGCGATGGCATAATGACTGTTAGTCCAATGTATAGTGCGAGGGATACTATTATGACAGAATAGTCAAAACTGAAATTATAACTATGATGGATGCCAAATGCTGAAGACAAATTCCTATAAAAATCTGGTGGTGGGCAGACACAGACAGACAGACAGACACACACACACACACAAGTCTGGACAAACAAACAAACACACAGTGCTCCCCCAGTGTATACCTGTCTTCCCGTTGCCCATAAGTGCCCCTGGAGCCAGCTGGTTGTGCCAGTGCCCGTCCCTCCCGGCCGGCTGGGCAAAAATGATGCTAGGGTCATTCAGGCTCATGGGGCTGGGGTTGCTGGGGGAACCAGCGCTATTGCCATTGGCTGGGGCTGAGCCAATGGGGAATCCCAGGCCAGGTGGGGAGGGGTGGGGCCCAGTGGCGGTGGTTGTCTGAATGACGGGGCCGTGGATTGGCCAGCCGGTGGAGGCGAGGGGGGCAGTGTGGTGCATGCTCAGTGCGGGTAGTCCTGGGTGGAACTGCCCCTGGTGTGCATGGGGGAAGTTGAAGAGTGGGAGTTGGACCTGGGGATGTGGGGCTTGGGCAGGGGGTGGTGCTTGGGACGGGGTCTTAAGGGGCCCCACTGCGACCTTGACCTGGGACGTCTGGGGAGAGCTGGAAGGCTGGGTCGAGGCTTGGCTGAAGGGAGTGGCCTGCGGGGAGTAGGGTGGAGTCTGTCGAATCTCAGACTGCAAAAGAGGACAGGACGATGTGTGTTCATCTCACCTTAAACCAGCGCTGCCCAATCTTCAATTGGGACAGAGAATTTGTTGACCTGTTGAATACTAGAATCACTTGGACCAAGTTAGAGTTTGTAACAAAATTTATTAATTGGTTAAGTATGTTATTGCTCGCATACAGTCAAAACGGCCTGCCAATATATCTTTTTTAAGCTGACCTGTATTGGCAGACTTGTATTGGCTGAGTTCAGCACGTGCACAAGTAACCATTGGCAACTGTGGCATTCGTTCTCTTCAAAGAAGCAGACGACAGTCGCGGACCTAGCATTTAGCTTTTTAATGAGTCTTGAAGTCGCATACTTCAGCAGTCATAGTCATAATATTGTCATGATAGCACAACATACTTAACTAATTAATAAAAATATTATAAATTGCTTATTTTCGCATTGCCTCGGTATTAGCCTTTGGGTCGCGGTAACTGTGGCATTCGTTCTCTTCAAAGAAGCAGACGACAGTCGCAGACCAAGCATTTAGCTCTTTAATGAGTCTTGAAGTCGCGTACTTCAGAAGTCATAGTCATAATATTGTCATGATAGCACAACATACTTGAATAATTAATAAAAATATTATAAATTGCTTATTTTCGCATTGCCTTGGTATTGGCCTTTGGGTCGCGGTATTAGGAAATAAGCAATTAAAAACATATAGTATGAGATGGAACAGCTCCACAAATATGGCTTTGCCAGTCCTGCCAATTAAAAAAATATTTTAACACTTAAATACTTCAATGTTGAAAAACAAACATTAAAACACAAAAAGAAAATTTAATTTTCATCTCAATGTCTCATACCCCGATAAAAGTAAATAAAATATTAACAGGAATATTTGGACTCACAGACTCTGAGGATTGCCTGATCCTTCCAGGACGATCCTGAGCACCAACACTCGTCTGAGGAACTGGAATGGACTGAGAGCTCACTATGGTGCGCACCATCTGAGGGACTATAATCACAAAGAACACCAATCACATATGACGTTATCATGCAACCACCAATAACAAAGCACAGATTCACATAAGTATCCAATCAGATTGGAGTGCCGTGTGAGGGTAGAAGGCAGAAAGTCCCGATTCAATACAAAGCCAATGGTATGTGGACAGTCATTAGTCTGGGGGTGTTTCCAAGGCTCAAGCAAGTGCTCTTAATTCTACTGAAGGAAAATCTAAATACTGCAGCACACAATGACTCTCGACAAGATTCTGTGCTTCCAAATATTTGGAGAAGGCCTGTTCTTTAAACAGGACAATGCCCATGTAGAGAGTGAGGTCCATCGATGGTGCAGCGAGATCGGTGTCGATCGGCCTGCACAAAGCCCTGACCTCAACCCCATCAAAAAATGTGCTTCGCGGGGGTGAAGGCAGTACCCCTCAGCGCCGGTACATGAAATTATAGTTGAAGTTGAGCGAACTGAATAGAAAGCACCAATATAGCGTGCGGTGGCAATTTTCGAAAGGAACCTTCCTCTAGCCACCTCCAATACACCACCAAGAAATGGCATCAATGGACAAGGCGTTCTTTAGTTATCGTGCGGAAACCAAAATCAAGATGGCAGCTGTGGCGGACATATTGGTTAGCATACGACGCCGATTTTCGAAAGGAACTATCCTCTGGTCAGGACCAATAAGTGGCGTGAAAATGGAATCGTTCCACGCAGGCGTTCTCCGTTAAATCGACGGAAACCAAAATCAAGATGGCTGCTGTGGCGGCCATGTTGGTTAGCGTGCGGTGCCAATTTTCTAAAGGAACCTTCCTCTAACCACCTCCAATATACCACCAAGAAATGGCATCAATCAGACAAGGTGTTCTTTAGTTATCGTGCGGAAACCAAAATCAAGATGGCAGCTGTGGCGGCCACATTGGTTAGCACACGACGCTGGTTTTCGAAAGGAACCATCCTCTCGTCAGGAAAAATATGTGGTGTGAAAATGGAATCGTTCCACGCAGGCGTTCTCCATTAAATCGACGGCAACCGATTTATACCGCCACCCGTCCGCCCGGACGCGCAAAGGACGACGATACCCCTCTTCCCCGAGTCGAGGCTGAGGAGTAAAAAATGCCATTATGATAAAACAAGCCAAGCCAATCTTGTGCAAGGTACGATCGCCCAGCATCACTACTGGAAAACATTAACGCGTTTAAGGCTGGGATGGAAGAAAAACTCCATGGTAATCTAGTGGAAGGTCCCCTGGAAAAGAGAAGGCGGTTACAGCCGCAGAGAGGGGACCAACTCCACATGAATGCCCATGCTTTTGGAACAAGAGGTGCACATGTGTAATGCCAGCAGCCATACCACCACTTAATCTGCTCCAGCCGAGTGGCTGAAGCTAAGCAAGTGTCGGCTTGGTTAGTACTTGGATGGGAGACCACAAGGGAAAACCAAGTTGCTGCTGGAAGAGGTGTTGGTGGGCCATTAGGTTGCAATCTTCCCTCAGGTGGAATAATCCCCAATGCCCCAGTGCAGTGATGGGGACACTGTACTGATGGAGAGGTCATCTTTCGGATGAGACGTTAAACCGAGGTCCTGACTCACCGTAGTAATTTAAGATCCTATGACACTCTTTAACAAGAGTAGGGGGTTTCCTGGTGTCCTGGCTAAATTCCCAACCTGGCTCTTTCAACCTGCCACCTAATCATCCCCTGATCTAATCTAATTGGCTGTGCAATTTGTCCTGCCCCTCAACCCCCCAGGGCTCCCTTGTAAAAGAGATTCTCAATCTAAATGGGACTTCCCTGGTTAAATTAAGGTTAAATAATTAATTAAACAAATAAATAAACAAACAAACATTAGCAGGTGTCCATGCAATTTCATCCATGTAGCGTACTAGTGCGTCCAGTAGTGGCGTAACGATACGCCGATACAGTATCGTATCACGATACAAAGCCTCCGATACGATACATCGATTCAGAGGGCGTGTATCGGGATACACCAAGCTTTTTAAAATAGTCCACATATTTTCTTAAACCCAGATATTGCAACATTTTCTATCACTTTAAATGAAAACGTAGTGACCTGCCTCTTATATTCCACGTGGTTGCATCGCTTCAAGTGCAATTTCAGGGTATCTGCAGGTTTCAGCAAGTCAAATTTGAGACTGTTTAAGACCTTTTTAATGCCACCTTGAATGAAATATAAGACCGAAAAAACTATAAATATAGCCAATGGTTGGGGGATCCCGCTGTATTACAACCCAAGCATAGAATGTGTGTCACTCAATGAGGCTCATTCAAGTTAACTTTTTGTCCGTTTAGTGAACATAAAGTGATACTCGGTGCTCTCTGGTTCAATAGCTGTATGTACAAGTGGCAGTTATTTGGTTGGAAACATCCAACAAAAAAAAGACACATACATGATCACATACATGGAATGAGCCTCAGTTGTGTGGCCTTAATCTCCAGTTCTGCCTTTATACACAAGGATAATCAATACTAAACAAAAAAATATGGCACATTTAGTCAAACAGTAGTGTGCTCTGTGGTTCACTGTTCTGAGCAGGCCTGCATCATGACATTGCCAAAATCTGCCAAAATGCATATAAAGTTAACAATTAGTCATTGAAAAAATACACATTACTTACTTTGAAGTGGTGCAGTAAATCTTGAGCTGTTGCGTGTCCCATGAATTTCGAGCCCAAGTAACGTGAATGCACTTGATTTCTGACCCAATATCGTACGTGTACGTCCAGTTGCTTATTATTAGTGGCGTGGTTCAAAGTCTCGTCGAACATTAAAACAAATAAAGACTTCTTGACGCTGCAGATTAGATCGCTTCTGATGAAAGGCGCTAGTCCAAAATGAGTTATATATAGGGCTGGGTATCGTTTCAATTTTATCGATTCCGGTTCTGATTCCGATTCTGCTTATCGAATCCGGTTCTTATCGAATCTCGGTTCCAATTCCAGTTCCTTTTTTTTTTTTTTTTTTTTTTTTGGAGAGGAAAAACAAATATTTCATGAACAAAAAATAGCCTCTTTATTCTGTGCTCATTTATTAAATAATTATAAACTGTGACAACTGTTTGCTTCAGTTATAAAAATATTTCTATGGTTATTTCTGAATAGCAGACTGCTGCTTTGCATGACAGACCGTTGCTGTACTGTGCACGCAGTTCGCAGCATGGCCGCATCCCAATCAGCGTTTCACTGTTGTGTCCCGCAGTGTGCTGGGGATACCAAATTGCACTTTGATCTTATTTTTCATCGTTTTCCGGAAGATCATCTTCATAAGGACAGATTAAGGGCCAGAAATACAAGTGTTTTATGATCGCCATATATGTTCCCAGTGGTTCTATTTATTGTGGCAGTACCGGTGGCCTGATCAGGTCATGACTGAGAGTACTAGATGCTGTTTATCACAAAACCAAATGGCGCAATTTAACCAAAAGTAATTTCCGTAAGCTCCAGAATAGTATTGCTATCATTCTACATTGCGGTCAAGTCATCACTTTCGCGTTCGAAGAAGCTTCGGTTTGTGCTGATCACTTTCACGTCAAGAGTTGAGCTATGGGAGAAGTACTACAGTTCAGTGAGAAAAATAAGGCACAAATGCCAAATCACGATTTTTCCCACTGTCAAGTGAGTGGCTGACTAATGTTAACTCGCTAGAAAACAAACTGCTGTTACATAATGGTTATAGAAAGGTCTGCGAGCACACTAGTTAAGTAACCTTAACTTTGTTATTGGTCATTCCGTGTCAATTCACTGAATGGCTCCCGCATGACCCCCTCAGATTTTCTTAAAAAGAATTCACTTCTTAATAGAATAATCCCAAAATTGTAGATCTCTACTGCCAATAGTTTGGCCACAAAAAATAATAAAAGGACAAATTTTTGGGCGATTTTTAGCCTATTTTTAAGCATCGCCTTCTGAAGTTCTAATTTTGAGCTGGAATATCTTAAAAAGTACGTGAGCTAGGACCTCCAAAGTTTGTATGTCAAATATCTGGTGCTACATCTGTACATAATTTAACTTTCAGCAGTCCAGCTCATGTGTAACATGCAGTAATAGGCCCCCAGATTCTGTCGAAAATTTCTATTCACGAACTGTGGCAGCACTTTTAAAGGCCTGTAAACTCATCAGTTTTAATGACAGGGGGCTGATATTTTGTAGGGGGGTCTGAGATATTTCCAAATCAAAATCAAAAATGAGAAAAAACACATTTTCCTGCAACTTTGAAGCCATATTCCCGTTGAATGACACCATGTATCAAATCCAAATCAAGTTCACCTTAAAGAGCAGGTTTTTGTTAATGATATATCCAAAAATTGTGATAGTGTTCTTTCTCATTTTCCCCAATAATAATTTTTAAAATTATGTTTTATATTGGAATGCTGATTCTCGATTACAGCTTCATGGTCTTGTGGACAGCTCTGTAATTATGTCAGAGATCTCAAATTTTGTACAGTGCCTCTTATAAACCATTTGACATTAACTTTCAATACATTAGTGCCATTCACACTAGTATATAGAAAGATATTAAAGCTTGAAAATGGAAATCAAAATAAGCTTTAGTGCAGTTCGAAATTGAGCATTTTAAGCATGTGACAGTACAAAAAGTATTGTCAAAATTATTTCAAAGTAAGGTAGCATCTAGTCTGCAATTAGTTCTAAGAAAATAAATGTTGCAGATAACCATACCCTTGCAGCTAACCTACTCACACACATACTTTTCAACTATATTGTGATAATGATAAATTTTCTGCAGCATACAAAAGCACAGACAAAACTTAACAGCTCTAATGAATAACATAGAATGAATATGATAGAACATGTTCTGCCAATTTAAAGAGTCACTTGAAGTCCTTCATGAAAACATCTGCACCTAAAATATCTTCCTCTTTTACCACATATCTACGGCCTGTGGTGGTAGAAGGAGCTTCCACCTTTCGAATTATGTGTTGTTTTGGCACCCAGCATACATCTTTCCTTCTGGGCCAATAAAAGCTCCTGGCTGGTCCACGGGGGTGCATGAACACTATCAGCACATCCTGTTTTTCCTCAGATGTATTTCTTATGCTGCCTACTCACCACTGCTTATTTTACACACATGATTTAGCTCAACATATTTATCTCGGAACAAACAAAAAATAAAATCAAATAAAAGCATTGGCTAAATAAGTATCAGCCAATTTCATATAATGTTATAACTTAGAAACTTTGACCAGCTTTAGCTTCAATGTCAATTTGAATTTCAATTTGAACAGGTCAGTTGCAATAGAATAATTTCCAGCTTAAAAAAGTCACAGCTAGAGGTACTCTGAAATGATTTCTGGTGATTGGTTTGTGTTGTCACTTAAAATACTCGATTTCAAACTGCACCAAAGCTTATTTTTGATTTCCATTTTCAAGCTTCAATATCTTTCCATATACTAGTGTGAATGTGACTAATATGTATTTAAAGTTAATGTCAAATTGTTTATAAGAGGCACTGTACAAAATTTGAGATCTCTGACATAATTACAGAGCTGTCCACAAGACTATGAAGCTATAATTGAGAATGAGCATTCCAATATATATGGTAACATAATTTAAAAAATTCATATTGGGAAAAAGAGAAAGAACACCATCACAATTTTTGGATAAATCATTAACAACAAGAGCAACACAAGGGGTGGCATACGCCCCCGACTGAAACAGTTCAAGAACATGCACAGAAAGCGAGTGTTAGGAATCATCTGCTATGTATGACCATTCAGGTCACCAAAAAGCAAAAACCTCCGGCGAGTGTGCCAAAGGATTTCAAGATGGCTGCAGTGGCAGCCATATTGGTTGATGGAGCGAGCTCAAAATTGATAGGCATCATCCCTTAAGTATGACCATTCACCCTACCAAAAATCATAAACCTCCGTCGAGCGGTATTCACGTTAGAGCGCGACAAAGGATTTCAAGATGCCTGCCGTGGCGGCCATATTGGTTGGCGGAGCAAGCTGAAAATGGATAGGCATCATCCCCTATGTACGATTACTCACCCCAACAAAAATCACAAACCTCTGTCGAGCAGTGTTCACATCAGAGCGCGACAAATGATTTCAAGATGGCTGTTGTGGCGGCCATATTGGTTGGTGGAGCGAGCTCAAAATCGATAGGCATCATCCCCTATGTATGACCATTCAGCCCACCAAAAATCATAAGCCTCCGTCGCGTTATTCACGTTAGAGCACAACAAAGGATTCCAAGATGCCTGCCGTGGCGGCCATATTGTTTGGCAGAGCGAGCTGAAAATCAATAGGCAATATCCCCTATGCATGACCATTCACCCCACCAAAAATCATAAACCTCCTTCGAGCGGTGTTCACGTTAGAGCGCGACAAAGGAAAAGTTTACGACAGGAGGCCCGGACGGACGGAAGGGGTGAAAATATAATGCCCCCGACCGACTCTTTCGAGGTCGGGGGCATAAAAACCTGCTCTTTAAGGTGAACTTGATTTGGATTTGATACATGATGTCATTCAGCGGGAATATAGCTTCAAATTTGCAGGAAAATGTGTTTTTTTCTCATTTTTGATCGGCAATATCTCAGATGCTATTTACTTCACATTGGTAATTTTTCAGAAAACCATGTACCTAGTCCAAAAGACACCCCCTACAAAATATCAGCCCCCTGTCATAAAAATTGATGAGTTTACAGGCCCTTAAAAGTGCTGCCACAGTTCCCGAATAGAAATTTGACAGAATCTAGGGGCCTATTACTGCATGTTACACATGAGCCAGACTGCTGAAATTTAAATTATGTACAGATGTAGCACCAGATATTTGACATACACAGTACTTTTTAAGATATTCCAGCTCAAAATTAGAACTTCAGAAGGCGATGCTAAAAAAAGGCTAAAAATCGCCCAAATCTTTGTCCTTTGAATAATTTTTTGTGGCCAAACTATTGGCAGTAGAGACCTACAATTTTGGGATTATTCAATTAAGAAGTGAATCCACCAACACAAATTTTTTCAAGAAAATCTGAGGTGGTCATGCGGCAAGATTTTCTGAAATTTGGTGAATTGACACGGAATGACCCTTATGAGAGTGGCACTTAGCTAGCCTGCTACAGTGCTAAGCCATACCGATTTAACCAACATTACACTTGGCATTCAGTTTGGCTAAATATTAACGGCACGAGTTAACATGAAGTGATTTCCCCCCCCCCCTCACGCTCGCAGACAAATATTTCCGTAAAAGTGATACGTACCTATGGCAATATCAAATATGTGCCACGAGTTGGGCTATGAAAAAAGTGCTCTAGTTATGTGATGAAGAAAAATCTGGAACAAATGCCAAATCACGGTTCTCTTCTAGGGGCAAGCCACTGCAAACACCACGTAAACAAAGCCAGCGATGCAGTTGCGCATTGGACAAAAATGAATATTCACGAACCACGCAAACAGAAGAGAATCCTCGTTTAGATGACGTACTGCGTAAAAAAAAAAAAAATCGCGGGACATTAGGTCCGCGTACTGATAGCAGGTCCTGCCAAATCTATTCTCACTGCAGTTCATTTCGGACCGCGATTAAATGAATAAATTTGGAACCCATAAGCAGATTAAATAGTCCTGCCCCGACAAATTTAAGACCTTTGAGTAATGTATGTAAGACCACCGTACAAAATTTTTAATGAATTTAAAATTTACATTTTAAGGCCTTAATTTTAGATACACGAATTTAAGACTTTTTAAGACTTTTTAAGGAGGCGCGGACACCCTGAATTTGTTGAAGTGTTGTTTTAACTTGTTTGGGGTTAAGTTTCCAAGACTTCAAGTTAGCTACTAATGATAAGTAGTTTGCAATATGACCGTTTCTTCTAGTGAATAGTAGTGGAGACCTATTCAGCTTTTATCAATTTTTTTAAGTTGTAGACATTGACCTGAACAGTAAACACACAGCAGTACCTGTATTCCTTTGTTTTAATAGACTTCAAAAGTCTTGTCTAGGGAAATCTTTCAGTGTTGCTGCTTACTTGTAAGTAGAAAGAAAATCAGCAGTAAAATAATTTGTAGTGACCCCTGTATCGGGATATGTATCGTGACTCCACTGTATCATTACACCTCTAGCGTCCAGTGCTTACCTGGGCCAGCAGCGCTCTTCTGGCGGAGTTGGCGGTACTCGGGGCAGTCGCGCCGCACGTGGCCCGTGTCCCCGCACTGGAAACAGCGGCGCTCCCGAGGCTCCCGCTCCTCCTCCCTCACCTCCTCCTCCTTCTCATTCTCCTTCTTCTTAATCCTGCGGCACAAACACACAGGGAGGCCTGATTGGCTGCAGTCCTCACAAAGCCGAAATCTGAAACGTGAGGGGCAAATGACTCCAGAAATAAGGAGCGGTGCGCGAGCTCACCTGCGCCTCTTGGGGCAGTCCTTCATGTAGTGGCCGATCTTCCCACAGATCCGGCAACAACGGTCATTGGGAGCCAGCTCGCCGTCCGTTAGAACCTTGGAGTCGAAGAAGTACTCCTATCCCCACAAACACAAATACACAAATGCATGAATTACAACCGCAATTGCACTTCTGGTTGTGAGCAAGAACCTGGAAAGAGAAAACTCATCTTGCCAATCAAAAAAAAAAAAAACTAAGATGTAGACAGGGTCAACATATCTTTAAGTCCCATGTTCCAATTACAGAGGTGAGCAGTTGGACTGTATTGATTTGGTCCAATGTTCTTATGGTATTACAAGGGGGAGCAGTAAAATTTTTACTAATTTGGCTTAATTATTCTATGATATTAAAGAAGTGAGCAGTAATTTTTAGCCAACTCAGTCCAAAGCACTACTGCATTACAAGGGAAATAAGTTACATTTTACTGTAGTAAGTAGTGACAATTAACTCCCTCATTTCAATCACCCCAAGAAACAAGAATATCGAGCAGTAACATTTTCCTGACTAGTTCCTCAGAGGCTGAAGGTTTCATGTCATTATTCAGCTCAGAATGTGTTTGAATGTTTTCCTAGCCCTTAGCTGAAGACCTACCGCCTCAAGTCCAGGCTGAGGGTAGAATGGAGTTCCAAACAACTTCCTTCCATTTATAAAGGCCTTCATGATGAAATTTGTCACTGTGGGGAAGTGATAGAACACAATGTTCATTAGGTACAGGGTCAGTTAACATACGAAAATCAGGCAAGTGTAGGCTAGTCGAAAGAAGCCAAAGCTGAATATACACTGCAAGTGTTTTCCAACATTTGCCGTCACTGGTAAAGTGCTGTGCCATTGCTGACTCCACGGATATTATCGACCCGAGCTGAATTTAGAATGTGTGACACAGGTCGAAAGAAAGATGACCAAGTTAGAAAATCATAGTCTCCGACAATCATGCAATGCTTAAGCTCTAATCTCAGCTGTAAACAACCTGGCGTTAACAGTTATTCATTCTGCCACTAGTTTTAAGTGTTGTAGTACTAAAAAAATTTCTCGCATGTGGATAACCAGAAAAGTTAGGGTGCATCTCAAAGCCTAGGCTGCATCCTTCGAAGACTGCATTTTTAGGTTCGTCTCTTACTTCCATCTGCCAAACTGACATTTAGGGTAAGGTTAAACTTAGGGTTAGATTTAGGGCTAGGTTTAGGGTTAAGGTTAGGGAAACCAGTGTCGACTCGCTTAAACCAAAGCTGTTTAACGGAGATGAAATGACGATACGTCAGTTTGGCAGATGGAATTAAGTGACGACCCCTAAAAATGCAGCCTTCAAAGGATGCAGCCTATGCTTTGAGATGCACCCTTAGTCTCCCACACCCACAGGTGCATCCTTTTATATCTGGAGCTTCCCTTCAAGGAACTTATCATCAGTTAAGAATAATTATGATAACGGTAATCAAGCCAGAAGATCATTAAACATAGACTGTACAACATGAGCCCTTTACATTTTCAATGAAAACCTCATGCTGCATCTCTATGCAGTGGCAGCACCATGACATAACATCAGGGGCTCAGACCCTAGAACTCTTACTGGCCCAGAATTCTTTCTGCCAAGGGAAACCAAAGGCAATATATAGACCATGCGCCTCCCCTTCCTGACGCTGTATAAAAATGGAGCCAAAATATCCTTCATACAGTCGCTGCAATCTTACACATTTGGAGTCACAGTCGTGATCATGGGGTTGAGCCCCAGTATCACAGTCCCACCCATACACCTGCCCTAATCAGTCACAAGCACATCCCCTGAACTTTTTCAGTAGCCTGGTTGGTTGCTTCAGTGTTAGACTAGAGTGTGTTCAGTTACATCAAACGTTATTGTTAGCCTAATATACTCTATATTGTCTTGCTTGAAAACGTAACCAAACATTAGGTCATTTGAAAGCACCGTTCTACCACAGCTGAGAGCTTGTTTAAAGGTTACCCATGTCTGATGTCCAGGCCTATGTCTAGTGCTCCTGCCTGCCTCAAAGTTGTGCCAGCTGCTGGCTATCTACTAGAAAGGTGGTGAATACATTGACAATGATTAAGTTACTTTATACAACCCTTCAAAAAGGTAGCTAAATACAGTCTGTGGGTGAATGGATGACTCGTTATGTGTTTACACGTTCGTTCTAACTACCTCGCTAGCCAACTGGGCGACCTGTTACTGAATCGCGATTTACCAGCTTTTTAGCTGGCTAGCAAGATTTGATAATAGGTCACTTAAATTAAGATTAGTAACTAAAAGGGATACTTAAACTCCTCGCGCTGGACATAGCATAGCAACTAACAGTGCATTATGCCATGTTTTGAGTAAAGAGATGTTTTACAATAGATTTCCATTGATACTTAACTTACGGTGACTTGTTATACAATCTTGCTGAACTAGTGTGCTACCTCGTCAGTGAACTGGCTTTACTCTTTGCAATTGTATCGTTGCGGCCAGTACATGACGTTATGTTTAGAGAAAAGTCAATTCGCCTCTCAGACTTTCAAAATCTCTATGGATTATATTCAGGTGTACTGGGACATAGCAACTTATGCATGTGTAAAGTTAATGTTACATCTTTTCTCAGCGGTTGCGTTCAAGGGCTGAAGAATTCCTGGAAATAAGCCAAAAGGTGACTTCCCCGCTTAGAGTTGCATTTGCCACTGCCATCAAATCATCACAAGTAGGGATCTATCTGTATTAAAAATTATAATATGTTACGGTATCTACCAAAATAACCTGGTATATGGTATTTCATGGTTATAATTTTTCCTCCTTTTTAATTAAATGTACTATGGCCTATCAAAACAAGTACTTTGCTTTGAAGTAAACTATGGCTTACTGAACTGAAACGTCTGTAAGCGTGCGCATGTTTGTGTTAGTGTGCATGCATGTGCGTGTTTTCTCTGCCTGAATTAGTGTGCAGCATGAATGAATACACGGAGACACATTCCGACTAGTGTCTTTATTCTCCAACTGAGGTTGCAACAAAGATCCTCAGTCTACTTGAATGACTGCTGGAGTTGAGAGCTGCAGACGGGTGTTGTGCGGCGTCAAGCATAAGCATATTTCACAACATATTTTTGCACATTTGCGCAAAATACATTTCCACAGTGGGCACTGGATTACAGGTGTTATAAATGTTATACCTTTACATCCCTAACTGCAAGTAAACAGATGTGTGAGAGCTTTAGTCAGTTATTTTGATATCCTTAAGGAAAGCGAGGAAAAGAAACGTGTCTAGAGATATCTTTTCATAGTCCTTTCAAATTTTCGCCAACAGCTTTCACTCTAATATGCATGTTTCCATTTGTTCATGCGGAACTCCCCACATGTATAGAAAAATTATGTCAGTCTCCAATGAGGAAAGTGTTGCTTGTTTAGATGATTAAGATAAATCTTGTCAAATCTGCTCAAAGCAGCATTAATTATAAAACACAATTAAATATACTTCAGTCAATGGAGAAGGTACACCTTGCTCTCACATGTTTTCCATCTTGTTTCACCTTGCTGCCATCTTTTCTGCATTTCATGACATCTTGTCATCTGAACCATTGTTCTTCTCAGTAGCGATTCATTGCAGAAGAATAAATGAGAGAAATGCTTAGGGACAAAGTCAATCAGGAAGCACCTCTGTGTCGCCTAAGGCCCCCTACATAATTTCAGCGCATTGTTCTGGTGTTGAATACCCTAATTCACCAGTATATGTGCAACTCAGCCGGAGACAGTAAAGACTTTGCCACAGCCTGGAGGTGCATCACCGTGAAACTAGGCCCAGGCGATAAAACAATACTAATTATCGCAATTACAACTTCTTCGATAGCAGCAGTAGATAAAGCGTTCAATCAATTCCATTAGTTTATTCAGCTGAGTCAAATGCTAAGCGTCATCAAGCTGCCTCACAGCAAATTCAGTTATACAAGCTAACTTCCTCACGGATTCACAGAGCAAATCATAAAGAAAGCAACACACAACAGCCTATAAATTAGCTCTAATGGCTGGTTGCACTGCGCACGCATCAAAACAGACAGCCTGGCCGAGGGCAAGATAATTGCCGCAGAAGAAATAACTGACAAAAAAGGTAATGGGAGTTAGCCAGTGCAGCTTTCTTTTTTTTTTTTTTTTTAAATTCAAACAGTCTGCAGGCAACTGTGCTCTGTTATGTAGTAAATCCATTCCTATCAAGTTTGGTAACAAATCTCTCTCTCACATCCCAGCAGCAATTACCCAATCAAATGTCAGAAATGCCAAAGCCCAGATACAGCTCAAGTAGTTCTGAAGCAGACAACCATAGTGAGCTGTGGAATGGCAATGCCATATGACAAAACATCCAGAGGTTTTAAGAACATTACACCAGCAGTGCCCTTTCTTATTGCCAAAAATATGCTCCCGTGTAGTTGTACCAGTGTTTGAAACTAACGCCTAGATTCCACCGGGCGCGTATCTGCAGCATAATATGAGCGATGCTATTTCGTTCCGTCTTGCAGGCAACTTCATGTTCCCCAGAGCCCGAAACGTCAGCGCAGCGTCCTGCCAGCTGATACAATCGACCTGCTCAGATTTCGCTTATTTTGTCATTTTTACCAGGATATTTGTGCAACAAACTTAAATGCTTTCTGTCGTTTTTTCTGCTTTAATTGCATTTAATGTCATTTCTGACTTTGTTGTATAGCCTACTACAGTCCAGCCGTGAACGCCATAGATTTAAAAAAAAAAAAACAAAATCGTGCTTGTGTTTTAGTTAAAACAAAATCACAGAGAAGTAGGCTAGTTGAAAAGTAAGTTATAAACAAATTCTATGTCAAAGATTTGTGGCTAGCTTCTTTTAGTTAAAAGCATATTCCCCTTGATAGTTACTTCCCTCCTTTTCCCATTAGCACAAATACTAACGTAGTTGGATCCAATGACTGTATATGGTCGAACTATGAGAAACATATTCCTGCTATATTCAGATCAGCACGACTGCGGCCCGCCAATGCCAGAAATAGACTTGGCGCGTATTTTCGGCAGAGCAGCGCGGAGAGCCGCTTCAAGGACGCAGTCAAGACATGCCGTGGTGTGACTGGTGGAATCACAATCATTGTCTAGAATGGCCGCGATCAACTCCGGCAACCGTGTCGCGGCAGTTATGCGGCCAAGACGCTCCCCGTGGAATCTAGGGGTAACCCTGAACCACCAGCCAAATGCAGGTAGTTTGTGGGTGTGTTTGGGTCAGATGCAGAACAACTTTACCCAGACAAGAGGGCTGGGTATCATTAGGCGACACAAATTTAATTTCACCTCGATCGGCAAGTCCTAATTCGCGCATATGAGTTGTGAGGTGAAAACAAAAAATTAGGGTGGTCTACATTTTTAACAGAAACAACAGCAGTTCATGTAATCACTGATCGGCTGTTGTCACGCACCACACACCATAAGCAGCACTGGTCATCAACAGTGGCTGTCACAGTGATTTCTAGAGGAGACTTGAATCAACGTCCCTTCCCCCAATTGCTTATACTAATCAAGCGATGTAGCAACAGCATAATCACTAGCTGGATGAAATGTCACACCACAAAGCTGGTGCTGAGAGCCCCACAGTAAAATACGTGAAAAAAAGGATCATCACAGTTACGAGATGAGGGCAAAGTAGAATATTTGGAGGGGAAAGGCAATTTCAAGAAGTGGAGGTTTAATTGAGGAAATGAAAGCGCAAATGGTTAGTGTTCCAGGCTTAGGATAATATATTTTAGAACAGACAGAGGCTTGTTTGAAAGCAGAGGGCGTCTGATGAACTCTGGCAATTTTATTCTCCCCATTCACCAGACACAGGGTCTGGGTCAACAAAAAAAAGGTTTAAACCCTGCAATTATAGCTGGCTCCTGGGCATTGAGCCTCATTACCTCATCGATGGACAAAAAAAAATATGCAGTTCAAACAAATCAATGTTTTTTTTTTCTTCTACTGCTGTTTTGACTTGCCAGTCCGTTTGCTCGCGACCACTTGGGTGTAGCCCTGAAGTCCCCGCTCGTGATGTCTCGAGAACTAGAGCAATCACAAGCCATACACTGAAACGGGCACATTTTCAGCAAGAAATTGTGCTTTATTCAGTCAATTCTGTAGCCATGGCAACCAAAATGAATAGTTGTCATGACCTAACCATAACCTATGCCCACACCAAATATCAAAGCAATTGGTTGAAATTTGTGGCCAGTAGAGCATCCAACAAGAAAATCTCCATGAACGTGGTGGTGGCGATGACCACCATTAATCTACAGCCGCCAGACTTCGTCCAGGGGCTACAATTAAAAGAATCAAATGCTGCCTTTAAATATGCTGAGAAAAAATATCAATAATCACCACCAATGATCAATTTAAATTATTTTATTGCAATCAGGATTTTGTTCCTATCGCCAAGCCCCACATGAAACTGGATACTGTTGTCAGTTTGAACAACTTATATCAGAAAATCGGTCAGTCAGAAGGGGACATTGCACATAGGATGGCCCAATTCTTGGGTCACAAAACCTTAAAGAAAGTGCTAAACTGAATGGGAAGGCCAGAGGATTCAGCCTTTATGAGGAAGAACACAAAAATAATGCCAATGTCATTCATAAACTGAACTTCACAGCGATGATGCAGAGCCATGAAGAAAAGCAAACAAGAGCCATCAGGATATTGCATATCCCCCCCGCCCTCACAAAAATTTGAAATGTGAAATATACCAAAATAGCAAAAGGCAGTACTCGTGTATAGAGTTGACTGGTCTGTCATAAATTCCAAATCTTATAAAAGGCCATGATTATACATGATGGCCCAGACAAAACAAGAGTCATCAGAAGATGACATATCCCACCGGTCCCCACATAATTCGTGAGTTACTGATTGCAGAAGAGTTGTATACTTTCTCATCCCTTTAGTACTTTAATACTTATATATAGTTGAATAGGCAAAGGAAAGGGGATTTGAGCAATGATGATATTTGATGAAAGCACACCAAACACCAAGTGCAGGGAAGATGACAACATCAATCAGAAGTATAATCACCTTTAGCATCTTGCTGTTCATGTTACCAGCACTCACTGCGAGGAAGTAGACTACCTGGAGTGCCGCTGTTGTATTGTTGTTAAAACATTTGAAAGAAAAATGCAAATTATGGAATTTATAGTCTCAGAGAATGAACAATGCAACCCTGCAATGGTAAGATGCTTAACAAATATGGAGTTTGTAAGTGGTATAGTATGTAAGTTCTGCTCCGGAAACAAAACAAAAAAAAAGGAAATTTGGGCGTTTTTGGAGAAAATTTCAACAATTTTGGGCCCAATGGAATTGAAACCCGAAAAAGGCACAATGGCACCCTAAGGAAGTTGCATACCAAATTTGAAGTTTGTTAGTGGTGTGGTATGTAAGTTCTGCTCCGGTAACAAAACAAAAAAAAAAATTTGGGCGTTTTTGGTGAAAATTTCGAAAATTTTGGGCCCAATGGAATTTAAACCCAAAAAAGGCACAATGGCACCCTAAGGGGAAATTGCATACCACATATGAAGTTTGTAAGTGGTATAGTTTTTGAGTTCTGCTCGGAAACGAAACAAAGTTGGAAATTTGGGCGTTTTTTGGTGAAAATTTCAAAATTTTGGGCCCAATGGAATTGAAACCGCAAAGGCACAATGGCACCCTAAGGGGAAGTTGCATACCAAATATGAAGTTTGTAAGTGGTATAGTTTTTGAGTTCTGCTCGCAATCTAAACAAAGTTGGAAATTTGGGCGTTTTTGGTGAAAATTTCAAAAATTTTGGGCCCAATGGAATTGAAACCCGCAAAAGGCACAATGGCACCCTAAGGGTAAATGGCATACCAAATATGAAGTTTGTAAGTGGTATAGTTTTTGAGTTCTGCTCCGGAAACGAAACAATAAGGAAATTTGGGCCGTTTTTGGTGAAAATTTCAAAAATTTTGGGCCCAATGGAATTGAAACCCACAAAAGGCACAATGGCACCCTAAGGGGAAGTTGCATACCAAATATGAAGTTTGTAAGTGGTATAGTTTTTGAGTTCTGCTCCGGAAACGAAAATGATTACGGACGGACGGACAGACGGACGGACAGACGGGCGGACGGGCGGACAGACCGACCGGGTGATGACTATATCCCACGGTATACATACCGGTGGGATAAAAAAGGAATGCTGAAATGTAATCAGCTGATGGCAGCCATGTTATTTGTGAGATCACTTTGTGCTCACAGATATCTAAAGGGCTCTTGACCAACAGGAATCCTGCTAAATCTTCAGTGATTGGCAGTGGGTTTCAAAGTTATGACTATCCATTTGCTATAGCATCACCACATTTTTTACACCAAATTTGGTAGGCTGGAGTTTAACTAATTCCCCACGGAATACTTTTATATAAAATTGTTGCGTTTGTACGGAATACTTTTCCCGTAGATTACACAATAGAAAGTATTGAAGTACAGGTGGCCCATGACCGAGATTGTCAACTGATCTCGTGTTTTCATCGGACTGTGAATGGTCATCCACGCCGCTGGCACCGGCTTACCGTAGGGAATAGTAGAATTCGCCGCGCCGTTGGCAGCGGCTTTCCGTAGGGAATGAGTTAATGGCCTGTAGATGGTGGAACATAAGTTTGGTGATAATCATTATAGTCATAGAGGTCACACTCAAAATACTTTGGCTTCCTGCGGCAAAACCTTCCAACACGGCAATTTTATGTTGGTAATATCAAAAGATCTTGGTCTGAAGATGCTGTGCACCAAATCTCAATTTGAGAATTGGTCGCACCATGTGGGGACGATTATTTTCTTTATTCATGATGATATAAGCCAGGAGGAGAAGGTTTAAAGGTTTTACAAAAAATTCAATATGACGGAACATCTACCCATGGGGAGATGGATGAGGCTTACATGGATAGATTCGTGTGGACCCACAGAACCTGACAAATAACTCAAAAGTTACTGCCTAAAATGTAAAGTTTGTTATAGTGCCACCTTCTGGTCAATTGATATAAAAATTACAAAATTACAACAGGCACTACTCCAGCACATGGTTGATTTGTGTGCAAAGTTTCATGGGAAATAATCAAATGGCTCCAAGTTATTCTTAGTACCAAAACGTTTAGAGACGGACAGAGCGATAGCTATATCCTCCTCATTATATGCCAGGGGATGAAATGTTATTTACTGTATCGTAGATGGCTTGTTGATGAATGGTGAACTTCTCAAAAATCATGACCCCTGCTGACCGTTTAAAGCTGAAAAACTGTTGATGGGGGGGTGGGGGGAGAGAATTAAAGGGAAAATCTTAGCATTAAAATTGCTCCTCAACTTACTTTTTCGAGAAACTCCAGCTCCAAGATTGTGGTTCAAGTCAAAGGGGTCTGAAAAACAACAAGGATGCCCAGTCAGAAATTCTTCATGCCACTGACAGCATTCTGCAGTAAAGACTGTCAGTGAAGAGGGCAAGTATTGAATAATTTAATGCTTCAGCAAGTACTTTAAACAGTGCCGGAGATATAATCACTATAAATTTTAGAAGCCACTGTAAGTAATACAGATAAGACATTATGAACAGTAATTTTGGACTGTCAGTGCTGCAGTTGATTGTGTTTACTGTCAGCTTATTATGACCTATGAGTACTGCATGTGATAAATTTTAATGACCTGTTCGCGAACACAATAAATGCTGAATGTAGTAAAGTCATTTTGATTTTTACTAGACACAATTAGTACTCCAGGTGGTTAATAAACTATCAGTAATGTAATAAAGTGATGAGTCATGATAAAGTGCTAGTAAAGACTGTTAGTACTGCAGGTGATAAATCATGACTAAGTATTGATGGTAAGTACTGCAAGTAAATGGTGCTCATAAACCCCTAGAAATCTGCTTGCGAACATCAGCAGTGCTACAGGTGACAAGTTAAACTTTACACTTTTGGTACCGCAGGTGATGTAATCATAAACCGTTAATAAATAAACACTGTCACTACCCAAGAGATTTCATTAACTATTAATAAATACAGTCAGGTCTGCTGAGGATAAGTCAACATGAACTTGTAGAAAATACTCCCCATAGACCAGATAAGTCCTTATGCACTCTAAGAAGACAGCAGCAGTTGTGCAGGTTAGTGATGGGTAAGATGTACATATTTGAACCCCATGGGGTAATTTTCCCTCTGCATATGACCCATGCTAGTCACTTTGGAGCAGCAGTGGGCAGCCACAGAGCAGCACTCTAGGAGCAAGTCCTGTTCTACAGCCAGAGCCTTAGTACGAATGTTCGGTAATACTTTACAACAAGGATGCATTAATTAACATTAGCTAATGCAGTAAGAAGCATAAAATATCAGTTAATTAACAGTAAACTAATGAGTCTACTAATCATTTACTAATGGTGTTCATGTCAACAAAAGGTATTCATTGATACATTATTGAATAGTTTGATAGTTTGAGGTGTTACTTAAGGGATACTTAAGGGATGTGTACAACTTCATAATAAGGATGTCAAAGAGCATTAATAAATGGTAAGTTAAGGTTACCCAATGCTTATTTAGCTCTCTGATGCATAAGTTCACTGTTAATTAATTGGTAGTAACTAATGTACCCTTATTGTAAAGCGTTACCGAATGTTCCTATGGTTTGTTTTTGGGAAGGGGGAAACCTAGTACCCAGAGGAAACCCATGCAGATGGGGAGCACTTTCAAAATTCACGTAGCGAGGTTCTGACCGACCAGGATTCAAACCCAGAAGCTCCCTATTGCTGGGCAACAGTGCTAACCAGCGCACCAGCATCCTGCCTCTACCACAGTGCCACGTAGCAAGCTTTCAGGGAGTGAGGCCGCCGTACCCTCGATGGCGATGCACTTGGAGGTCCACTGCTTCTCGAAGGTGGTGAGGCGTTTCCTCTGGCGTATGCTAATGACGTGCTCCTTGAAGTCAAACTCCTCGGTGTAGAAGCGCAGTAGTCCCAGCCACAGCTCACCCACCGATTCACAATTTCTCCCCAGTTCCGGAAGACGTCGCTTCTGGGAATGTAATGACAGAGCATGCACTGAGAAAGCACCCCAATTCAGGCCAAAATCTCTCTCATACCAGCGCGAATCAAACTAAAGGACAATTACCTCTCAAGTTTCACTCCAATTCAGAGGTTCTAAGACTGCGGATCATGAAACAACTTCATTTGAAAAGTACAGTATATCTATACATGTTTCAATGCCATTCATAAGAGCAAAACTGAACAGCTAAATTGAATCTACAGCTGACTTTGCACATCTTCATTTTGTGCAGCCAATTTAAGGTAGAAATAAATAACAATAAAAAAAAAATTATATATATATATATATATATATATATATATATACAGGTGCGTGAAACTCACTGAGACAGAAGCTCCCGAATGTTACCATAATAAGAGCGCTGCATCTTAATTGCATCGCATTCCACATTATATAAGCAGTATATTTTGGTAGAGAGCATTTAATTTCACATCAGACCAGATGGACATTTTAGAAGAATCCACTCTAACAATAGGCAAACATTCTCTTTTTATTCAGAAATGCTCCGCTTTGAGAATTCAAATCTGATGTAAAGCCCATATACAGTGCCGTGAAAAAGTATTTGCCCCCTTCCTGATTTCTTTTTTTTTTGCCTATCTGTCACACTTAAATGTTTCAGATCCTCAAACAAATTTTAATATTAGACAAACACAACCCGAGTAAATACAAAATGTAATTTTTAAATGATGATTTCATTTAATAAGGGGAAAAAGCTACCCAAACCTACATGGCCCGATGTGAAAAAGTAATTGCCCCCTAAATCCTAATAACTGGTTGTGCCAACCTCGGCGGCGACAACAACTGCAATCAAACATTTGCGATAACTAGCAATGAGTCTTTCACATCGCCATGGAAAAATTTTAGCCCACTCTTCTTTGCAGAATTGTTTTAATTCAGCCACATTGGAGGGTTTTTGAGCATGAACAGCCTAATAAAGATCACGCCACTGCATCTCAAGCAGATTTAAGTCCGGACTTTGACTAGGCCACTCCAAAATCTTCAATTTGTTTTATTTTAAGCCATTCAGAGGTGGACTTGCTAGTGTGTTTCAGGTCATTGTCCTGCTGCATAACCTAAGTGCGCTTGAGCTTGAGGTCACGAACTGATGGTTGGATATTCTCCTTTAGGATTTTCCAGTAAGGAGCAGTATTCATAGTTCCATCAATTACAATAAGTCGTCCAGGTCCTGAAGCAGCAAAGCAGCCCCAAACCATCACACTACCACCATCATGTTTCACTTTTGGTATGATGTTCTTCTTATGAAATGCTGTGTTAGTTTTATGCCTGATGTAACAGAATGCACACCTTCCAAAAAGTTCAACTTTTGTCTTTTCAGTCCACAGAATATTTTCCCAAAAGTCTTGGGGATCATCAAGATGTATTTTGGCAAATGTGAGACGAGCCTTTGTGTTCTTTTTGGCCAGCAGTGGTTTTCACCTTGGAACTCTCTGATGGATGCCATTTTTGCCCAGTCTCTTTCTTATTGTTGAATTATGAACACTGACTTTAACTGAGGCAAGCGAGGCCTGCAGTTCTTCAGATGTTGTTCTGGGTTCTTTTGTGACCTCCTGGATGAGTCATCAATGCGCTCTTGGAGTAATTTTGGTAGGCCGGCCACTCCTGGGAAGGTTCACCACTGTTCCAAGTTTTCTCCATTTGTGGATAATGGCTCTCACCGTGGTTTGCTGGAGTCCCAAAGCCTTAGAAATGGCTTTGCAACCCTTTCCAGACTGATAGATGTCAATTTCTTTGTTTCTCATCTGTTCTTGAATTACTTTAGTTTGCGACATGACATGTTGCTTTTGGAGATCTTTTAGCCTACTTCACTTTGTCAAACAGGTTCAATTGAAGTGATTTCTTGATTCAACAGGTCTGACAGTAATCAAGCCTGGGTGTGGATAGTAAAATTGAAATTTAAAAATGTGGTTAATCACAGTTAATTCATGATTTGGGGGGAGGCAATTACTTTTTTCACATATGGCCAGGTAGATTTGGATAGCTTTTTTCCCTTAATAAATGAAATCATCATTTAAAAACTACATTTTGTATTTACTCGGGTTATCTTTTTGTTATATTATAAGTTGTTTGATGATCTGAAACATGAAACGTGAAAAATATGCAAAAAAGTAAGAAATCAGAAAGGGGGCAAATACTTCTTCACAGCACTGTAATTTGTCAGAAGACTTAATGTTGCCGTCCGAATCGTTGGACAAAAAACAAGGGAATTCGCCCAATTAAATACACACCAGTTCTTCTATATCATCAAAGAAGAAGGCGTTCCAGCCATCAACCATCTTCTGAGGAACAGTCTTCCCATCAAATATCTGAGGTTAAGAAAATATTTAAAAAAACATTGAGGAAAAAAGCCAGCCATCCAATTTCATCAGCATATCCGCTCATTAAGCCTAAGAAGCATTTATTCCTTATCAGCGTATTGGCACAGTTAAGGCATGTTCAAAGCAGATGCTGCCATTTGTCAGAAGATTGTTTTGATTGTGAGTGCACTGAATGAATGATGAGCAATGAAGTTGTACCTCCTGCAGTACAGGGATGACCGGGGGACGTCTCTGCTGTAGGAAGTACAGCACCATCAGGATGTAGGCATATGAGGACAGGCTTCCCCGTGATGCATCTCCGATATCACAGCGCTAGAAACACAGTTATCATAACATCACTGCCATGTCAACCGCATCACATCGCTACCTTTATGACAAAAATACCATCTCTAGTGCCATATAGACCATTTCCAACTGCTTTTTTTATGAACAGTGTTCAGTGTTCCAGGAAAAATTCTGGCTGGCTGAGTTTTGTTTACAAGTTTGCTGACAGCATAAAACCTCCTGCTCGATTTCTCCGAGGCAGCGTTATCCATAAACATGAGCACATCAACACTGTGGCCATGCTGTTCAGTGGGAGATGGCTGCGGAAACAAATTTTGTCAGAAATGCAGAGAATTTGTAGGCTCAAAAAAAAAAAAAAAAAAAAACCAGAGTTGTCAAGGAGTGGCTGTTGTTCAGTCAGTGGTGAAAGTGAGCCACAGATAAATCTTTAAAGGGACACTTCACCCTAAAATAAAAAGAAGCATATTTTCCCGCTCAGCTGCATTGCTATTCATCCATCTAGATTGTTTTAATGTGAGCTTCTGAGTTTCGGAGATATCGACCGTAGAGATGTCTCCCTTTCAAATATAACAACTCTAAATTGCATTTGTCTTGTGGTGCTCAAAGCTAGACAAATACATTAGAAACAAGTGGCGCCAGGCAAGGCAAGCCCTACCCCTCACATATGTTTTAGCTGCTCAATGAGCTGATCCACTTTTTTAGTACAAGTGCTTTTTTGCTTGACTTTCCAAGGACAAAGGTCATGGTACCATTGAGATTTCCAAATATGAGTTCCTCTCAGTAATAAATAGTAACCAAGAGGTTATCAATATTAGTTAGTGAGATATAGCCTTCTGAAATTTCATGACCTTGGGTCATGATGTCATTTTTCGTGCCGTATGAGTTCCTGCCATAGACCGTATAAAAAGATGGACGAAGCAACCATGACGTCACCCATTGGTTTCAGCATACCATTTAGGAAGCCTAAATTTTGGCAATTTGAACAGCGCCATTTTGTCATTTTGAAACCGATGTGATTTCTATTGGACGAGAGCGTGAATTGAAGATCCAGGGAGGAGCGAGGGGTGGATCTATGGGTGGATCTGACCGTATCTGAGGAGGACCAGAGCATAGCCACGCCCCTAAAGCATATTTATCCTTTATTTATCCTTTATTCTAGTCTATTTGGGACCATAATTTACAAAAATGACCATCATGATATATTGAAGGAGACTTGAAACTTGCGATAGATACCATAAAATAATGTGGAAAATCATTATTGAAAAAATAAATCAGGTGGGAAAGTAGGGTCATTTTCTCAGACTTCTATAGCATTGAACTTCTTGCAACCACCAATGTCGCCATCTGCTAGCCATTAAATAGAATGCAAATTTTAGAGATTTCTGCATTGGCCTCACTTTTCAGACCCGGGTGCTGCATCCATACTTTTACACAGTCTATGGTTCCTGCATGTGAGATTACTAGTAACCAAGTGGCCATCTACAGTAGTTTCAGAGAAATGGCCCACTGAAATCACATCACCTTTGGTTTGACCTTTCAGGGTCACTAAAGGTTAAATGTCATGGTGCCATTTTATTCTCCATTCATGATTTCCTACATGTTTAGTTTAGTTTAATATAAGAACTATTTGCTGTCTGCCAAACTTCCTACCAAACTGTTTGCTTTATACCAAACTACACTCGCTGAACACAGGCACGAAAACTGTATTAGCAACAAGGTGATGGTGGCAACAATAACAGGCAAAAACTGACATTTTAAGTCAATTTTAGAGGCACCAAAAAAGTCTGCATGAACTGAGGCATGGACTCATTTGTAGGACAACCAGCTGAGGATTATGGGGTCTGTAGTGCCCACTTCATTATATGTAAATTTTAAATTATCCAGTTAGCAAGACAATGTTATCTTCATATTCGGATGGTAGCTACAGCCGCGTAAACTCTCCAATATCAAACAAGGAGAATTAAAGTTAAATAAAAAATGAGCTAATGTAACCTCAAAACTTAGATAATTATCAACGGTTTATTTTCAGACAACTTATGTAGCTTGCATAAATAACAGTCCTTTTTCACAGTGACCGAATATATGTTTGAACGCGATTTACCACCGTAATCTGCCTAGCCATAAAAGGCTAAGACACAGTGTTGGGGAGGCTACGTCTTACTAAATTAGCTGGTCATGCTCAGCCCTTTAATTTTCCCACTAAAAAATGGCAATGAAAAAAGGCACTGGTTTGCTCCACCGAATGGCTAAGCAAGAACATTAATAGTCTGCCCCTGTGATGAAGTAACAGTGAAGGTTTGAGCCAAGGTCTAGTCACCTCACCTGAAGTCAGACAAGCAGAGATCGGGAAGCAAACAAACACTAATTCCTAACCCAACCAATTTCAGACTCAAATGCAGCTGAATATCCTGCGGTTTCCCTGCTGATGAAGTTCCTGCAGCAAAGCTGACTGCGGAGATGGTCTGAGTGATCTTAAGTTTTAGCATTGGTTGGAATGTCATGGGCAACTGACATTTGGGAGGAAACAAGAGTTGATAGACCAGTAAGCTTCACATAAACTTCAACATTGAGTTTAACTTTGAAGTTTGGTTTGAGTTTGAATGTTTAAAGGTTAAGATGCAAAGTTTGGTTTCCTGACTGCGCTCCCACAGTACATCACATGGCATTGACACAGTTTGTTAAGCGGGACGCAGAGTTCTGGACTACAGACAATCACATTGCAGTCCACATTGTCTTAAGTTAATTTACATCAATAAACCCAATAGTGCATTAACACACGGAGAGAAACAGTCCTACAGTTTTCTTCAAAAAGTTCATTTCCAACTATTCTAGTTTGGCAGGTCTCGCTTTTTTTTTTTTTTTTTTTTTTTTTTTTTTTTTAACCCCATCCCTCCAAAATTATGTGGTTTAGTCTTCTGTATTATTGTTCCGGTAGTAGAAGTAGTAGTAGTTGTAGAAGTAGTGGTAGTTATAGTAGTAGGAGTAATTAGAAATTAAAAATATTTCAGCTTTTTTCCCCAGATAACAGCTCCGGGTTGGAGGACCTTCACCGTGTCAGAGTTCTGGCGCACATGGAGGCACAACTGGAAAAGCTAAAAATGGCTTGTTGGTGGCTTGCTATCAAAGCACAAGCTAGCGAGCTACAATAACATTGCTACCTGAAAGCTAGCATTAAGCTCTTTCTACTTCACACTCGACAGTTAGACAAGACTATGAATCAGCTAAGCAGGTCTCAATGTTTGCGTGTTAATTTCATACAGGAGCCAAGGAAGACTGACCACATTGTCTTCACTGGAGATTTCGTAGGAACAAAGTATTGGTGCACACGCACGAGTAAAATGTTAGTGTTCGTGTCACTGAAATGGCCCATAATATTGCAAACATCAGATGTTTCGTCTTACCACTGGCATTATAACATGGCTGCCATCACATTACCTCTAAACAAGATCACTGCTTTCCTCCACTGCTTCATTGCTAGACCAGGATTATAACATCACTTACCATCTGCAATGGCTTGTTTTGTAAATATCATTTCAATAGCCTAGCCTAGGTATATCACAGTAAACTCGACAGTCTCATATCACTGCCATAATGACATCACTGCCATCTCTAAAAGCCCATATGAGTGCAACGTCTCAAACAAAATCTTATTTTATCATTTGAATTTTAAAAAAGCATACTCTACAGCAGGTCAGCTTGTATGGTTGAATGAAGTAAGACAGCAATCGTAATTCTCTACTCGTGGTGCAAACCACATCGCAGTATGCAATTATACGAGAGAGGAATCGAAACCTGGCCCTACCTTAGCAAAGACTTTCATAGTGTAGCCCAAGTATTGCACACGAGGATCAATAGCAGCATATGTAGCCAGCATTCGAGTATTGTGCTGAGCCTGTTCAGGGAGGTAAAAATACTTGGTTATGCATTAGACCCTTAGAAATCCATCTGAACATTTCTTTCGCCAGGAATCACTCAGCAAAAGTGATCAAACTATGCAGTGGCGTTTACACATTTTATACATACAGGAATACAAAACCTACCAACGTGTTGTACAAGCTTATATCTCCTTCCAGTCCACTTTGTTTGTGTTCAAATTTGACAATAGGCACTTTAGCGGTTGTGATAGGCAAGATATTCCTTAAACCTGTGTTAAGGGATATAGAAACATTACATGTTATCTTACTGGGTGATGTGGTGGGTTCACTCCCGAATCAGTACATTACATAATACCATGAGGAGATAAAAAAATAAATCAACAGTGTGATATCATACCCGTATGCTTCTTCAACACCTTAGCCAATCCCTCGATAATCTCCTTACAGTTCAGTTTCTGGAAAAAAAAAAAAATAAAATAAATTTATTTTTGCTCAGCATACAATGAAGTGCCACCTATTTTTTATTTGATTTTATTTCTACTTTCTCTACTTTGTTAATGATAAGTAAATGTTTCCATGTGATAAATTACAGAGACTTCATGAGGCCATAACACCATTTTCCAATTAAAAAACATCTAAGAAATTGTAATTATGAACATGATGAAGATGATTACAACAGCAGAAACTTAAAAAAAAAAAACTGAACTAACATGGTAGACCATGTCTCTCGGATACTCCATCATAAATATCAAGTCATTCTGGCTGACGGTTTCAGAGATGAAGATTCTTGAAATTGTCCACTAAGTTACCATAGGTTTCAAAGGTCGTAATACCATATGAAATCCCTTATATGACTTCTTATCTGTTGTCAATGCTATTTACATGAATGTCTCCATTCATTTCCATGTAGTAACCCATTGAAATATGCCCAATATTGAGTATGAGGGAGAACTCAAAATGTAAAAAAAAAAAAAAAAAAAAAAAAAAAAAAAAAATCATAAAAATGTCAAAAATCAATATTTTCAAATTCTTTGAACGAACTTGGTGGACCTAATCACAAGGATGCTCCATAACAAATACCAAGTTATTCTGGCGGGCAGTTTCAGAGAAGATTCTAGGAAAAATTGCTAATGCCGACGATGATTGATGGATGAACAAGCGATGGATACCCAACACTGATTCATGCCAACAGTCCATCAGCCCTTTGTTTGGGCTGTTGGAAAAAAAAAAAAAAAAACTAATTAAAGCATGTGATGGTTGTTCCTAGAACAGACCATCTAAGACTAGAAATATTTGCTACTGCTGATGGAAACATTACTGGTAATCAACAATAATGGAGTTCTAGAACAAAAATTCAATATTTTGGAAAAACAAACATTCAAAAAACAACTCCTCAAAGGGTTGACAGACAACTGCGGCTTGGCATAATCTTTGACAGATTGTCACACAAAGGAAAAAGAGTGGTCTCAGAGTTCAGCTGTGGCCATAGGAGTAGCCAAACTACGAACAAGTTTGCTGAGAGGCTGCAATGTAATTGACCACACCAGCTAGGTCAGAGGGCCGAGGAACTCGTGTAAATAGAATTACACTACAGTTGCTTCTGGGAACAGCGAACCCCCGGTGCCCTTAGATTAGATTGGCAGCTTGAAATCAGTAAGGAATGCAGCCCAACTCTGGCTACATTCACACTAATGCATTTTCATTTAAGAACAGCTTTCAAAATGGGGAAAAAAAAATTCTGTCCACAACAAAATGTAATCCCAGAGTTTTCAAACAAAAATGGGGTCAGCAGCTTTTTTGAAAGTCTCCGTTTCAGGCGTTTGAAAACGACGAAGTAGTGTGGACTCCAGGCGAAAAAGCGGCAAGAGTTATGCATTTAAAATGAAAAAAATATTAGCGAGGATGTAGCTTCAGACAACTGGGTGATGAATTAAACTTTAACCATCAGTGCTGAGAATCCAGTGCTTCTTGAACTGTTTTGGGTACAGGAGGCACAAAGTGTTGAACAGGGCTAGCCGAGTCTACCACACCTCTGCCGTGTCATGACCTTCCAGGGTCATGCAGATGTCCAGGTCACTGTCACGGAAACCAAAGCCATTCTTGGAGGAGCCGAAAAGACAGAGTCTTGCCTTCTCTGTGGGACAAATGGATGAAAGTTGGTTTTAGTTGTCTTCCTCATGGAGGGGCGAGGGCCTTGAAAAACAATGCTTCAAGTTCAAGTGCTTTCCATTTCATTCCTTGAGCTGCTGCAATAGATCCACGAATCTGACGTACTCCACCTCAAGCATACACAATAAAGTGAATAAGAAAGTGCTCAATTCTTTGCCTCAGATGAGCCAAAGGAGGAAAACATCAAATGCAGGGATCTAGGCAGGAGTAATCAAGGAGAGGATTGAAACTAGAAAGCACAGCTCACAGAACAAATATAGAATGCAGGCAATCGTGCAGCAAAAAAGTATTTTCCCCCTTCCTGCTTTTTTCCATTTTTGCTCATTTGCCACATTTAAATGTTTCACATCATCCAACTAATTTTAAGACAAGACAAAGGCAACATGAGTAAACACTAAATGCAGCTTTTAAATATCCATTTCATTTATCGCGGGTAAACTGTCATTCAAACCTGCGTCACCCATGTAAAAAAAAAAAAAAAAATACATATGGTGAGAGTGATAATGTCCCCCCAAAACTTGGCACCCTTGGTGGCAACAACTGCAATCAAACTTATGCGATAACAGGCAAGGAGTCTTTTACGTCTCCGTTGAGGCATTTGGCTCGCTCCTCTCTGTAGAATTGTTCTGATTCAACCACATAGGAGGGTTTTCGCGCATTAAATGCTTGAGTCATGGCGCAGCATGTCAATCGAATTCAAGTCAGGACTTTGATTAGGAAATCCAAAACCTTCATTTTGTTTCTTTTGAGAGGTGGACTTGTTTGTGTGCTTTGGAGAAGTCAAGCATGCTACCACCACTGTGTTTGACTGTTAGTATGACGTTCTTATTTTGGAATTCTGTGTTTGCCCTCACACCAGATATACTGTAACAAGACCCATGTCTTTGAAAAAGGTCTACTTTTAACTCATCAATCCTCAATGCATTACACCAAAAGTCATCTGGGTCATCAACATTTTTGTTTTTTGGCAAAGGGGAGACAAGTATTTATGTTATTTTTGGTCAGCAGTGGTTTTTGCCCTGCCAGTCTCCCATCTCCAGGTCATTTTTGACCAGTCTCTTTCTGATCGTGGAATTGTGAACACTGGCCTTAAAAGAGGCCCATAGTTCTTAAAATGCAGCGTTTCCCGCAGAATTAGATTCCATTTGTGGTGAAAGCAGACAAGTCAGCAGGGGGGTTTTAGAGGGAGGGTGCATGCCTCCATCCACCCGCAAGCATTAAATTATTATTAATACCGCATATAAACATGCACCACAGAAAATATTTCAATTGCCAAAGTACTTTGCGACATACAACTGAATGAATGGTGTTGCAGTATTGCCATTTTACATAAAGCACATTGTGTTGCCCTGTATGAAGAAATTAAATTTGACTTGAATGATTTATTTGCAGTCTAGCAGAAGACATTTACTCGCCTACTGACTGGACATAATGCAGGCAGCCTACAGGCATCAATGGTGCCAATTTCAGACAGGTTATGAATAAGAAAAATAAATACAAAGCAACTAAAACTTAACTGAAATCAATTGCCATTACAACTGCAGATCTGCCTGCAAAACAATTCCTGCAGTGAGAGATATAGAGCAGAAACTGTTTCACATGCTGAAAAAATAGTGGACAAAAGTAGCTTTATGTCTATAAGCCTATGCATACCAAATCCAAAACTTGTGTATTTTGCCACACTGATTCCCCCCCGCAGCTGGTTTGATTTAGGCGGATTTCATATGCTGATAAAACAAGCCAATCAACTGAGTAATGGCTTTAGCTCACACGATGAATAGATGCTGCAAGTTGTCTTAGCAGACACCGTCATACTTCTCATTGGTCCTGTCCTATACTGTCCAAAACAATCAATAATCTACAGAATTGATTTTGATTGCTTGATTGATTTGGTCTCGCAACATAGTGCCCTGTATTACAAACTATGAAAAAATAACAAATATAAAAGAAAAATTTTGGGAAGTACTTCGGCTGAACTTGAACGTCATTGCTAGAAATATTAGTCTTCTAATATTTGGGTTCTTTTGTGACAAACTATGAGAGTCGTCAATGCACTCTAAGGAATTTGAGTAGGCCTGCAACTAATTGGAAGGTGCACATTTTCTCCATTTGCTTTTGTTGAGGTTTACTGGAGTCCCAGAGCCATACAAATGGCTTTGTAAACCTTCCTATACTGATACTTGTCAATGACTAAAGTTTCTCATCGGTTTTTAAATTTCGTTAGATCCAGGCATCATGTGCTGCCTTTGGCCTATTTCACATTGCCAGACAGGTTCAGTTTAAGCACTGTTTAAATTCAACAGGGCTGGCAGTAATCATGCCTGAGTGTGTCTGGTGAAATTTAATCCAGTTCTGAAATGAATTTGTTTGAATGGTTGATTAAGTAACTAAGTGGTTTTTCACACAGGGCCAGATGGGGTTGGATGGCTTTTTTTCCCCTCAATAAATTAAATTATCATTCAAGTCATCTTAGTCAGATATTAAAATTAGTATGATGATCTGAAACATTTACGTGAGACCAATATACAATAGAAGAAATCTGGAAAGGGGAAAATACTTTTTCACAGCACTTTATGACCAAACTCATAGTACAATAGATGGCAAGAGTATACAAACTGCCCATCCAAAAAAAAAAAAAAAAAAAACAAAGTAAATAAATTTTTTTTTTTTTAAGTCGCCATTTGGATTTAAATAAGCAAATATTCAAGAACCTACGATTGAATCATTATTGAATCATAATTCCTTTAATACTGACTGATTCAGCGCATAACTTCTCATTTCTTGAACAATCAGAAGACGCATCTCATGGTCATTGAAAAGATGTTACAGTGTTTCAAGAGGAGCAAATTATCGGCCAGCATCAAGCAAGGGAAACAGCTAAAGAGATTGCTGAAATCACAAGAATTTGTTCATGAACTGTCCAACAGTTCATTAAAACCTGGAAGGATAACTGAGAACTATCAACTTCGTGAAAGAAATGGTTTGTAGAAAAATCATGACAGATCCTGATCGGGGATCACCAAAATGCTTGGTTAAGTCTCTTCATAAAAAAAAAAAAAAAAAAAAAAAAAAAAAAAAAGAACTCATTGCTATGTGTATGTATGAAGGTAAAAGGATTTGCACATGCATGATGCAACAAGAATTTGGAGGACTGGGACTAAACAGTTGCGTGGCCGCAAGAAAAACACTTGTTAGTGAGAGTACTTGGGAAAAAAATGAGTTCAATTGGCAAGTGAGCATACAGATTGGACTGAGGAGCAATTAAAAAAGGTCATGTGGTCTATTGGGTCCAGATTTACCCTATTCCAGAGTGATGGGCACCTCATGTTAAGGAAGCAAGCCCATGAAGCAATGCACCCATCATGTATATTGCCCACTGTACAAGCCCCTGGAAGTAGGGTTTCTTCAGTTGGTCAGGTTAAGGCTCCGCACTGTTCTGCAGAAAAATAAATTCAGCAAACTACCTGAATATACTGAATGTGACCCATTGATGGACTTTGTTTTCCCTGATGGTACAGGAACATCCCAGGATGACAATGCTAAGATTCATGAGCCTCAAATTGCATGTTTCATCCAGCATGAGGAATCATTTTCACACATGAATCAGCCACCTCGGAGTCCAGGACCTGAACCAATTGAAAGTCTTTGGGATGCGCTGGGGAAGGCTTAATGAAGTGGCTAGATTCACCCATCGACAATACAATATCTCGGCCAAAAATGAATGCAAATCTGGTCGGAAATAAATGTTGTAACATGAAAGACTGTCGAAACAAAAGTGTGCCATGATCAAAGCTAAAGTTGGCCCAACAAAATATAGTATACGACATTTGTGTTTTTTTTTGTTTTTTTTTTTTAATACAGGCAGTGCATGATTCATGATGCTCAATGCAATTCAGATCCAAAATCTTACCGTTGTACTCCTTTCTGATGAACCGCTCCAAACCGACCAGAATCTGCTCCCTCTTCTGCTGTTCCACTGGTAAAGGGGACAACTCGTCTACAGAAAAGACAAGAGTAGGTGGAATTAGAAGGCAGGACACCCAAAACCACCAATCAGCACAGAGAAACTGACTGTATGGGCTTCAATGAGTTTTGAAGGGATAGTTCACCCAAAAATCAAAATTTACTCATCATCTACTCACCCCAAGGCTAATCAAAGGGTCCCTGAATTTCTTTTGTCCTCAAAACACTGAGTTACAAGGAAAAACAGCATTGAAGACAAATCCAAATCAAGTGAAGTCAATTGTGGCCATTCTTTAAAGCGTAAAAAACATCTAAAAAACACAAAATGCCTCCATAGTGCTCGTGCGGCGTAATCCAAGTGTCCGTAAGCCCCAACACTAAAATTTGACTCGTAAAGATATCTTTTCACCATGTTTTTACCCTAAATGTTTAATGTAGCCACTTAGCTAGGCGCCCGGTTTATCTTCGCGGAAGAAGTTTAACATGGATATGGTGGCCCACGAGGGCATACAAACAATCAAAACTGCAGCGCATTTCTCCAATTGGAGATGTTTAGGGCCATTGCAGTGCATTTGCCCTCGTCGGCCACCGTAGGTAGGTCTTGAATTTTAAACTTCTTCCGCAAAGATGAACAAGGCTCCTAGCCAATTGGCAACATTGGACATTGAGACTAAAAACATGGTGAAAAGACGTCTTTTCGAGTCAAATTTGAATGTCGGTGCTTACAGACACTTGGATTCTCCACACGAGCAGTATGGTTTTACGTTTGAGGAATGGCCACAATTGACTTCAAATGATTTGGATTTGTCTTCAATGCTGTTTTTCTTGGCAAATCCAAAAGTGTTTTGAGGATGAAAGAAATTCTCTGACCCTTCGATTAGCCTTGGGGAGAGTAGATGAGTGAATTGGTAACACTTTACAGTAAGGGTACAACAATTAACATTAGTTAATGCAGTAATAAGCATTTATGAACAGGTAATTAACATTTAACTAATGCACCTGGTAATCATTTACAAATGATTTTCACATGAACTAAGGTATTAATTTATAAATTATGGTTTAATAACTTGAGGTGCTACATAGGGGATACTTAAGGGAGGTTTTCAACTTCACAATAAGGGATACACAGAAAATTAATAAATGTTCAATTATGGTTATGTAATGCTTATTCAGCTATCTAATACATCAGTTACCTGCTAATTAACTGATAGCTAATGAAATAATGTTAATTCATGTTAATTGTTGTACCCTTATTGTAAAGTGTTGCCAGTGAATTTTCATTTTTGGGTGAACTATCCCTCTAACAACCAATAGCCAGCAGTTTAGCACAGGTGACGAATGCTGCCAGTCTATCAAAATGGCGGTTGCTCTCTGCTTTGTCCCACTCACTGTAGCAGAGGCGGCATAGCCCATCCAGGATTTGGCGGAAGTGTTCAGTCATGGGCGGCAGCGGCTTCAGCTCGATCTTCTTAAAGTCCTCTGGGCACTCGTCCTTCAGATGCCCGTCCCGTTTGCAGATGCTGCACACCACGGTGGGGGGCTAGAACAGACAAAAGAATGTTATAACGTAGTGTCACACTCAAGCAAAAACCTCACACGCAAAACTACAGTATCATTGAGGAACTGGGGCCAGTAGCCATCACTAGTACCTTTTGGACAACACTTTACGTAACTTAAACTCATCCAACAGATAGAGACATACAGCCCTATTTTATCATTTTATTCCAGATCTATATTTTTTAACTATACAATGTATTAAACCATTTTCACTGATGCCTAGATTGCATAAGAGGCACATAAATGACTGCTCTTTCAAAGGTTCTTTCTAATAATAATAATAATAATAATAATAATAATAAAAAAACTGTACCCTCTCTCTTTCTTCCATATTTGTACACACCATCTAGTCCTGCAATTTTTATGCTACCCATACAAGATACATACCACATTCCTCTTTTTGCAGGGGTGCATACTACTCAAAATCATAATGGTATGAATTTTAGTTCAACAATTGTTAGTCATAAAAAATGCAAAATTTTCCATTGAAATGAATGGTGGAATGTTTGGAACTGCAAGACCTATGATGTAATACCAGTCACTCTCTTTTAAGGCATGCTTAAGATTTGGTTTGTCTTTCTGAAGGTAAGACCTGTTTTGCACCGTGATGATATGACACCAAATACAAAAATGCATAAAAATTAATCACATTACACAGTGGATTATGCAATCATATGCAAACTTGAGTTTCTTCATGAAGTCAATCTAGCTCCAATTATTACTGTAAAAATTCATCTGGGGGATTGTTTGACTGTACCCATCAAATCTTAATCTAACCTGATGTATACATACATATATGTATATATATGTATATAGGGGGCGGGGCGTGAGAGCCCATTCCAGCATCCAATGGGGTGACGGGCAGAAAAACACCCAAGACAGTTTGCCAGACCACCCAAAGGTATACCAATTCACCCTGAGGGAAAAACCCCATGAGAATGCAAGGAGGGCAGGCAAAAAACACACAGATAGGTGCTGGAGCTAATAAGCATGGACCAAAAAAAAAAAAAAAAAAGGGCCAGAGTATGGTTGTAGAGTTCTCAGAAGTAAATTAATGTTTAACCTTGCCTAATTACTTCAATATTTTCCAGGTTATGCATTAATATGTCAGGGAACAAAAGAATGCATGAAGATTGTCCATGGACAATAAAGTTATCCACAGAACAACTCAGCAATTCAATGTACATAGAATCTGAACCCACTGAACTGCAAGTTAGTATTATAATATTCGATATATATTGAATATGAATACTAATTGAGGCGATGTGCAAGTGAGTCACCTTTCCTCCAGTGAAGATTATTCTGTCAAACACATAGTGCAGCGCCTCGGGTGATACTTCCGCCACGTGCCGCTTGTCCACCTGCTCTTCCTCCGCCTCCTCATCTTCCTCACTTCCCAGCAGCCCATTTTCAACAGCCTCGTCCGGAGATGCAGGTACGGAGGAAGGGGAGGAGCCACGGCAGGGGCGGTCCTTTGCTGGAGACCCGGGGCTCGTCTTGTCGGGGCTCTTGTTCTGCCTGCGAGGAACGTTCCGATCGTCCCTGTTCGAATCCGCCTCTTCGTCCCCGTCGTCGTCTTCTTCGCTTGCCTCCTCTCCCTCGGTGTCCTGGACTCCCGGGTCAGTGTCCTCCTTATCTTCTCCTGCAGGTTCCACCACAATGCTCTCCACCTTGGCTGCCCCCTCTTTGGTCACAGACTTCTTGCCTCTCTGACGCCCCCTGGCAGGTGCATCCTTGCTCTGCGGGCAGGCAAAGTACTTGTAGGCAGTGCGGAAACGCTCCTGGATGTACTCGAACACCATCTGGCTGTTGAGGCTCCGTGCCACGTTCCTCTTCAGGGCGAACGGGTCTGGAATAGAGGGAGAAGAGGACAAGTACAGCAGGAAGAGGAGGAAGAGTAAAGAAAGAGGTAAGGCAATTTCTGTCACTCACAGACTGAAGTAATATTCTGCCTGAGTTCACACAATAGAAAAAAAAAAAAATTTGCGTCAAATCGCAAAAAACTGAATTATGTCAATACTTGCGATTAATTTGCATATCAAAGTCATCGGAATGAAACGCAAACAGTCCCTTAAGTTTTTAGTTTTCACTTTAATTGGCTGACCAGGTAAGTGCAGCAAAATATGCCATGTGGCAAAATAGTAGTTAGACTATCAGTTCTCTCCGTCACCATTTCACAGGCAGGTAAAGTAGAGCGTACCCGTTCACTCAATCAGCCCAATCATAAGTTTCCTGAACGGTCAAGAGGACATAGCCTCTCCTTGCTGATTGGCCAGGAGATTAGCCAACTAAATTTGGAGTTGGTAAGCTACCGCTGATATTGTGTATTCGTTATTGGCATTTTCTGTTCATCACTTAGATGGGTATTGGAGGCTCTCACCTGAGAACTGTATCTGGAGAAGCCAGTCTGTGCTTATCTGGATTCTGAGCAAAGCCCTGTGATATTTTTAGACTGGTATACTAATAGTATTGGGATAATATAAAAATCAAGTTAGTCATCTGAGTGCTTATTACATAAAGTTTTTGTCTCAGTTTGGCTCTTCATTTTTGTTAACTGAAACTAAGCCACTGCTAAAAGAGGCTTATTATCCATTTACATAGTTTCCCCACGGTTTCTATCGTGACTGCTGCTCAGGGCTTCTCAGGTTACTAAACTGTGGTTCCTAAGCTTCTGTCTTGGCAATAATAATTTTCTTTGTTATCTAGGGTGAGCGAGGTCATTAGGTAGGGGGTTCAAAGTGTGGCCAAAACTATGTGACAGTTGCGGAATGATCGGACTTTTGGAAAGAGATTTCCAGGGTGGGTTTGTCTGTCACTGTTGCCAGCAAATTGAGCATTTGGAGAGCAAGATCCTTGTTCTCCAGGGCCAGCTGGCTGCACAACATAGTTCGCAATCAGTAGAGTTCCTAGAGGAACTGAGTAGTATTTCGTTTAGAAAAATGGTGTGTACACCAAAGCAGGGGTGTGCCGAGACCACAGAACAGGCAGGCAGAGAAAGTTGGGTGACTGTAGGACGTCAGCGCAGGAAAGGGCGAGCACGCCGTACAGTGACAGCTTCTCCAGTGGTTGAGGGGTCCAACAGATTCCAGCCCCTGCAGGAACTTGAACTTGGCCCCTGACCCTGAGAGTGGGGGGATTAGGGCACCCTGTTGGCCTCTTCCCCTCAGAAAAGAGAGTTAGTGATTGTGGGGGCCTCAATTATTAGAGGAATAGACAGCTTAGTCTGTTCGCGCGACGAGGAGTCTCGTACGGTGTGTTGCCTGCCTGGTGCCCAGGTAAGAGACCTCCTGGAGCGTGCGGACAAGCTCCTGGCCAGAGCGGGGAGGGATCCAGTGGTCATGGTCCATGTTGGGACAATGACATAGATAAGGGTAGGTTTGAGGTTCTGCAAGACAAATTTATGGAATTAGCTGAAAAGCTTAGGAGCAGATCCTCCACGGTAGTTTTCTCCGGGATTCTACTGGTACCACGTGCAAGCAGAGGGAAGCAGAATTTTATCTGGAGGTTTAACACGTGGCTCCGAACCTGGTGCAGGAAAGAGGGGTACAGGTTTATGGGGCACTGAAACTTCTTCTGGGACAGGGGTGGCCTGTTCAAGCCTGACGGGCTACACCTGAACCGGAGGGGTACCTTTGCACTGGGTAAGCATATGTTGAGGGTCGCACAGGGTTATTTAAACTAGGGACCTGGGGGGCAGGGAGGCTAGAGAGTGTTATAGATAGGGAAATGCAGACTGCCCTGATGGAAGCTGACAGCGTTACATGCACTATTGAGGATATATTTTTAAAGCAACAAAGCGTAGTGGGGGGCTTGGAGCAGCAGGCACATGGGAAATTGAAGGGTAATAACCTGAAATGTTTTTATTCAAATGCAAGAAGCATAAAAAATAAATTTCCGGAACTTGAGGCCGTTACGATTAGTGAGGGCTTTGACATAGTTGGAATTACAGAAACATGGCTCAGTGAAGAGGATGGAGATGAATATAATATAGAAGGTTATAAGCTCTTTAGGAAGGATAGATGTAATAGGCGAGGAGGAGGTGTAGCACTCTATGCGAACAAAAACATAAATGTACAGGAAATTCCTGAAGTTGAGCATTCCTTGCCCTCTGCAGATATCTGGGCCAGGCTCATTGGCAAATACGAGACAGGTTTAAACATAGGAGTATGCTATCGACCGCCAGCTTCAGACAGTAATGTCAATGAAATGCTCTTTAAGAGGATCAGGCAAGCTTGTAGAGGAGGAGGGACTATTATTATGGGAGACTTCAATTATCCTGGTATCGACTGGGAAATGGTGTAAGGACAGGGTAAAGGGGAGGAAGAATTTGTAGATGTTATAAATGACAATTTTTTGGTGCAGTATGTTAATAAACCTACAAGAGAAAAGGCAATTTTAGATTTACTGCTCTGTAATGACCCTGATAGAATTAGTAATGTTGAGAGACTGGAGCTACTTGGGACTAGTGATCACTCTACTGTTAATTTTGATGTTTCATGGAAGTTAAAAAGTCTTCTAAAACCAAAATTTTCAATTTTAGGCGAGCAAACTTTAACAGGATGCGCCCATATTTAAGCGAAATAAAATGGGAGACACTCCTGGACTGCGTCTGTAAATGAGATGTGGGAAAGATTTAAGGGGGTTTTACTTGATTCACAATGCAAATTCATTCCAAAGGTGTCCAAAAGTAAGCTGAAAAAGCAGAATCCTCAGGGGATGTCCACAGCTATTCGTAGGAGTTTGAGGGAAAAGAGGAATGTTTATAAGATGAACATAAAGGATAACAATGAGAATACTAAGGCTGAATACTTTAAAATGCGGGCTGTGGTCAAAAAGGAGCTGAGGAATGCTCGAAGACTGTATGAAAGGCAAATTGCAGAAGGGGCAAAAACTAATCCTAAGCGCTTCTTTCAGTACTGTAGCAGAAAAAGGAAAATCAAAGAGGAGGTTAAGTACATAAAGAATCAATATGGATCGCTGCTATATGATAACAAGGATATTGCGGATACCTTAAACATTTACTATCTTGAGAATTTTACCTCGGAGCGGGTTTTTATTTGGCCAGAAGGCATGTCCAATGCTCAAGATTATTTAGCGGAAATTGAGGTTAGGGATAAAGGAGTAATAGACAAGTTGCATAAACTAAAGGCAGATAAGGCGGCGGGTCCTGATGGCTTATATTCCAGAGTGCTCATGCAAGTTAGTGAGATCATCTTTAAACCGCTCTCAGCTATCTTCAGATGGTCTTTAGAAACTGGAGAAATACCAAATGATTGGAAGCAGGGCAATAAAATACCAATATATAAGAAAGGGGACCATACTGAGCCAGGAAATGAAGGCCGGTCAGTTTAACTTGCACTGCATGCAAAATACTTGAATCTATCATAAAAGACGAGCTGGAATTATTTCTTGAACGTAGTAATATCGTGAGGGATAGCCAACGTAAGGGAAGGTCATGCCTGACAAACCTTCTGGAATTTTTTGGAGAGGCCACTAAGACTTATGATCAGAGCAGGGCTTATGACATCATATACACTTAACAAAAATATAAACACCCCATTTGACACTTTTAAACTTTAATTAGCAGTAAGAGTTTTACAATATATTAAGTCATACACAATTCATTTTATTGTTCAATATGCAACAGATTACTGTTCATCAAAGCAAGATAGTGGCGTATGGCAATCAGGGATACTCATAGACACGGTTGGGATCACGATGAGGACGACGAGCGTGTAGGTTCGCTTCTCTCAAGCGGTTCCGGACAGTTTGAGGTGCGATACGTCTGTTGTGCAGACCAACAGTTTTATTGGCTGTGCGTGTTGCTGGTCTGAGGCGATCACACAAGTGGAGAAGCCGGATGTGACGATCTTGTGCTCGTATGGTCACACGTGGACGACGAGGGTGAGGTCGATTTGCTGTACTGCCAGTCTGTCTATAACAAACTCTTAAACGCCCAATTGTCTGATAGTGAACATTCAGCTAGGCAGCAACCGCTCTGGTGGACATTCCTGCATCCAGCATTCCTATGGCGCGTTCCCGCATGATTTGCGACATTTGTGGCATGGTGACTTTTGATGAAATTTGACATTTTGGGATGGCCTCTTATTGTCCCCAGTTTTAGGGAGTGTCTGAGTTCTGTTCACGCTGTTTGAGCAGCGTCTGCACATGCCACACCTATGCTGTGGGTGGAATCAATGCATCACTGAGCAAGTGCTCACTGGCAGAGATGAACACAAATGTTGCATACAAATCAAGACAAATAACCATTTTGCACAATTAAGACATTATCAGCTCATTTAGGGTAACACATTTCATGTCACATAAATAATTTACATGGGGCGTTTATATTTTTGTTAAGTGTACTTGGATTTTCAGGAAGCATTTGATACAGTACCGCATTAGAGACTCATTTTTAAAATGAGCTCCATTGGAGTTACAGGATGTATTCTGGAGTGGATTCAAAACTGGTTACAGGACAGAACACAGAGCGGTGGTCAGTGGAACCTCATCTGAGCTAGGTATGGTGGGGAGTGGCGTCCCTCAGGGATCCGTGTTGGGACCCCTGCTGTTCCTCATCTACATTAATGACCTCAATAGGAATATTGAGAGCAAATTGGTTAAATTTACAGATGATACCAAATTGGGAGGTTTGGCAAATAGCTTAGAGTCCACTAAAGTGATTCAGGATGATTTGGATAGAATCCAGAATTGGGCAGAAATGTGGCAAATAAAATTTAATGTAGCGAAATGTAAAGTTGTCCATGTAAGTAATAAAAATATTAGACAGGATTACTTCATGGGAGGTTTAAAACTGGAATGTGCTCCACATGAAAAAGATCTGGGAGTGATTATTGACCAAACCCTCACAGGTTCTAGCCATTGTGCCGTAGCAGTTAAAAAAGCCAATTGGATGCTGGGATACATTGCCAAAAGTATTGAGTACAAATCCAAGGAGGTCATACTTCTCTTGCACAACACATTCGTCAGACCACATCTGGAGTATTGTGTACAGTTCTGGGGTCCATACTCTAGAAAAAGCTCTAGAAAGCTCAAGAAAAAGTTCAGAGAAGAGCCACGAAGCTAATTCCAGGTATAAAAGATGAAAGCTATGAGAAGAGGCTGAAGATACTTAATCTTTTTAGTTTTAGGAAAAGGAGACTTAGGGGTGATCTGATTGAGGTCTTTAAATATGTTAAAGGGATTAACAATGTGAATTATGTAGGATTCCTTCGGCCAAGTTTTGTAAGTAGAACTCGGGGTCACAAATGGAAATTGACTAAGGGTAAATTTAGCACTGCTGTTAGGAAATATTTTTTCACCCAAAGAGTAATTTCGATGTGGAATAGCTTGCCTGACCATATTGTTGAGGCAGAAACCTTGGGAATTTTCAAGAGCAGGCTTGACTTAAAGCTAGATACCACTGAGTCTTTGAGTATCTGAAGTGATATATTCACAATAGGGAGAAAAAAAAAAAAAACTGGCAAGCCTAGTTGGGCTGAATGGCCTGTTCTCGCCACTCATGTTATGTTATGTTAAATTGAATGCCCCCTCCAGAGGGGCAGAACTCACCCTCGATGGCGAGGCGGCGGCGTGGCCAGCTCTTAGCCTCGCGGGAGAGCAGCTGGCGCAGGCGGATGCTGATGATGTGCTCCTCCAGGGAGAACTCTAGCGTGTAAAAGCGCAGCAGCTCCAGCCACAGCTGTCCCAGGGATACGCCCTTCCCCGCCCCCTGATACGCCAGCGCCGTCTATCAAATAGGAGGGATTAGAGACCGGAAAGACAACGCCGCAGCGCACAGAGCTGAGGAAAACACTAGAGTGGACACAAGACCAGTTTTGGCGAGATTCACGTCCGCCATCTCACCGAAGGATTGTGTCCCATATGGAACTGTGAGAAACCTTCAACCAAGGTAGTTCAGAGGTGGAATACAGAGATTATGTTGATGATTTTTACATGAAGTAAGATTCTAAGGGTATATTAACCTAGGTGAAGTTTGTATATGAGTATGTGTGAAAAATAGACCCAAAAGTGAACTTGATGCTGATGATACTAACAGATTTGCCACTTATCATACATAATATTTTTACTGTGAAAGAAAGTGTTTTTCCATTTCATTTTATCTGGTCACATATGCATATGTACAGCATTTGATTGCGCCATTTCCCTGCTGATTCTTTACACAAGATGGCGGATGTGTCTCGCGTTTTCTGGTTTTTTCAGCCAATGACGTTGTCCACTCTAGTGTTTTCTTTAGCTCTGTGCCGCAACCCCTTGGACTAAACCCAATTTCCATCACACTTTTTAAGGCCAAATAAAGCTACCATTTTAAACTTATTCAACCAACACATGTCCCCCGGCTGATTAAACCCACTTCCTCGACTCCACAGCACCTTTATAAAAATTTACGACAAAATGAGTATGAAAACGTCAGCAGTGCAGCACGTCATCCTCAACCTCAACAGATCCCATAACACTGCATTCAAATAACACCTTTCACCCAATGTATACCAGGCTCTTTGAAGATATGGTTCACTGGCTAGGATACCACACATCAATGCTATACTGGACAGCAAGCTTTCTTTCATTGCAAACAAAAACTCAAGTAGAGGTCAAGCATGTGCTCTTAACAACAAATGTTTCCAAGAGTTTAAAGCGCTTACTTTTCAAGTTAAATTTGGAGCTTGCACACCTTTGAAAGCAAGTAAGCTAGTTTCTTTCTGAAGTAAAATCTTGCCATAGCGTTTACAAGGTTGATATCAGAAAGGTAAAACATCTGAGAGTTCTCAAAAAAGCGCTTGCGCACCTTCAAGCAAATGATGATGCAACTTTAGTTTGGAAACAATCAGCAAAAACTCTCGATTTAGTTCCGTTTACAAGACAATTTCAGGCGGACAGACAGACAAACAGACGGGCGGCGTCGTTCCGTATTGTTCCCATCATTAATGATGGGCAGAGTAAGACAGAGTAGAGCCTTGTTCTTTGAGGCCTGGTGCTGAAATGGTACCTAAACCATCCACAGTTGCAGCAACACTAGTTGGGGTGTTCTGTGTCACATCACCAGAAAAAACAAGGTTTTGACACCCACCAGCTCATAAGTTGCTGAAACGTCATCAAATAGTGTCCACTGATGAACAAAGAATTCTTTCAACATTTTTATTGTAAAAATGTCTATTGTTTTCACAAATAATAGTTCATATGTGCATAAAGTTGGCCATTATGACTGCCAGCAAAAAAAACATCTACAGTCCAAATGCCAGACCTGGCCTAAGTAAATTGACTATTATTTATGAAACCAATAGACATTTTAACAAAGAAAAAAAAGAAAAAGCTTTAAAAATGTACACCATATGATAGAAATTCATTCACATCTAAGATGGTGGGTGTCGGCCCAAGGTTATTTTACATGGATTTACTCAGTTTGAACATAGAAAGATCGAAAATACAAATAAAGATGCCAATACACACATACCTGCTCTTGGACAGCAATCTTCCTATGTAAAGAAAACGTGCTCAAAATCCATCCGCTTGCACTACAGTAGCTTTGTGGAGATTTAGCTTGGTGGCGGCCCTCTGGTGATGTAACAACCTGAACTAATATTTGGTAGCCACTCTGGTTCTCCATCCTGCCTTCTACTGCTCCACCGCTCCCAGCCCCGCCGCCCTACTCACCATTCCGTCCGAGGCCATGCCCAGCCAGCTGCTTCCATCGACCGCGTCGCTCTTCCGACCCCCGGTCTTCTTCTGCTCAGCCTTGGCCTTGCCCTCCGTTCTGCCCTCCCCACTCTGGGGCAGCTTGTGCTCCCAGCCCACAAACTTGCCGTCAAATTCCACTCCTGTCAGGTGATACTCATCCACCCGCTTCACCTCAAAGCCCTCGATCTGCTCAGGGAAAAGCCACACACTGAGTCAAAGTCCACCCCCTGAAGATACATGGCATTATATCTGTGCCTCATTCCTGAACAAGCTATGGGTCAGTTGGAGCTCAGGAAAACATACTTAGCGAGCATATAAATGGCATTTTGAAGAGAAATTATATGATAGCCAGGGTTTCCGCTAGAAAAAATTGGCACCGGACAACGTGACCGGCAGGTTTTCAATTTATCGGACAAACGTTTGAAATTCCGGTCAAATATTATCTGAATTTATTGAGCATAAAATGATATGCAGGCTAGATGAGAATGATATCAAGGCATGTCAATTTATAGCGTAATCTTTTTATTGAAAGTATGTTATATCAAATAATATGAGTGCCGTCAATTGACTCACGTGCGTAACTTCTAATATAAATAAAACTTGCACAAGCCCACACTCTTTTAACATGAACATAAAACAATTGCAACTACAATTTGCAAACAAAAAAAACACACCTGGACTGACTCATGCCATTTTAATAACGCGGCATGCTGCCAACTTGAAATCAAATGGATGCAAAAAAAAAAATAAATAAATAAAAAATCCCTTAACATGTTTCTGGCTTGGGACATTTTAGCCTACTTTTTACGCATTTTCGCTGCAGTGAACTGTGCAGCAGCTGAATTAAAATCATAAGTTTCAAGTGTCTCTCCGCAACTTGCAATGCACATCAGTCTTGTGACCTTGTTCTCCCCCAGGCGATTTCGCTGCGCTGTTTTGATCCGGTGTTCTGACAATTTGTGCAGCCTTGTCAAAAAATGCTACCGAAATGCAAAGCGATCGTAAAGTCTTTGTTTTCGCCTTAATATTGCAATATGAATCAATTTACAGTAGTAACTTTGTTATTTGTTAGCTTATTATAAAACGGGTGCTTCCCATCCTTAAATGTGATTGGCTGAGCCGCGTTTCATGCCGGAATAAAATCAGTGTAACCCACTGTATTCTGAGGCAGACCGCTGCATAAAATATCCTCGCACGCCTGGCCTAGCGACCAATTACTCTCCGCTGCGCGTTGTGCCTTAGAACGCCCCTCCGCTGTTATAAAAATCACTGTAACCCACTGCTTCTCGGGGCTTATTCCTTTATTATAACATAAGCAGATGTTGGATAAGCTTGTTTGAAGATACAGTATATGCCCATATACGTCATTATCATCTAATTTCTGCATTCTCAGGAAAACCCAGCGTGTACATGCAAATATATTTACGCTTACAGGTCGAAAGGCGCACCGAAAAGAAATTTATTTTTATGATTTTTGAAGATACTTAAGATATGAGCGAAGAAACAGCCGGAGATTTTAGGTTTGCGCATGCGCAGAACTGCGAGGTGGCATATTTTGACAGGTATAAAAATTTGACAGAACAGCGGTTCTGCAGAGAGAAACCTCACTCTGCTGGCACACTGGAGAGAGGGATCACGCAGGCTATTTTGGCCAGTTTAGCCCACTCAGGGAAGCCCACTTCAGACTGCATCTCAGACTCCACATAATCCTTCTACTTAGACCTGTTTGGTTTCAGAAAATAGTTTTTCATATTAGATTGTTTCGACATGTCCGACCTCTCCTGTTATTGTTGTTGTAAAGCACGGTGCATGCTTTGTCAGAGTAAATGAAACAAACGCGAGAAGTTTAGTTCCGCGTGAAAAAAAGTTTCGTTCCACATATAGTCCTGGCCTTCACATTCATAAAAAATAAGATTCTGGTTTTTTTTTTGGTAATAAAATGACATGTGGAAATTGACTGTTTTAATAAAATTCAAATTATGCACAGAGGGAATATTTTCACCGGACATTTTGACCGGAGGGGTTAAAAATTACCGGACTTCGGCAGATTTTACCAGTCAAAGTCTGGTAATTACCGGATAACGGAAACCCAGATGATAGCAAAATATAATACATTTGAACAAACATCTATTCGGTCCTCAATAAATCTACTGCATATTTACTATTATTCATTTTGACCTGTAATAGCCTCTCGAGTTTATTTTGTAAAATCAATATAAACATACAGTTGATGAATATAAAAATACATGGATAACACAATAAAGCATAAACGCTTATTTCCATTGTGGTCCTTGTAAAACTATCACATGACCAAATAAATGGACTAATCAGATGTAATTCGTGGATCAGACCATTACATCATAATAATTCGTATAAATAGCAATAAATACACCGGAATAACCTCTCACTCCATTTTACTCTTGTGCTCTCTCACAAACTCCAGCTCAGCATGCTAGCAGACCGCTGCACACCAGCTCACATCGTCTCTCTCTCCCTCGCAACCTCTCCACTCTGTGTGTGCTCAGGTTGCCTCTGTACACATGCTCAAAATGGCACAGCATTGTCAGTTGTGCGACAAAATCAACCAATCAGAGGAATTGGAGAAGGTAAATTGGCTTTAGTCTCCAGTTAGCTTGCTAACAGAACCTTCCACAACGCCCCAGAAGAACCATGAAAAAAAATGTTTTCTGAAAAAATTTATCAGCCCCAGACACTGTGTAGAAAAACAGAATTGGAGTATTACGCAGGAGTAAAAATCACCTAACGGGAGATGCTCAAATTCTAATCATAATCTACCAGAATCATATGGCTAACCTTAGCTGACGGACATTGTGAATAAATAACTAGCTAGCTAGTTCAATCGTACATAGCGTATAAATACAAAAAAGAATAGTAAATTCACTGTAAGTTACAACCCCAATTCCGAAATGCTTGGGACAAAGTGTAAATTGTGAATAAAATCAAAATGCAATGACTGTCAGATCACATGAGCCAATATGTTATTTACAATAGAACATAGATAACATTTCAAATGTTGAAACTGAGACATTTTACATTTTTATCCACAAAATGAGGTTATTTCAAATTTTCTGGCTGCAACCGGTCTCAAAAAAGTTGGGACACAGGCAAAAAAGGGCTGAAAAACCAAGTAATATATAAAAGAATCAGCTGAAAGAACATTTAGCAGGTAATTAAGTTAACTGGCATCAGGTGTGTAACATGATCGGCTATAAAATGGGCATGGGCAATACAAATGAATAAAATGACAACATTTCTTGAGTTGCTGAGAACAAAGTTTTTATTATTTTCTAATGATTTTTTGCAGGTAAGTACAGAAGACACAGACGAAGAGTTTGCCACAAGTCCAACGCCTTTACAGGAAAGGGTCTCAGAGCCACAGGGTCCCAAAAATGGCTGATTTCGCATTTTTCAACAAAACCCATTGTGAAAATTGGGGGTGAAGCCTGAGGGCATTTTCGAAAATACAGTCTATTCAGAAATAAACCAGGCCAAATTATCCATTAGGGTACCCTAACAGAAATAATTGATGCTAAAGTCATCTACCCCTTTTCTGAAGTACAGCAGCGCCCCTAGGCCCTTTTTAAATGGAAAATGCATTGAATTTCACCCAATTATGTTCAACAAACATTAGGTTTTGCATTGATATTAAAAAAAATGGTATGAATGGGTTGCCTGTGAAGTTTTTTTTGATCAATGGCCTGCAAAAATGTCAAAATTATCGGTGGGAGGGCAAACATTAACGCTTACTCGCCCATTACTATATAAAATGCAGTGAAGTCGCTGATGCGGCAGTTGTTTGCCCTCCCACTGCTACTGAAATGATCAAACGTTCCCCTTCAAGAACCCGTGGTGATTTAAAAAAAAAAAAAAACTTTGCACTGTTTTTACTATGTCCATATACCCTCCTCCCATGATAGTTTCAACGAGCTACTGTGAATAATTCATAGTAAAACACAGTGACGTGCAGTCGGGGGTTAGTTTGGTGAGGCAGAAACCTCCCCTTTGCTTGATTAGCAATCAGACGATCAACTAGTTTAGCAAGACTATTCGGCAGAATGACGGGCCAGTTTAAGTTTCATGGCGTTATTACTCAGTACATCGAACCTGAAATGCTCACTAGACAGCAGATTTGCCCGTACTTGCTTCCAGGAAGCCGAAGCAATGTCATCAACAAATATTAAAACAGTTCGACTTATGCAGAGTTCAATGCTTAATCAATATACAATGTATTCTTCTTTAAATATGCGCTTTTACATCCACAAAAAGCGGGCGCTTATTTTCAGTCTTCTTTCATAATCCGATTAACAAAATGTTTAAACGATATACAGAATTACCGAGAGCCGAGAAATTTTCCTAGTTGATTATTCAGATTTCCATCCTTGCAGTCTCGAATTGAAGCGTGTACGTGAATGAATCTTGTGACTGGTGGGCTTCAAAGGCCTGGCGCCGGTTTATTCCTTGGTATATTTTACTGAAACTTCACAAATAGGGTCACAGGATATTCTGTCAACAAACTTTGTAGGGTACAGTAAAAATATGCTCACCTTTCTTGCTATTGTTGAGAAGAAATCTTGGCGAACTCGCGATGAACTTCACCAACTTCTGTCGAACTTATTTCACATCCCCTGGAGGTCTAGCCTCGACGAACAGACTCGTAATTTCTCAAATTAGATGGCTGTAAGCAAATCAGGGCCGTAGCTGGGATAAGACGTTGGCGCAGGCTATTTGAAATCTACCTCCTAAATGGTTATTTTTGCCACGCCGTGCACTTGAAAATTTGTAAACATGGCGCAAATTGAGGTCACGCATTCATCCAACGGGCGAACAATAGCTCTGTTCAAATCGCGTTTTTGGCCGTAATACGCAGAGTTCATGTATGAAATGCGGGTATCCTATTGAAAAGGTTGCTTTTAATCAAACCATGGTGTTCTTTTTGTATGAAAATGGTATTTACGTCATTTTTTATAAGTTTTCTGAGGCTTGTTTACCGCCCCAGTTCAGCTGTTACGCATTCCATTAGAGTTTATGCAGAGCGTTGCCCATGCCTATATAAAAGGGATGTCTTAGAGGCTGAGTCTCTCAGAAGTAAAGATGGCCAGAGGCTCTCCAACCTGTGAAGGCTTGCGTAAAAAAAAAATTGTGGAATACTTTAAAAACAATGTTCATCAACGTCAAATTGCAAAGGCTTTGAAGGTCTCATCATCGACAGTGCATAACATCATCAAAAGATTCAGAGAAACTGGAAAAATCTCTGTGCGTAAGGGACAAGGCCGAAGACCTTTACTGGATGCCCGTGATCTTCGGGCCCTAAGACAACACTGCATCACTCACCGGCAGGATTCTGTCATTGACATTACTAAATGGGCCCAGGAATACTTAAAGAAACCACTGTCTGTAAACACAGTCTGCCGTGCCATCCACAGATGCCAACTAAAACTCTATCATGCAAAAAGGAAGCCATTGTTGAGCATGATCCAGAGGCGCCGCAGTGTTCTGTGGGCCAAGGCTCATTTAAAATGGACTGTAGCAAAGTGGCAAAGTGTCCTGTGGTCAGACAGGTCCAAATTTGACATTCTTGTTGGAAATCATGGGCATCGTGTCCTCCGGGCTAAAGAGGAGAAAGACCACCCCTCCTGTTATCAGCGTTCAGTTCAAAAGCCAGCATCTCTGATGGTATGGGGATGCATTAGTGCATATCGTGTGGGACACTTGCATGTTTTAAAAAGCACCATGAATGCTGAAAAGTATATAAAGGTTTTAGAGCAACATATGCTCCCCTCCAGATGACATCTATTCCAGGGAAGGCCTTGTGTATTTCAGCAGGAAAATGCAAAACCACATACTGCAGCTATTACAACAGCATGGCTGCGTAGTAGAAGAGTCCGTGTGCTGAACTGGCCCGTCTGCAGTCCTGATCTTTTGCCGATTGAGAACACTTGGCACATTATTAAACGAAAAGTCCGTCAAAGGAGACCCAAAACTCTCCAGTAGCTGGAGGCCTGTATTAAACAAGAGTGGGATCAAATTCCAATGGCTAAACTCAAGAAACTTGTCTCCTCAATGCCCAGACGCCTCCACTCTGTGTTAAAAAGAAGAGGGGATGCTACACCATAGTAAACATGCCCCTGTCCCAACTTTTTTGAGACCTGTAGCAGCCATCAAATTTGAAATGAGCTCATTTTGCGGATAAAATTGTAGAATTTCTCAGTTTCAACACTTGCCATGTTATCTCTGTTCAATCATGAATAAAATACTGGCTGGTGTGATTTGAAAGTCATTGCATTTTGATTTTATTCAGAATTTACACTTTGTCCCAACTATTCGGAATTGGGGTTGTAGAACCGACTAACTAGTGTATCCATGACTGCTAGCTAACAAAATCTCAACATAAAACTTTGGTTTACCCTTTTCTCCTGAACAGCTTTTCTCTTCTTTTCAATCTTTTCCAGTGCAGCTAGGGTGAGAACAAATATAAAATGACGTTCCTCAACAGCAGAGAGATCCCTTTCAGCAAATGCCGCTGTTGTAGTCAACTCATCCTTCTCTAGCAATCCTGGCTAGCGTTGTGACTGCTGATGAAACAGCCAATCAGAACTTACCTTCTCCATTTCTGTGATTTGTTGATGTGTGACAATTGTAAAACTGTGCCATATTAAGAGAGTGCACAGCTGTAGGCAAAGTAAACAACACACAGAGTGGAGAGCTTGAGCAAGAGAGACAAGGTGAGCAAGTGTGTAGCGGTCCTCCAGCGCTCCCAGTAACAGTTTGTGAGAGGCTATATGAGTAAAACAGAGCTAGATTGCATGCTAATAAGGATTACAACAAACATGGAAATACATTCATCTAGCACAGAACAGATTTTTGCAAGCCGAAACAAAATAATTTTTTGCGTGCGTATAATTTTGCTTCAAAAAATACTTTATGTGCTTGCGAAATATATTTTTGCTTGCTCAGGAATGAGGCACAAATGAATCACTGAGTTTCCAAAGAGCCCAACTCCAAAGAATCAGACATCTGCATATCTTATGACAAAAAGGGGAACTGCCTTGTAATTTCAGCCAAAAGTAACCCAATGACACTGTTGTAAAGAAGTAAAATAACAATATATGGGTCATAACATATGGGAAAAAAACAAATCAATTTTTCCCTTTCTTGAAAAAAGAGTGTTCCTTGTAGTTGGTCCCTTTGGAAACTCAAGGATTCAAATATAATGCCATAAATGTACACCGGAGCAATACTGACCAACCCTATTCCTGGAGACCTATCATCCCGTAGCTTTTCATTTCAACCCCAATCAGATGTGCCTGACTACCAGCTGAACAAGATCTCATAACGTTGAGTTTAGGGTCTAAAGGAATGTGGCTCAGGGCAGCAGCAATAAAATATTTTGTAAGAATTCTATGCAAACTTTCCCATTTCCCAAACACAATACACTGACCACATAAAACACTGCATCCGTCATAGCCATATGAATGGCCCATACTGATGTAATGCATCCAGAGGAAAGGTCCTCTCAAGCATCATGGGGAGATCCCTCCCTCGGGCTCAGGTCAACCACATATAATCCTTCTCACCCCCATTCGCCCCCTCCTGATCACCTGGTCCACATTAAGCAGGAGGGAGGCGAGGAGCCCATCTTTCTCTCCCTCAAAAAACAAGACGACGGGGAGAATTCTCTCAGGTAAACCAGGCTGATAGACACTCACCCAGTAGCCCAGGTACACAGGAAGGATGGGCTCTTTACGCTGCTGCAGGAAGAAAACCACCATCAGGGCAAAGGAGTAGGAGGGGATTCCGCCCTCGGCCTGGCAGTCAATGTGACAAAGCTGAAAATACAGAAACGTGGGGGTCTGTCAGTAAGATGCGATCAATTACACATAGCTGAACCCAGTGAGGTTTTTCCTCGGCATTAAGGCCCTGACACACAGGATGCGTAACGAATAAACGACACGAAAATACAAAATATTCGGATGCGAAATGTTCGGATCAAAACTCTTCACACTGGCTCCAACACGAATTTGCGACAGAAACTCAGGAAAACAAATTTACGAAGTTTTGACAGCTCACTCCGAAGCGCAAAAAGAGGGCAGAAGAAGCAGAGGAAACAATGGACTCATCCCTCAGTGATGAAGATCTTTTCCTCATTGCTCTTTCTAAGAAAAAGAGAAGGTTTTGGGTTCACCCTCTGTCACAAAGTAGGGATAGAGAAGGAAAGTTTTACCTCCTAAAAGAGGCGTTTTCTTTCGCAGATAAATAACAACGTAAAATATCAATATATCTTTGTAATTTCTGCGCTCGTGAAACTGCAAATTTGCGAGGCTCATTAAGCAATAAGCCACGAGAATCCATTCTATACTATTCTGAATGTTATTATGGCTGAAGGGCGTTGTTAGGCACATTGCACAGGTGAGTGACAATTGTAAGGAAGGCGAAAATAAATGCTGCAAAGTCAGCGAAGGTTTTGGATTTTTTTGCATCTATTATATTACCATCATTACATTGCCATATCAATTTTATAAATGTGGGCAATAGGCATTCACTTTTTCTTTATCAATTCTTATTATAAGTCATGCTTTGGTCTTGGTCGTTCGGGCAATAAATGGTTTGTCAATTAGGCGAACTTAAACGCGAACAGCCTGAGAGCAATCGAGCGGTAAAGCGTGAGGTTACAGAAAACATTCTGAACACCTGCACGCCGCTGACCGAGAGGCTATTGAGCCGGAGGAACGTCTTGCAGTCTGTCTAAGGTAGGCAAGTTGTTAAAACATGATTGGTTGATGCGTTCGCTCGCAAAAATCGAACTTGATCCGAAAAATGAAAGGTTCGCTTTTTCGCAGCATGATAATCGCATTCTGTGTGTAAAACCTCATGCCCAATCAGCAGTTCGAAATATTTTTTTTTTTTGTGCAAATTATTAGCACGAAAAAAAATGCATCCGGTGTGTCAAGGCCTTTAAACGGGTCTGGGTAACTAGGAACAGCACACAACTAAAATGTAGTGCCATTAACCCAATTCCACTCCTTAAGTTTTCCTCAGTATTTAACATGTGGGAGTAACTAGGATAAATTGGCAGGGACAGAGTATCACCAAGGGACTAACTCCACTTCTGAGGTCAGAGCATTTATCAAGGGCAAAGGTGGGTAATTTTCCTTCAAATCACCAAAGTCTGACACCTACCATCTTAGATGTTGCTGAAACCATCAGATGGTATACACAGATAAAGCAGTAATCTTTAAAGTGTCTTTTTGGAAAAATGTTTGTTTTTATAAATAACAGTTAATAATTTCCATTAGTCAAATCAGTCATTTTCACCACAGATTTTTTTTTTTTTTAAACTCTCAATAACTTTAAAATTACGATTCAGATTTGGACCAGCTTTGGCAGTATTACTTATTAAACAAAAACAACAGCCAAACACCCCTCATTAGGCCTGAGAACCCCACAATTTGAATATTTAACTTGACTGCATACAATTGCACCATACTAGACAATGCTTAAAGGGCAGAACTTATAAAATTAATTTCTGAACACTTGATAAATTGGGCTCATTGAAATTTGTCATTTTTTGTAAGGAGGATTAAATCTCTGAAATGATCACTTTATCATTATATTTTTGAAACCAATGAACATTTTTACATAAAATGTTTAAAGAACACTTCTATCATCAGCGAACACCATCTGAGTTTCAGCCACATCCGAGATGGTGGGCGTCAAAATCCAGTTTCTTCCGGCGACTTGACAGAATACCCGAGGTAGAAGTTTACTCAAACTACATTCCTTTCAGAGACACAGAGTGGCAGGGCTCAAAACTAAAATATATGGCAGCCTTAAGGTGGCCTTCACCAGGCTGCCACTCAATTCAATTCATGAGAACATCATGAGCGGTAGAGAACAGAGGGAGAAACTGGCTTACCTTTGCCCAGAAACGAAAAGCTAACACAAGGGGAATGAGCCTGGGCTCCAGCTTGCCCAGGGCAGCCAGCAGATCTGTGGTCAGGCAAGCGACATCATTGCCTGCACTCACTTTACATAACAGGCCACTGCGGGGAGAGAAAATCCAGATCAATTGAGCGGCATTCCATCCAGGAGTCATGAGTGAAGTGCATTTTGGGTGAAAATGAACAATCTGACAGGGTGAGCTCACAAACACCAACTGGTGCGAATTTAAAAACAGTGTTACAACATTCCTCTTTTGAATTCGAGTCCGTACCAGGATTGCAGAATCTCAAAACAGATTTCTAAGTTATGCCACTGCTTTTGTCACATTTTTTGTCCATTTACACTGACCTTTTGACATCCCGGCAGAACACTACGGGAACTTTGGCATGGAAATCAGACTCCACTTCTGAGAATTGAGCTAGAAAACAAAATGGTGGAGAGAAGCCTGCGGCTATAGTAGGCCCAGAGAAGGGTGTAAGCTTTCAGTTCGGATCCAATAATAGTGCTTTAGTCAGACAAGAGCCTGGAAATAAGTGGTATCAGAACCAAGAACAGTTCACGGATTCAATTTCTTGTCACGAAAGATCTGAATCCAAAAGTAGGGCACAAGCACAGCTTATAATTGCGATACTTTAACTAGCAAAGAGAGCGTCAAGACAGAATTGGCCGTTTTGTTGCAAGTTTACATACACAGATTTAATTAATTATCTTGCATAACTACACAGATTTTTAAATGAAATACAGTCACCCAGTGTTAAGACAAGGCACTTCATACCAAGTGTTAACACGGATCATTGTTTATGGCTGAAAGTACTTCTGCTGTAAAAAAAACTTTTAAACAATTCATCTAATTCTGCTCAAGGCCAGTACGAATAGCGTGAAAATTTGGACTGCAAGATTTCTATGTTTTCTGTTCTTACTTCAATTAGTAAAGTGATGCAAAGAATTTCACAGGAACTTCAAGTCAACTCACAGCTGTTTTTCAGGATTTCCAGTACTTGTATCAAAACATCAGGTTGAGTCATCTGTGACAAAAAAAAAAAAATTATAGAATCAAACAGTCAATAAGAATAAACAACAACATAATTGTTAAAAAAAATCTGCAGAATTTTGAACTGCTACAGATGCTTTCAAAAGCCTGTCCATAGACTACTGAACAGTACGCCCAGTAAATAGAATCAAAACATACGCTCCCATATCAAATAAAAAAAAAAAAAAAAAAAAAAACCCCATAGATCTACATATTTATCATTTTTTCTTAACAAGGGCCTTGCAGGGTGCCACCTAGCACAACCACTCAGATTGACCACAGTTTTAAAATCTGAAGAAACTGTATGGCATTCCCCATAGGCATTTTATTCTGCTCTTCTTCGAGGACTTGGGACCCCTTTCAGACAAAATATAGCTTCAAACCTTTGATTTCAGTGCAAACTCAAATCAAACAGCAGGCAATATTGTAATCACATGCAAGAAGAACAAGTGCAGCCTCATCCTGACACGTTATATCGAGGGTTTGGAGCACAATGGTGATATGTCCAAATTTTGTGATTTTGAGATTTCTACCTCCTGTCACACATTTCTATCAGCTAATTCTTGGAGCACAATAATTATATGTCCATGCACCTCAGTTTAAAACAGAATTCACATTTTCATTTTGTGGTGTGTCCAACAAAATCAGCTTATATGAATTAAACATTGATATTTTGATGAATAAACATGAATAGTATTACAGAATCATCTGTCTTCCATTGCAAACAAACTTAACTTCAATCTATCAGCATTGTCTTATATCAGATCAAGTGCTAGAATTGGTGGAGCACGGAAGTGACATGTCCATTTTGGCAATTTTGGCCATGATGTCACAGTACCACACTTATGAAAACTTACATGTTCAGTATACTTCTGAACCATGCAGTAAAAGAGTGACATAAAAATGATGTAAATGATGTACCTGATTTAATATAACATTTGCAAACCTAAAAATCAATTTTTCTCAAAACCTCTAAAATGGACATATAACCATTGTGCTCCAAACCCTCGATATGCTGATTTTACTTGACCAAGCGTCAATATTCGACAAAAAAAGGAGGCTTTTGGTATCCTTATTTGACGGAATTGTCAAAAAACCCTACCCCCTAAGCCAAACATCAAATAAAGACGCCAAAAGTCTCCTTTTCCGTCGTACATCGACGTTTGGTCAGGTAGCATCACAATATGATGAGTCAGGATGAGACTGTGTTGAGAATAACTAATGTGGTAGGAATGTAGCCTTGCAGCAATCCAGCCTGACTTACATTGCTGGGATACGCCACGTCAATGTTGACGTCACTGGTTTTAAAGGCGAATTTGGTGAGGCAGGATCCATACAGACGTAGTGAACAGGCTGAAAGAGAATATGCCAACTGCTGTTTGAGGCAGAGATGACATGAAGAAACCCCTATAAACCCACACGTATTTACAGTTGCATTTGTATACATAAAGCCATGAGGAAACCTGATAAAGTATATCAATGCTGCAACAGTAGGATTTCAATTATGCAACCCAGGAGCCAGGTACTGACAAGCAAGCTTCCTGGCCCCAACCTTAAAACATTTGAGAGAAAAGGACTTCTTTTTCCAAAGCAAGTAATTAAAGACCAGTATGTGTAGAAATGGACCTGATCTAATTTGGACTGGAGCACCAGTATATCAGCTCTCCACAGAGGAGAATCCAAGCGAATACCGTTGGAAATGGTTTAATTCTATTTATTCAGAGTAAAACCAGAATAAATGGCTGCTCCGCACAACATTTCAAACTGAAAACCATCAAAAATGGCCATTGCCAATGGAACTTCAAAGCCAGTTCCGGTAAGAATTGCCGTTCTCCAATGGAACGTCAAACCTAATACCAACAGAGCTGGTTGCCTATGGAAGGTCAAAGCACACAGCTGCAGAAATGAGAATTCCTTTTCCTCTGCCCCCTTTAATACCCGAGAGCTGCTGCTGAATGATCTTCTCCATCCTGCTGACAATGTCCTGTCTCTGCAGGTAGTCCTCCTCGGAGATGCCCTGCTCACGGACAGTTGCCATGACAGCGGTGTCCACAGCCCGCAGCTGGGCAGGTGAGGGAGGGGGCAAGGCCCGCAGTTTGTTCTCTTCCTGTTTCTCCTGTAGCACGACAGGAACATGACATTTTATTCTCATCGCATTTTTTTTTTTTTTACATTTTTTTTTTTTTTTACCTCATGTCGCAGTTTCAGGCTTGAGGTCTGGCATTTACCCCATTTTTGCTCTTCTATTACCCTGTAAATGGTATTTGTGGAGGTCTTCTTTCAAAACATGCAATACATAATCAATAAAGTTGTGCACACAAAATGACTAGTGCGGCTCATTCCTTTAGAAAATAGCACGAAATCTGCATTCGCCAATAAAATCTCATCTTTAACGGAAAAAAAACACTAAGAAAGCATGTGTGCGCTCATGTACCAATATATCCTGAACGTATAAACAACAGATTTAGGAATCTATACCGCTAGTATCGGGAGTGTAACTGCATGACTGGAATGTAAGTATGCACCCACACTGGCTCATCCTGAAAAAGATTGAGAACCACTGTGCTACACGCTAAATTTACCAGTAGAGGCACTGAATGCTTGAATAGTCCTGTTGGGTAATCACTTGATCCTTTCAGCCAGCTTTCTTCAACCAGAGCTAAATTAACCATCAGGGATAACAGATGACAAAACTACAGGCTTCATCGTTTCTCGTTATAATGCATTTGTGGGAAATGGGTATGAAATAAAGATCAAGATTTACCAATGACCAAAGCCATGAAAAGTCAATGGGGATTGTGCTGGAAAAAAAAAAAAAAATCTAACCTCAAGCCTTAGAACTAACAATGGAGTCAATACACCAGAAGTGTTCTGATAAGGCCTTTTCTGACAGCTTTGACGTTCTTTTTTTTCATTGATTCTTCACAGCAGTCATGTAGAAACCATCTTTATAGACAAAATTTCAGCATTTTCACCACAGCTGTGTAGACAATATCAGCGAAAGCAAATGAAGATCTGCTTTATTCTCTCGAGAGAATCACCAGAGGCCACCGTCGATCATCAATTTTCTTTTCCATTGAATGAAAAACTCACTGTGCAATACGTGCCTGGCTTTAACAGAAAACTCTTAAAGAATAATGTTTGTTATAAAAACAAGCCCTTTTTTTCCAAAGCAGCCTCTGCTAATCCACTAGTAATGCTCACCTGCAGTCAATAAGAATTCAGACTGTGACACCATTTCTCTATGACTCCATATTCCAAAACAAGAGATGCAGTGATCACTGAAGTTGAGGTTAGAGGCCAAATTCTTGAATTTGAGGGCACTTTTACACATCCTGAGGGAGCCATATAGGATTTATATTCATTTAAATAATTAAATTATTTATAGTGTGCAAATATAAATGCACAGCAGCTCTGTAAGCACACAACACACAGCAGGAGTGGAGCACACAACACACAGCAGGAGTGGAGCACACAACACACAGCAGGAATGGAAGCACACAACACACAGCAGGAGTGGAACACACAACACACAGCAGGAGTGGAGCACACAACACACAGCAGGAGTGGAGCACACAACACACAGCAGGAGTGGAGCACACAACACACAGCAGGAGTGGAGCACACAACACACAGCAGGAGTGGAGCACACAACACACAGCAGGAGTGGAGCACACAACACACAGCAGGAGTGGAGCACACAACACACAGCAGGAGTGGAGCACACAACACACAGCAGGAGTGGAGCACACAACACACAGCAGGAGTGGAGCACACAACACACAGCAGGAGTGGAGCACACACACACAGCAGGAGTGGGAGAGGCGTCTCACCATGATGTTTTTCTTGTGCCTCTTCTCCTTGATGTGTTTGTGGGCGCCCTGGATGTTCTCCATGTGAACAGAGCATAACGTGCACAGATACTGGAAATTAGGGTACTCCGGAGAGCGCTGAAAAACACACCGGACAAAATGGTATGCATCAAGTTCAATCTTCACTCTCAGCTAAATTTTTGGAATCTGAAAGGCTTACTGGATGACTGTTACATAAAGCACAAATGTATGACTTGAGAAAATCCACCCTGGTAAAATTTAACAGGTGAAGGATCTTTATTTGAGCCAAGACTGAACTGTATTTCTGTCCTACGTGTGATAGTGCAGAAAGCACATTTAATTAGTGTTCTTAACTGCGTATTCCAGTGCTGATGCAATTATCACAACTGGCAGTTGAAACATCACTCAGAACTATGAGCAATCACAAAATTCACCAAATTCTTGTGTCCTTGAAGTCCACTATGTGAAGCACAGATACATGGGAAAATTATCTGAACATTAGAAAATCCCCCCCCAGGACACTCATATTTCCCATGCATGAGCAAGAATTCTTCATTTGGGTGCGCAGTATGAAGCAAGTAGCAAGAGACGCCAGATGCGACATACGCAAGTTGTGGAGTGCGGTAACTAATGGAGATCCAGTGGGTTATGTCGGTGCGTGGTGATCACGCGGCAACCTCCGAGGCTGAAAAGTGAGGCAAATGCCGAAGTGCCAAAAACTCCAGTTCTCAAATGGCTATTTGAGACTAGCTGCAAAAGTGTGTGAATTCCCTCTGAACCCCCATGTTAAAAAAAGTCCAACCTTACAGGAGACAAACATGTTTACAGCCAGATTCAAAAAACAGGTTTAGTTTCTATTGTTCCCTCCATGAAAACAGTGAATATTAACTAATTCACATGATAAAAGGCTTAAAGTAATGAAATGGTGGCTATAAAGCCATAAAAGCATTCCATTTTTAAATAGAAAGCCAAGTAGGTGGCAGCAGTATAATGAAATGGTTGTCAATAGCCTTTTAACTCAATAGAAGAGGAAGAGTTGATTTATTTTAAAGCTAGTGGCAAGCTACATTACAGTAGATCTGAATGCTTTGAAGTGTTCATGGTATGCATGTTTAAACAAAGGTAGTATGAAATGTACACTTTCATCGTGGCAATAAAGCAGATTTTAAATTTGAATTTGACAGGTGTGAGCTCAACTGCAATCCGTCTTCCAGGCCTTGCCTCAGCCAAGCTAATTCGAGTCACTGAACTTGACCTCTAGGCTATGTTTAGGGAGTTGGTGACAATTGGAGAATTTTTCAACAGTATATGGCTTAGGAAAATAATGTCTTGCTGTGCAGTTAATTATCCGAATGGACTGTCAATCAATTATAATTGTAATTATACAGGCTAGCAAGCTGAATAATTAAACCTACCCCACATTATTTGGCTAGCTAGCGGTCGTGGAAATTGTTTCTTCATGAACCCAATCATCCCCTAGCTAGCTACATAAACTTAAATGATGATCCAAATGGCAACAGAAAACAAGGTAGCTAGAGTCCAGTGATGCTACCTTAGCTTGAAAGAAGCAAAAAAAAAAAAAAAAAAAAAAATACATTTTTTTTTTTTTATTACGAGGAAAGGCTCATTTGTGAGATCCAGAAATACCATGAACTAAATTTTCACAACCCAAAAGCAAAGCAGTGACTTGCCGGGGTAGTGAGCTCATAGTAAGAAAGTGAAAGCTTGGAGGTCTGTAGCTATGGTTACTGATTCATTTGACTTGGCTAGGGTACGTACAGCATTAGTCTCTGTCTCGCCACCCTTCCTGGCTAAGAATAGTGTATGACCTGCCGCCGCATGCTATTAACAGGGATACGATAAAATGGGTCAGGACGCAGTCAGTTTGGTGAGCGTGCAGTTAATAGATATGGTAGGTAAGGCAGGTGTATGATGATTCATGGTGTGGTTAGTAATTTATTTCCGTGTGTAGTGAAACAGGGTGTGGTGGGTTACGTTCATGTGATGATACAGGATGCGGTCCTGTGTGTGTGTGTGGTGACGAGATATGGTGGGTAATGCAGGTGCGACAGGTTACTTAGGTGGTATGTCCCATGCATTTTGTGCTCATCTCTCTCTCTAGGTTTGTTTATAACAGGATTTCCCCAATCAGCACATTGGATAACTGGCTGCTCCTCCCACCAATGGTGATGGAAGGATTTGCAGGCGCCATATTTTAAAAGTGCTTTTGAGGGATGTTGGGGCACAGCACTTCACTGTCGAGAGCCAAACAATGGGAGCCGATTACAAAATATTTTAGACCAGGCTTGCACTTGTATTGCCGGTGCCAACACTGCAGCTCCTGATGGCTACACATTGCATGGTAGGCTACATGTGAATGGGTCTTTGGAGTACCTTAACGAGTCGGTGGATGTAGTCCCTGACGAGCCGCTCTTCTGCTTGCTTCAGGCCCAGCTGCTGTTCTGAGGTCAGATCCTGCTCACCTCCCACCTCCTCTTGGACAGCCTCAGTCACAGACTCCAGCACAGGCCCTCCCACACCTTCATCTGCTAGTACACACAAGTGCTCTTAGCCTTTTTACAACTGCAGCACAATCCAACACCAGTCACAGAGGGCTTCATGAGACCATGCATCTGCAACAAACATGATGAGCTGCAGGATCACAGCATCTCTGTGGAGGATTTTGCAGACTTCCTACTTTCTGAAGATGAAGCTAGCTATGGTTGATATGAAAACTGAGCCTTGGTCAAAAAAATTGAAAAACATACACAGTACATATAGTGCTGTGCAAAGTCTTAGCCATTTATAAACAATTCCATATTGCAAACATGGTTGCAAAAATAATATGTTTCGAATTTTGAAAAATGAACTATGAAGAACTGCAGGGTCATTCCGTGTAAATTCACACACCCTCCCATGGTTAGGCATTTATGTAAAATCAATGCTTCATCAGTATGGAAGTATATGAACAAAAAGCATGTTGTACAACGAGGAAAAGAAACCGAAAATGCATTAAAAAAAAAAACTGTTTTTCATAGAAGGGATTGAGACACCAATATGAAATTTTCTGGAATGGTTGATGAGGTGTTTATCATTGGGTGGCCAAAGTCTGAAAACCCAGAGTAGGTGTCCACAGGGGTAACCAGCCACTTGAACATAGGGTACTTTTGACACATTTTGCCCCATGACGATATTTACTGCTCAATTACTCCTAAAGGCAATGATGAACCCTAAACTCTCTTGACCTATTGTACAGTTCCCAAATATATTATTTGTGCACTGTTTTGACACCTCAGGTTAATTACTGTAATTTGGTAGACCTTCAAAAACTGCAAAAAAAAAAAAAAAAAAAAAACGTGTCATTTGAAATTAGGATTTCAGCTGCCAATATCTCAGTAGTAGAAGAGACAGAATATTTCTGATTCTGAAAGCCTGGGCAAAGGTTCGTAAGAGTAGCCATTTTCAGGTCTCTAGCCCTTTTGGGTGAAAAGATATTAGCTCACAAAAATGCAAAAACTTTTGGTGGGTTTTGGAACTGGGCATGGCCCTCAAAATTAAATGGGCCGTATCTCAGAAACCATTGGGTGTTTGGAGCCAAAACTTTGGATTTGTTCATCATATTCAAAGTATTTTTAGTAATTTCAGTGAAATCCGAGTTGGTCACCATGGGATTTTTCTGAAATTGTGTGAATTGACACGGAACGGCCCTGCAAACAGTCGAAAATGAAATCAAATACATGTTTTGTGATACTCATTTCCTAAAATTAATTATACGGCCCTTCAGTTTGATTTTTACAAGATAATTGGTTCTTTGGTCATTTAAAGCAGATCTGGAGAGCGTCCCTCAATTCCTCTGGGGACCAACTTCCTCACCTGCCTCTGTCTCTCAATGTAATCCTGGATAGTCTTGATGCTGAGATCAGGGCTCTGTCAAAGCTATATCATCTGTATCAACTTCCTTTAATTAAAACAAATGCTTATTTTTAATACTATTCTCTTCATTAACATTATGCTTTTGATCTACCGCAACACTAATGTAGGAAACAAAACAACCAAAACCAAATTAAAAATGTGAAAAATCTTGTGAGCATGCCTATGACTTTTGTGCAACACAGTGCATGCATGTATGTAGGAATACATTAAGCTTATTTGTTGTCCAAGACAAAGAAATCGTCATCGAGCAGAGGGTGCCTTGGACGATGGCGTGAGCCTCAGAGAGCTGGCAGGCACCTCCTCATGTCCCCAGCACATGCATATGTCCCAATAAAAAGGGCCGGTAAAATTTGCAGTCTTGGATAAAAAGAAATGGAAATAAACATAACATTTATGTTTCCTTATTTAATATGCTTTCTGTTAAGTGCATTAAAATCACCATAGAAATAAATTGATCCACACTGTGGTAAAACAGCATCGCAATTGGTAACACTTCGTCAAACCCATGGTTTTTCTTCCCAAAAACGCGAGAAGCAATGTGATTCCAAAAACAGCTAGAAGGCATAAAACTCAGCGATGTAACAGACTAATGGAAAATATAACAGCCAAGGAAATCAGGAACCACACGAGACCCAAAAACAGCAATGGTACCAATGGTACGGTATTCAATTAATGAGAGCAATTCAGGCAAGACAATTTTTTGTCTGTAGGTCAGCGAGAGTTAGTCCACAGCAGGCACAGTGGAAATTCAGAAAATACCTCCAAAAATAACTCAATATTCCTCAAGACAGGAGAATTTTCAACTCTAATATGCAGTTCCAGGTTATTCTGACTATTTCCAGGGACAGTATACCCATTTCCCCATAATGACAACTTTGACAAGTACTGCAACCCTTTGTGAATACTTACGAGTTATCAAAATGTACAGCATTAGCTTTAAGGGCCAGAGAATATGAACATTTTAAAAAATTCAAACATCTAGTAAGTCTCAGGATAGCATTAAATAATTAAATAACTTTTTTTGACATCAATTCAGTCCAAATATATGGTCTATCATCAAGCAAACACAAAATACCAACAAGCAGCAAGCACATCAGTGACCATCATGCAAGACAATGCAAGAGTAAAGTTGTCAGACTTATACCATACGTCTGTGCTTTAACCTACCAGGCGAGTCCTTCAAGTCTGAGGTGGCCTTAACGCTTTGGCTGTCAGCAGTGTTGTTCTGGTCATGTCCTGCACAGGTATTCTCGGACCCAGATGTTAGGGAGGGAGAGAGACCCTTGGTGCCAGCTGTATCGGGCACGCCAGAAGAATCTGAAGCTTCGGACTGTTGCTGGTGCTGCTTTGTCCCCCTGGATTTCGGCCGTTCCCCGGGGCTGGTTCTGCCGGTCAGCTTGCGAGGCTTCCCGCGTGACGGCTCGTGGGCGCCTGGCGGTGCCCTGCCCGCCCCGTGGCCGCTCTGCTTGCCAGGGTCTCGCAGCTCATCGTGCGGCAGGGCTTTGCCCTGGCCGCCGCTCTTGTTGGCAACCTTGGCGCAGTCCTGGCCCTTCTGGATGGAGGCCTCTTTCATGGGTTTTGCGGATGGCGTTTTCCCACCTCGGGCTTCCCCACGGAAGGGTCTGCATGCTCTCCTAGGGCTCACGCTGTCATCCATGGCTCCCCTCTGTCCCGTGATGATCTACAGCTTTACGTTTGTGTCACCAGGAATGAGCAATAAAGCCCACTGAGTACCTGCAGAAACAAGCACTTTTTAAACTTAAGTACTTCTTACCAAAAGCTGGGAAATAGCTCATTAAAAAGTTAGTACACTAGTGTATGTTCAAGAATGAGTAGTTCCACCCACACCCATTTAATACCACCAAGTCATTTGAGCAGGTTAAATGTGGATTATTCATTATAGCATTTTTATTGCGCCATGCACTGCCACTCAAGTTGGGAATCTCAAGTGATTTTCACACAGATTAAATGGAAGAAACATTGAGTTACAGCATGAAAATGACAACAGCATGCCACAGTTTACCAATGTTCATTACATCTCATCTTCATCTGTTCAGATTTTATGGGCATATGGAAAAAAAGGGGGTGTGTCCATAATATTTGCTTATAATACACTCTCTTACATTTAACGATGCAGTAAAATGAAAATTAGATGTTGCATCAGATTCTTTTTTTTTTTCAGGAATTGTTCATTATCCAGAATATTTTCTCCAACAATCATCAAACTGAGTCTGAACCATTTCGGGGCCAAGCTATCAAAACACCAGCCTCCTAAAGCCCCTTTTCCAAACCAGTTCTCTTGCAGATCATATGCATTTTAGCTATAGTCCAAATCAAGAAAAAAATAAATATGGAAATAAATAAATACAAAAATAAATATACACAGAAATAAATCAAGAAATAAATATGGCCATTAATAAATATAGAAATGAATAAAGAAAATAAACAAATAGTGAAATAAATAAATGCCTGGATACTCATTTGTTCATTATTTTTATTTATAAATTTATTTATGTGTATATTTTTATTTTTGCATTTTTTTGCATTTATATTTATTTATGCATTTATTTATTGATAAATTTATTTTCTATTTTGGCAGTTTCGGGCTTCCATAGAGCACCCCTAAATCTTTCAGGCATATACTGAAAACGTAATACCTGCCCTTTATTCTGAAGCAAAGATTAACAAGGGTACTTAAGGTGCCAAGCCTTAGGGGGCACTTCCATCAAAAAAAGTGAATATTTAATTTTTCTCTTGCCTTGTGTATGATCTGATTTTTTCCAAATAAAAGAGTGACATTCATGTAAAGCTAAGGGTTGTTTGCCTAGCCTGGCTGCTGGCAGTTAGTATCCATTTTTGCTTTGTAATATTATCAGCATTATCACCGCCATCCTGTAATTTACAAGTGTTTTTGACACAAAAATTACTTCATCAGCACTTAGTCACCAATTACATTGATAGATTTCCTCTGCCCAAGGTAAGAATTATTTTTAAAAAACTATAAAAAGACATGCGAGCATGCATGAATGTACAAGTAAGTACTGATGAACGCTGTATTTTGCTCTAGTTGTACTTTCCAATTTAAGCATCCTAACTGAAAATTACCAGTGCCTTTGCTAGGCTCTTCTTATTTCCAGGGTATGAATTAAAATGGCTAAACTGACTTCAATCGCAACTTCAGCAGTATCAATGTGCACACAATCAGATCTGGTGTAGATGAGTTCAGGTTACATTTAATAATACATGCACTCGTATTCTTTAATTTTTTGTGAATAAACTTCGTTCTATGACTACAAATCTTGACTTGCCTTACACTGACATGCATTAACGATAGTGAACCTACCAAGAATGAAGTGAAAAAGGCAAAGGCCTGGATGGGGTCAATACTATAACCTGACTGATCATATTGCAAACATCACTTAGCATAAGAATGTATTCATCTTTAAGTGGAAATTAGGAATCCACACAGAAAAAGAAAACAGTGAACTTTTACATTTTTTTGAGAGCAGTGCCATATATGCCTTCATACCATCCAGTGTTTCCCCTACCATTATATTAGGGGGGCGCCCCATCCCCCCCAACAGAACCCCCCGCCCCCCCTTTGAAGGTCAAGTTAATTTAATTTTATTTTCTATATAGCGCCACATCAAAACAGAAGTCATTTAAGGTTACCTGTCCTGTAGAACAGGTCTAGACCTTGTCCTTTTATTAACTCCTTCAACCCCACAGCCCTCTACAGAGGGCTGACCAACATATTCCCTTCAACCCCAAATTCCTGTAGGGAAAATTCAAACAATCTGACTAATTGATTGGAACATATCAGGTTACATTTAATGGGATTCCAGAGATAACAGTAAGATACAATGTCCAGATAATGACCAGCCCTCTACAGAGGGCTGTGGGGTTGAAGGGTATAGTGATGCTAGAATATCTGGGGTTGAAAGAGTTAAACAAACTAAATAGCCTTATGTTATTCATCGTATACATACGACGGCGTGTCTTTTTTGTTTCTGATGCACGCATACACACGCAAACACAGAGACACGTGCGTGCGCGCACACACACAAGCACACTCCCTATGAGGTTCCATCGATATCAAAACAAGCAGAGACACACGCAGCAACGTGTGTGTGCATGCATGACTAACTTAGTAAAGTTTGTTATGCGTGCGTGCATTGTTACGTGCAGATTGTATTTTACGCGTAACAAGAAGCTGCGTACAGCGTGTGCACGTCCGTCTGTCACTGTTTGACAAATGTTGTTAAGCGTTCACACACACGTGCGGTCGCATTTTCTGATACTACGCAACCGGAAGTTGATGTGCATCGCGCGCACCAGTCCGCGTACATGAACGCCTCACGTAGTTGGCCTTTTCCTGGGTTTCCTCAGCTCTATGGACTGGTGCAGTCATGTGACTAATTCACTGCTCAGTTTTTTAGTCAGTTTGTAATCACTTTTAGTCAAATAAAGTGATTTAATTTTGAAGCATTTGCACTGTACAAATCTGAATAGTTCGTTCAGTTTGCAGCATAATAAATAATGTAAATAAAACAAAAATTACAAAAGTTGAACATTTTTTATTTCACTTCTTCTTACACTTCCCATAGGCAAGAACCTCACGCACTTTAGCTCTCTTCCAAACCTGGTATGCACTCTGGACGCGTATTTTCTGTATTTAAAACAGGGGGGGCAGGGAGGTTAGTGAGTGTTACACATAGGGAAATGCAGACTGTCCTGATGGAAGCTGACAGCGTTACATGCACTATTGATGATATACTTTTTAAGCAACAAAGCATAGTGGGGGGCTTGAAGCAGCAGCCGCATGGGAAATCAAGGGGGAAGAGCATTAGTAATAACCTGAAATGTTTTTATTTAAATGCAAGAAGCATAAAAAATTAATTTCCAGAACTTGAGGCCATTATGATTAGTGAGGGCTATGACATAGTTGGGATTACACAGACATGGCTTAGTGAAGAGGATGGAGATGAATATAATATATAAGGTTATAAGCTCTTTAGGAAGGATAGATGTAATAGGCGAGGAGGGGGCGTAGCACTCTATTTGAACGAAAACATAAAATGTACAGGAAATTCCCGAAATTGAACATTCCTTGGCCTGTGAAGATATCTGGGTCAGGCTCATTGGCAAATACGAGACTGGTTTAAACATAGGAGTATGCTATCGACTGCCAGCTTTGGACAATATTGTCAATGAACTGCTCTTTAAGAGGATTTGGCAAGCTTGTAGAGGAGGAGGGACTATTATTATGGGAGACTTCAATTATCCTGGTATCAATTGGAAAATGGTGAAAGGACAGGGTAAAGGGGAGGAGGAATTTCTGGATGTTATAAATGACAATTTTTTGGTGCACTATATTAATAAACCTACAAGAGAGAAGGCAATTTTAGATTTGGTGCTTTGTAATGACTGATAGACTTAGCAATGTTGAGGTACTGGAGCCACTTGGGACTAGTGATCACTCTACTGTTAATTTTGACGTTTCATGGGAAATTAAAAAGGTGTCTTCGAAAACCAAAATTTTTAATTTTAGGCGAGCAAACTTTGACGGGATGCGCTCATATCTAAGCGAGATAAAATGGGAGACACTTCTGGACTGTGAGTCTGTAAATGGGATGTGGGAAAGACTTAAGGGGATTTTACTTGATTCACAATGTAAATTAATTCCAAAGGTGTCCAAAGGTAAGCTGAAAAAGCAAAATCCTCCACGGATGACCACAGCTATTCGTAGGATTTTGAGGAATAAGAGGAATCTTTATAAGACATAGACATATATATATAAGACATATATAAGACATATAAGACATACATAAAGGATAAAAATGAGAGCACAAAGGCTGAATACTGTAAAATGCGAGCTGTGGTCAAAAAAGAGCTGAGGAATGCTAGAAGACTGTATGAAAGGCAAATTGCAGAAGGGGCAAAAACTAATCCTAAGCGCTTCTTTCAGTACTGTAGCAGAAAAAGGAAAGTCAAAGAGGAGGTTAAGTGCATAAAGAATAAATATGGATTGCTGCTATATGATAACAAGGATATTGCAGATACCTTAAATTATTATACCATTAATATTGCGGATACCTTACCTTTCTGTTGAGAATTTTACCTCGAAGCGGGTTTTTATTTGGCCAGAGGGCATGTCCAACGCTCAAGATTATTTTACGGAAATTGAGGTTAGGGATAATGAAGTATTAGACAAGTTGCATAAACTAAAGTCAGATAAGGCGGCGGGTCCTGATGGTTTATATCCTAGAGTGCTCAGGGAAGTTAGTTAGATCATCTTTAAATCGCTCTCCGCTATCTTCAGACGGTCTTTAGAAACTGGAGAAATACCAAATGATTGGAAGCAGGGCAATATAATAGCAATATATAAGAAAGGGGACCATACTGAGCCAGGAAATTACAGGCCAGTCAGTTTAACTTGCATTGCATGCAAAATACTGAAATCTATCATAAAAGATGACTGGAATTATTCCTTGAACGTAATGATATTTTAAGGGATAGCCAACATGGTTTCCGTAAGAGAAGGTTATGCCTGACAAACCTCCTGGAATTATTTGAAGAGGCCACCAAGACTTATGATCAGAGCAGGGCTTATGACATCACAGTGTTTCCTCTAGGATTTTTTTCAGCAGCGGGGGCAGGCTCTTCAGGGAGCCGTGGCGGCGTAAACAAATGACACTTGACTCCAGATTTTACTTTTACAACCTATTTATTAAATGGCCAGGTGAAAATGGCTTTTTAAAGGCTGAATGTAAAAATAATAAATAAATAAGTAAAACAATAAAATTAAATATTGATCATTGCTCTTACAATGGAAATACACTGAATTTATTTATTATTTTATTTTTTATTTAACAGAAATATTGACATGTATATTATGCAAAAAAAAAAAAAATGAAAAAAGGGGTCATCAACACTCACCATTCTCAGTGTGGTAGAGCCATGAGTGGAACCGGCTATTTTTTTCAACCCATTTAGGGTCCCAGCCTGATAGCCTGTGCTTCCCTTTAGGTTTTTCTCCTCTACTCTCTTCTCTCTCTCCTACACCATCACTTTGCTCTCCTGCTGTACTCTGCTCTCCTTCACTTTGTTCCACTGCTCCTCCCTGTCTAATGTGATTTATCTCATACGATTACAGAAAACATTAACGTTGGATAATTTACACTCACATCACATCTGATTACAAATGTGAACACATTTTTTTACCTAACCATCATCATCTATGAGTTAGTAAAAGGCTAATGATACCTCACTAGCGTCATCTTCATCAGGTGTCTTTCTCTTCTTAGAGAAATATTTTAACAAGCTCATCTGAAAATGCAGTCAGCAGTTACATCACGGCGTGTAAATATCAGCTTAATGCCAGTGACGGTCCGTCGGCAGAAACACAGAGCCAGCAATAACCTCACCTTTCACTTCTTAATGACAGACACCTCTCGCAGTTTACCTCCCAGATTAGAAACAGTTGCTCAGACTGATTGGAGGAACCGACGAGAATCTAATTTATTTTTGAAAGCCTTGTTATACATTGCGCTACGAAATTATACTGCGTTTACTTCCGCACATCAATGACTACGGAAAATATCAATAGCCTACGTCTTTATAATTTCTGGATTTGCGTAAATTAGTTCGCGAGGTTCACTGAGCAATAAGCCATGAAAATCCGTTCTATAGTCTGAATGTAGTGACAGCTAAAGTGCGTTGTTAGGTAGGATGCACAGCTGAATGATAATTGCTGCGAAGTCAGCGAAAGTTTCGTATTTTTTGCAGATTGTCATCCTAGTGGAGTCACATCAATTATATCAACATAGCCAATAGGTAATCGCTTTGTCATTAATCATTACGTGTCACGCATTGGTGGTGGCTGTTCAGTTAATTAACTGTTTGATTGTTAATCAGGCAAACCTGGTCGCAAACAGTTTAAGAGCAATTATGTGGGAAAGGGTGATGTTACTGAAGGCCTTCCTGACATCTGACGGCACGCCACTGCTAATGCTGTCAATTAGCTTACTCACGTTAGCGACACTGAGTTGGAACCGGGCCCAATTAACTTAAGCTACCGATATCTTATGAAACGTTATCTGGCCATCAATATTTTGCGGATGTCTATTTAACTTGTAAAATCTATTATGAGTTATCTTAAGCTAATAAGTCTACCTTTTCTCCGGTACGTCGCTGCCCTATTTTCCAGGAGGACACTCCTCTGACTCTCTGACCTGGTGCCTGGGTGGGTGACGTGGTGTCACTTTCAAGGCAAGGCTCTCATGAGTAATTAAAGTCGATTAACTCCCCCCACCCCCCAGAGTAGATAATAAGCAAGATAGTTATCTGTAGTTTACCTTAGTACTCGCGAGTACCCGACCCAGTGCAGGACTCTGCTGTGAAGGTGGAGACATGCGGCGGTGATGTATTTGCGACGATTAAAAAAAAAAAAAAAAAGAAATTTAAAGGAGCGGCGGCTGGGATTTAGGAGTGGCGGCCCGCCACTCCTAAATGAATGTAGAGGAAACACTGCATCATATACTTGGATTTTCAGAAAGCATTTGATAAAGTACCGCATAAGAGACTAATTTTTAAAATGAGCTCCATTGGAGTTACAGGAGGTATTCTGGAGTGGATTCAAAACTGGTTACAGGACAGAACACAAAGAGTGGTGGTCAATGGAATCTCATCCCAGCTAGGTATGGTGGGGAGTGGCGTCCCTCAGGGATCAGTGTTGGGACCCCTGCTGTTCCTCAGCTACATTAATGACCTTGATAGAAATATTGAGCAAATTAGTTAAATTTGTGGATGATACTAAATTGGGAGGTTTGGCGAATAGTTTAGACTCTAAAGTGATTCAGGAGGATTTGGATAGAATCCAGAGTTGGGCAGAAATGTGGCAAATGAAATTTAATTTAGCAAAATGTAAAGTTGTACATGTAGGTAATAAAAACATTAGACAGGATTACTTCATGGGAGGTTTAAAACTGGAACGTGCTCCACATGAAAAAGATCTAGGAGTGATGGTTGACCAAACCCTCACAGGTTCTAGTCATTGTGCCGTAGCATTTAAAAAAAGCCAATCGGATGCTGGGATACACTGCCAAAAGAATTGAGTACAAATCCAAAGAGGTGATACTTCTCTTGTACAACACATTTGTCAGACCACATCTGGAGTATTGTGTACAGTTCTGGGGACCATACTTAAAGAAAGATATAGAGGCTCTACAAAAAGTTCAGAGAAGAGCAACTAAGCTGATTCCGGGTAAAAAAGATGAAAGCTATGAGAACAGTCTGAAGATCCTTAATCTCTTTAGTCTTAGGAAAAGGAGACTCAGGGGTGATCTGATTGAGGTCTTTAAATATGTTAAAGGGATTAACAATGTGAATTATGTAGGATTCCTTCGGCCAAGTTCTGTTAGTAGAACTCAGGGTCATAAATGGAAGTTGACAAAGGGTAAATTTAGCACTGATATTAGGAAATATTTTTTCACCCAAAGAGTCATTTCGATGTGGAACAGCTTGCCTGACCATATTGTTGAGGCTGAAACCTTGGCAATTTTCAAGAGCAGGCCTGACTTAAAGCTAGATACCATTGAGAAATTGAGTATCTGAAGTGATATATTCACAATAGTTAAAAAAAACTGGCGAGACTGGTTGGGCTGAACGGCCTGTTCTCGCCACTCATGTTATGTTATGTTATTTTATGTTAATCAATGTTATTCAAAATTGCATACCTGCGCAATTAGCTTGAGCCGCATGCTTTTCATAGCCTATCTAACTGCCGAGTTAAACAGTAACTAAGTAATAAGTAAATTATTTTTCTGTACTGAATTTAGCCCATGATTTCATCGCTGTTCGATCGTATATGGAGAGAAACCGTGTCTTCAGCTGCCAATTACGATAACGCGTCAATAAAGGAAAATGATTGAGAACTCGCCAGGACAAATTCTTGTCATAAAGGCATGTGTCCGTGCCCCCCGTAACCGTATCATCTGGTTCGGCTTCCAGATCCTTGTCTTCATGTTCCTGTGCATTCGTTTTGGTCTGTCTAGCAGATGACCAGAAGGCCGCCAACGATGCTTGTTTCATTTTCACATGCACACAGTGAACTGAGCAAGCACGCACACGGCCTATATAGCATCATCGGATCGACTACATCGCCTAGACTGTTGCCAAACGTAACTAAGGAGATACTGATTTTCTGCACATTGGGTCTGCTGCATACATTACTAGACTGGCGGGAAGCGGCCGGCTGTCTCTCATAGATCATCAGTGTGGGTCCTCAGTACGCAGAAAGATTTTGTGACTATACAAAAGGTCCGTACCCAAAATGAGCTAGACTGGCCGAGTGCAGATTAACATTACAGTGATCTTTGGAGAAAAAAAAAGCATTCGTCAGTCTGACGCTAGTCTGGCGCTGTGTACTCGTCAGTTGGGATTTTTTTTTCGTCTTCTGACGAGCTGATGAACTGGCAGCGGAAACCAAGCTTTTCATTTTATTGAATTAAAGTTAACCGGGGGAATGGCAGCACAGAGCCATAACTAGCCTGCCGGAAATTCAAAAGAAGAAGAAGAAGAAGAACAAGAAGCAGCAGCAGAAGAAGATACCGGTAGGTGACTGGGAAAGATGGTTAATACTTTATAAATACATGGGTCATTTGTATTGTGCAAGTTTAACTGGGTTCATAAAACTCATTCTGTGCCTTAGACAAGGTAAATAAACATCAGAACTGCGCCCCCTGCTGTCAAAAAAGAGCCTACGCAGAGTGGGTCGATGCAGACGGTGGAAATGTGCCACAGAGAAAGAGAGAGAGAGCGACTTTTGTGAGATTATTATTGTTGCCGTGTCTGTCGGGAGTTGGGAGCTTGAAAGTGTGCGTTCAGAGACCAGTGAGTGTGATGTTTATGGTTGTTTATTACCTTATGTTGTTCATTATGGTTTATTTATACGGATAGTCCTGCTCGTTAATGCTAATTAGTTGCCAATAGTAAGAAGTCTCTCACATGTATATGCTTGTATTATTGTTGTTGGCTGTTGTGAATTAAACAGAATGATTCATTCTTATTTCTACTGGTTGCTTACTATTCCCGGTACTGTACAGTTAACCATGTACGTGCTGTTCTGATAACCGTTTTATTCTCTGTTACAGACCCACACATACTTTTCACACACCTTTCATATACCATTCATACATTTCACCCACACACACATACTCATCTGTCACACTCACACCCTCAACCATTCTTAATCAGCAATAAAGAAACTAAAAGGAACATCTGGACTTGTGTATTCTAACCGACGCCACCCAGCGGCCATAAGTGATTCAATCCAGTTTACCATACAGTCCTTCTTGCAATAAACCTCCACAACACATTCATCTCTCGTAACATGTCTTACAACGAGAGAAGGTCACCAGATAACACGGTCACCAGTTAAACCAAAACACCGGGGGATCATCGCATTGTGGGAAGACCAGCTATCAGACTGCACATAATTTCTGAATCAGGTAAGCATGCATTTATATAATCTTTGAACCCAAATGATGATTGTGAACTTTTAACATTATAGTTTCACAACAGATCCACTCAAACACATATGTCACACTAGTGAAAAGCATTGTTTGGGAGCTGCCGGATAGCTCACTCGGTATAGCATCGCGTTGCAAAGCAGAAGTGACTATCACGTCGCGGGTTCGAGCCCTGCTTCGTACCAGCCGGCAGTGGCCGGCAGCTTTTTCAGAGTAGCGCACAATTGGCTATTGTGCTACAGGGTTGCAAATTGGGAAGGGACTGCCGGGAAGGGATTACAATAGTTGCCTTGTTCGTTGCTCAAGCGCCTCCTGTTGGCCAGACGGGCGCTCGTCAGGAAGATTCTAAGCCTGGTCATGTCCGGGTATCCTCCGCCCTCGTTCTGAACTTGCGAAGATTCAACCAATGAGTGTATAAGAAGCGGTGGTTGACAGGCGGGTGCTTGGGAGGAGAGCCGAACTGTCTACACTCTCCTGAATTGGCAACAAGGGGTCGATCACGAGCAAGCCTTGTACATAGTTCACCAATTGGGCATTCCAGATTCGGGTGGGATTGGAGATGCCAAATTTATAAAAAAAAAAAAAAAAAAGAAAAAAAAGAAAAAAAGCATTGTTTATTTTTAATTGTGGCTTATTTGTGTGCAGTGTTTAATGTCGGTTAAGTGCACACAGCAGTTTATACATGCATTTTGTTATTGTCGACGAGCAGTGTAGTTTCATTTATTTTACCTGTAGAACTGAGTTTTGAGAGCTTAAAAAACTAGTTTTGCCTGTAACTTTGTGTGTCTGGCTTTCACCATTTTAGTTGTGGGATGCACTAAGCTTGTCCTTTTTCATGTTAGGTGTGTTGTTGAGACAGGACTAAATCTGGGTTCGACAAGAGTTGCCAGTGTCCAGTGTCTGATTCTACACCAGAACACAACGCAGAGTGGTTACGGCCCACAGACCGTCCCAGTTATACCTGCAGCGAGCAGACAGAGGAAGAAGAGTGTGAGATCCACGGGGAAAGGAGCAGGAGAAAGAGAACGACAGCTGTCGCCAGCAGACGGGCATTGACTGTCGGACTAAGTGAAATGTGAGTTTATACTCCGCCCCCATCATGTGAGTAGCGATCCCTGGCCGTGGGAAGTTATTGTGGATGTGTGTAAAAGTACAGTGACCGAAGTCTTTTCCCCCCACATGACAGCGTACGAGGCCGACACCCGAGGACGGTGTGACAGCAGTGGTGCCAAGCGACGAGAATGGTGTTGGTCCGAGGGCTCGACAGTGAACACGGGCTGAGTTGATACTCTGCCCAATCGTGTGAGTAACGATCTTAGGACGTGAATGAAGTGGTGTGCATGTATTGGGTGTAAAAGTGCAGTGACTGCCATCTTGTTTCCCTGCGCCCGGCAGAGGAGAGTGTGCAAGTCGAAGACCAGCGGCGGTCGTGGAGGATTGGCGTTGCCAAGCCACCACAATAACGGACCCCTCCCCCTCACACCCGATTTTATCCCACCCCCCCACCCAACCCATTCCATCCCAGCCCAGCCCCAACCCCCCATCCGCCCATAGACTGACAAAGCCTCCAGCACATGCGTTGCGGCCTCTCCCCTCTACAGATAACACATTTCCCCTTGGCTGACTTTTATCCTCTTTTTGGTTAGTTTTATTCCATTTTAGCTTTGGTAGCGTTCTTATATCAGGCCTGGTCCTTTCGGGTGATACTTTTCACCATTTTTGACTTTTAACTTTGATTTTATTTCTGATTTTAATTTCTGTGAATAAATATCGTTTTAAATGCCCTTTCCAGTCTCCAAGCACTTTCTTGATTTTAAACAGCTCCTCGCTCTTGCCTGATTTTACAGAGCTTGTTTTAATTGAACACACGTTTTAAATTACACACATAACCTTTGCCAGCTGGGTCTATACAGACATTATATATATTATTATTAGATTTAGGCTAATTGAAAAACACAGACACAAAGTTAGTAGCCTAGATACAGTACATGTTTGAGCATTTATATTATTAATATTAATAAATTGCAACACATTTGTATCAACAGATATTCCCTCAATTAGTATTTTGATAACGGTGGAGAGTCTTGTCTAGTGTCTAACATGTGTCCAAAACAACTCCCATTGGTTTTCAACTGGTCACCATGAAGGCTATAGAATATAAATTATAACTCAAGTCATTGTTATACAATTATCAGCCATCAGTTACACCTCATTCCCTTGTGGATTGGGTCAGCTGGAAGAAAGCACTCCCATCAGGATCAAAATTTTTTATTATAGGATACAGTTGATCAATCAGAACAGCATAATTGATAAGTGAATCCTCTAAGCCAGGGCACAAAAATCATGACATAATTTAAATGCTATGCCACTACATAACACTCATGGACATGGCCAACCAATGCAGATCTAACAGAAAACGTGTCATTTTATTAAATCAATGTTTACTGTTCCTGATATTAAGAAATGTGCCAGATGCAGAGGTCTGACTGCCACTCAGTGGTCTCCCAGTGAACAATGACTCGATGACTTTTCAATAATATTTCCTGGTCAACTAGAAATTGATGGCTTTTCAATCATCTTTCCCAGTCAACCATAATTCAATGCTCAATCAATCATAAGCAGAACTATAAATCAATGTAGTTTCAATGTAACTGTTCTCAATAGTAGAAAAAACTGAATCTAGGATACTAACTTTCTGCCTGTGTTTTTCCAATTACATTTAATAATAATATATTTGAAAAAAATACAATTAGGCTACATCCATCTGTATCTTGTATTATTGGATCAATTGCACCATCTACTGGATGAAAATGGAACACAGACCAACTACGTGGGGCTTTCATGTACGCGGACTGGTGCGCGCAATGCAGATCAACTTCCGGTCGCGTAGTTTCAGAAATTGTGACCGCATGTGTGTGTGAACGCTTAACAACATTTGTCAAACAGTGACAGACGGATGTGCACACACTGTACGCAGCTTCTGGTTACGCGTGACGTAGTTTGCGCACGTCATTTTTGCGTCCGTGTGAACGCGTGACAAAAATGTTCAATTATCTTCATGCGTGCGTTTATGCGTGCATTCGCAAAAAATGCATAAATGTTACGCGATAGTCACTACGCATTGTGTGATTACTGGCGTGCAGCAGTCGTCACGCATGAACGTGCGCGTGAACGGGGGACCATTATAAGTCAATGAGGAAACTACATTACACGTCAGGCGCTGCTTTGCTGCACAGGTATCAAAGCATGTGCATGTGACACGTTCAGTTGACAGTTGCGCACGGGTTTTGAGTCGTATTGAACGGCATACACTCCCAGCAGCGGACACAGAGAGAGCGGAGGAGAACATGTCACGTCAACTGTCTGAAAAGCCAAAATATCTGCATTTTAAACACTCCCAGGCTGGTCAGGATGTTAACACTCACTCTGCAGTGAGTAGGAGCCATGTTTAGTTCAAATAATTGTTCAGTTATGTCATACTAGCGAATACGGACGGTGAACTTAGCCAGGGTGTTCATAGTTAATCTCATAATGTGCTCGGATTTGTAGCGAAAGATCACCTTGGCTTTACTTCTATGATACCGAATGCAGTGAAGTTAGCCGGGGTGTTCATAGTTAATCTCATAAAGTGGTCGGATTTGTAGCGAAAGATCAACTTGGCTTTGCTTCTATGATACATGGGCATGTGCATGTATTCGTATTGTTATGTACAGATGAACAGTGGCGTTATATAATTTGAGTGTTGCCGATGCAAGCATTTCGCTAGCGAATGCGGTTAACTTAGCCGGGGTGTTCATAGTTAATCTCATAATATGCTCGGATTTGTAGCGAAAGATCACCCTGGCTTTTGAGTTCGCTCTAGACTGACTGAAGCCAGCACTGCAAACTTGGGGTCCGGCTGTGTGAAACGAAGCGAGGCTAAATCGAGCCTGTGTGAAGCGAAGAGAAATGGTAAAGCCAGCGTTCATCCCACAGTAACGTAATGACGTACGATGAGTGACATACATTGTGCGCTACGCACTGCTGACAGAGGGAGACAGATACAGACATCACTCAAATAGGAGTAGTGATTGTATAAATTGATATATTTATAATCTTGTAAAAATCGACTGTTGTTATTAAAAGTAACACGAGCCCCCCCCCAAGGCTGAAAACCAGGGGGAAACACTGCCATCAGTACCCCTTGTTTATTTCTTCTTCAGAATAAAGGGCTAGTAATATGCTTTCCATATATGCCTGAATGACTTGGGGGTAACTCAGGGCACACCCTGAATGTGACTGGGGAACACGGTCAGAAAATACCAGAATTCAACAAAACCTACCATACAATGAACTGGGATGTAGGGGGTTAACAAAGGCAGACCCCTAGGTAATCTCCTACAAGATATACATGCCATGTCTTGGAATATAGCCAACTAAGTGTTTGACTCGGGTGCGTCGAGAGACAGGCTGCCACAAAAGAGCAATTTTCATTTTCCTGTCGAACAAAGCGCCGCCTATAGTCAGGTGCCCCGAGTACCCCCCAACAAATTTCACACGAGTGTACACTAGAGATGCAAAGGTATCCAGCATGAAACATCCAGGGTCGCTCAGGGTGCAAGTCACAGTGTCACTAAAATAGGACTCTTTTTATATGCACCAAGATGTTTAGAGTAAAATTAATCTGAGTCCCGTTAGAACAGTTTGATTCATTACATTTTGAAATTTAGTTTCACGTAAAGGTGGTGCAACAGTAAGATTAATAGCAAAAAAAAAATCAAAAAGGTCTCCTCATCTACAGTCTGGTGGTGATGCCACAAGGAAGGTCATAAGGTCACCAGCATCACCTCTATATACCAGGCACAATCACATAAGGTCTGACATGATTCCCATCAAAACTGAGAGTTATGGTGCACTTAATTTGAAGTCAGAACTCAGATACAGGTGATAACGTCGTTTTCATCACTTACAAGTGAAACGTAATTTGTGTTCAAGTCATTCAAACATTTCCTTTTCCAAGAAACACATACACACGCCAAGTGGCTTTGTCGTCAAGGTAACAACAATTGCTAACTCAATATGCAGTTCATCCCTGAGCTTACATGGTTTAAATTGTAAACCTTTCCTGACCACCAATTCTAGGTTAGATCATCTACAACATTTTCATGTCAAAGTGAGGCCTAAACATTATAATTGTGTTAACAATTCCACAAATATCTTTCATATGATTCACAATGTGCACTGCTGATGATTATGTCATCTGGGAAAGTCAGAGTGGCAAGAAAAGGGCCAATTTTCCTATCTAAAGAGACCCCGCTTAAGGTGTGTTTTCCCATTTCCCCCCATGGGAAGTCAGAAATCTCTATTTTCAGAGTTTCCCACTGCAAATGCAATGCACAATTATTGCATACAGAAATGCTAAGCTTGGCCGAGAAGAGGCACCGCTGGAAGCACCACAGAGTCACCACAATCAATTACTTCCTCTTTAATGAACCAAAACTGTTGAAAGCAGATTTGACACTATTGTTTAAGCTGTTTAAGTAATTGCATTTTTTTTATTCATTCATTCCTTTGGTTAGTTAGTGGTGCTACAGCAAAGGTCATGGATTGACCTACATCAAGAGCCCTTTTCTATGCACCAGAAAAGATCATAAGAAGTGTGACATGATTCGCATCAAGACTGTTAGAGTTACATTTGGACATGAGCCATTCCATCTCAAATGGACCAGGCAGTGACACCACCCCGTCACAGATTTAGTTGATTTTTGCTCCAATAGTTGCTGACCCTTTTCAGCAGATGTGTGCTGAAAAGGGTCAGCCACCTAGAATCTGGAAATCATCAATTTTAATTCCTGTCCCTAAGTCCAAAAACCCCAGGGAATTAAACGATTTTAGGCCTGTAGGACTCACATCCCTTGTTATTAAAAACTTAGAGAAAATCATAAGGGAGGAGGTGGTGTCCTTAATTCATGGCAAACTTGACCCATTACAGTTTGCATATCAAACAGGCAAAGGTGTTGATGATGCAAAGCTTTTTATTTTGAATAAAGCATACAAGCACCTTGAGAATCCAAACAGCCACATAAGACTTCTATTCGCAGACTTTTCCTCTGCTTTTAATAAGATACAGCCATATATTTTAATTGAGAAACTGGCTTCCCATTTTAACTTACCAGAGCAGATTTTACTTCTGATTTTGAACTTTTTAACCGACAGGACACAGAACTCAGTAGGTCCGTGTAAATGAGCAGACGTCTGACACTATTGTTGCTAACACTGGTTCTCCACAGGGCTGCGTTTTGTCCCCACTGCTTTTTATCATGTACACTGACAGCTGCAGGTTATCCCAGTCGGAGAGTTTTCTTGTGAAATTCTCTGATGATACAGCCCTACTGACACTTCTCCAAGGCCCACAGTCAGACCATGGATGTGCCCTACCTGCATTTGCTAAATGGTGTGAGGACAATTATTTTGACCTGAATGTTTCAAAGACCAGAGACAATCATTGACTTCAGGAGGGGCAGGCCAAAACCGAGGGTAAGCACTATACAAGGCCAAGAAGTCCAGATAGTGGAGCCCTTTAAATATTTAGGGACAATCTTTGACTCTCAACTCAAGTTTGACACCAATACTGAGTCAGTTGTTAAGAGCAGGCAGCAGAGGATTCACTTGCTGCGGAGGTTGAACTCTTTTAACGTCTCCTGGAACATTCTGTATGCTTTTTTATCACTCTTTTATTGACAGTCTTTAACCTTTTCTTTCTTATGCTGGTTCAATGGATTGTCCCAAAATGACAAAAACAGCTTGCACAATATTGTGAAGGTTTGCTCCAGGATTATGAGAATCCAGTTGTGTGACTTGGCCTCAGTGTGGAAGAGGCAGGTGGTCAGGAAAGCACGGAGTATCATTGATCACTCTGATCACATTCTTTCAGGCCAATTTGTGTTGATGCCGTCAGGGCGGCGCCATTACACCCCCTTGAGGAAAACCAAGAGATATTCTAACTCCTTCCTTCCTTCAGCTATTAGATTGCTGAATAACAATTGAACTGAACTGAGTAAGATATGGAGCAAATGCCACTGACAGCCTTGAATGTATATATTTAGTTGTTCGGTACGTCATGTGTGATACTGTGAACTGTTATGTGATGTTTTCTGTTGCTGTGATTTTAGCTGGGAACTGTAAACTGAACTGCCTCTGTGGGATAAATAAAGTTTTCTGACCTGATATGTACATGGACAAAAACCCCAAAATTTTGGCTGCCAACTCCAACTGGTTACAAAATGGCAGCCATTTTAAAAATCGCCTTTTACGCGCGTCGCAACGTGCCCTCCCACTTTTTTCAAACCCTTTTTTTCGTAATAAATCAAAAACTATAGCACGTATCGGCACCAAGATTGGCACTCTTATGTAATTTTTCATGCTGATTCTGAAAATGCAGTTAAATAAGTGATAGTTCCTATGGTTTGGAAACTATTGGATGAAAACCCTTTTTGGGGGTACTGAAATTTGGTCTCCCTTATCTCAATGCTGCCACCTGATATCAAAATGGAACTTGTTTTATGCTCATCACCATCACTTCAACTCTATAATATCAAAATATTAGAGAGGTGTTCTGCTTCGTTTTGATGTAATCCTCCAAAAAGTAAAATAGATATTTTGGGAAAACAATATCGCCATGTATACACACATGCAGGAGTATATAGTAGCAAAACTATGGCAAAAGGTCTTTGTAGCCTAGAATATTGCTTTCTCAAAAGCTATGGCAAATATGGATGCTAAAACTGGTGATGATGATGATGATGATGATGACGATCATCGTACTGTATTGTTTTAAATGTTTTTACTGTGAAGCACTCTGTGTATCCGTACTGTGAAGGGCGCTATACAAATAAAATTTTACTTACTTATTTACTTTAATCTAGCATGGATTTGATCTGCACAATCTGTACCCAAGTACCTTGCTGACTCTGTAAGAGGTCACCTAAATAGCACTTGTTTACTGCCTTGAAACAAAAACCTAGCATCAGTTCAAGTGAGCTCCCATATTCATTAAGCCAGTGGTCTTCAAAGTCGTTCCTGGGGACCCACTGCATATGCTGGATTTTGTTCCAACCACAATTGTAATCGCAGGATTTTAACAAGCTGTTAATGTCTTAATTAGGTGTTTTTCATGTTTAGAGTTCTTAATTACTCTCTTTAGCCAAATGTTACATAAAAAATCCATATATGCCATGAAGAATAAAATACCCTAGAAAACAGTGTGATTATATCTATACTGCAAGAAATTTCAAGTAATATAACATTTCAAACAGATCAAATTAGACACTGAGGAAATCCATAAAGCCCAAATTAGGCTGCTGGACACAACTGTTTCAAGTTATTTCAAAAAACTTCAGGTGAACTTAATTAGATTAACATAACACAAAACTGGTTTGACTTTTTACCATTTGCTTGTCAAATAAATTTGTCATGATGTGCCAATCAGTTTTCAAAAATTAGGAGACAACTACATTTATAATTTGATCAGTTACATTGTTTTTAGGGATGTACCGATAATACTTTTTTTAAAACCCGATACGAGTATGAGTATTTTATATTGTGTACTTGCCGATATTTCTGAAATGTTTTCCAGGAAAATACAATGACAGTGTTGGAGTGCAGGTTTTATTTTTTTTTTTATAACAAGCCTAAAAGAGGCCAATATCAAATGATTCACACATGGCTATTTCAAAAAAAAAAAAAAAAAAAAAAAAAAAAAAAGGAGGAGGCCTAACTGTTAAAAATCTTTGTTTTTAGGCCTGACAAAAAGCCTTTAAACTAGCACTGCCATCAACTGAGGCAAAACATTACTGAAGCTTGACAAATGAAATTAAACTCACTACATAGGCAAGGTAACACATCCAACTTCATAAAAGGTCAGTAGAACTATTAATTGGCACAGAGTTTCCACACGCAGTCATAGGCATTCTCAATCCAACTAAAGTCAATAAAAGCTTTCAAGCAAACAAGGAATCACTTAAAGTGTGTGGTATCGCCATATTTCAATTACACAAATGACAAATTAAAAAATTTATCTTAACCACAACTAAAATATTGAAGATAACCATATGTTATGAATATATTTGCAGTAAAATAAGAAGATTCCCAATTCTAAGTCTCTGTGTGTGTGTGTGCTTGTGCGAACTCGGCTTGCTTGTGAATATTCAATAACTGATCCAGGTGTGCTATCTAGGAATAGAATAATGTAACTGTGTGCATAAATTTGCATCTCCATGTCCGCTGGCAGAAATATCTGCATAGACACCCTGCCGAGCACTTTTGTTCTTCTCGAACATGCCACATCCAGATAATCCTTAAATGATGAATTACATACATATTTTAATTTGTAACGAGTAGCGAAGTGGCCAGTGTCAAAGTAACGAAGTAAAAGTATACTTTTTATCTTTTAAATGTAGTAGAGTAAAAGTAAAAGTCCAGATTTAAAAAAAAAAAAAACTCAAGTAAAGTACAAATCCTCAAAAAAACTACTTAAAGTCTGTAAGGAAGTAGCCTACATGTACTTCGTTGCTATACACCTCTGGTGTGTATGCGCGTATGCCTGCATGAGATGTGATGACTATGAAGCTCTCTTTCTCTTATTTTTTTCTAACTCGCTGTCTCCTCCCCTAGACATAGAAGTCAGATAGTACAACATACTGTAGCCTATGCGACCGTGAGTAAGCAGTTACCTTGCATCTTACATTAAGTGGTATTGGTGCGTGGTACAAATGTGTCAACGAATACAAGTATGAGTCTATTAATGAGGTATCGGGCAGATACCCGATACTGGTATCGGTATCGGCACAACATTAATTGTTTTCTCCCGTTTTATGCTGTTATTTCCAATACATTGCAATGTGGGCATGGTTTTTTTTTAATTCTTGATGGCAAACATAGATATTTCTATTAACTTGTGAGTTAAGAGGGCACATAACTGCTCTAAACATTAAATGCACTTAAAGACAAATTAAAAGCTTGTTAAAAATCTGCAATTACAACTGCGGTTGGAACAAAAACCAGCATACACAGTGGGTCCCCAGGAACGATGTTGAAGACCACTGGCTTAATGAATGAGAGAGCCCACTTCAATTGATGCTATGTTTTTGTCTCAAGGCAGTAAACAAGTGCTATTTATGTGACCACTCACAGAGTCAGCAAGGTACCTGGGTACAGATTGTGCAGATCAAATCCATGCTAGATTACTAGGCAACAAACTGCTAACTTTTTGTCATAGTTTTGCAATATCCCTATAGATACTACTATATCAAGGGCTGACTGCAATAAACAGTTATGTTCAATATAAAACATATGGACATAACTGTTTATTGCAGTCAGCCCTCGATATACTCTGTACATGTGTGTATACATGGCGATATTGTTTCAAAAAATATCTATTTTACGTTTTGGAGGATTACATCAAAACAAAGCAGAACACCTATCTAATTTTTTGATATTATAGAGTTGAAGTGATGGTGATGAGCTTAAAACAAGTTCCATTTTGATATCAGGTGGCAGCATTGAGATAAGGGGGGCCAAAGTTCAGTACCCCCAAAAAGGGTTTTCATCCAATAGTTTCCTAACCATATAAGCTATCATTTATTTGACTGCAGATTCAGCATCATCATGAAATTACATGAAATTACAATTTTGGTGCCAATATGTGCTATAGTTTTTGATTTATTGCAAAAAAAAGGGTTTGAAAAAAGTGGGAGGGCACATCGCGAGGCAATTTTTAAAATGGCTGCCATTTTGTAACCAGTTGGAGTTGGCAGCAAAATTTTGGGATTTTTGTCCATATACATAAAGCAACTGCTGGTGGAAAATCAGGACAATTTGAGAGATGGTGGTTACAAATGCCCAGGCTACTGGTCCATTTAAGATGGTACATATAGGCTGCCTCCGAAAAGTCTTTTTTGCTTAGGAAAGTTCCTAACTCCTAGAAAACGATCCGGAAATATTTACGTGGCAGCCATGATAAATGTGTTCGGATTCTTTAAATGTAAAGGAAAGGTGCTACAATGCTTCCTAATGTATCACCTTTTAGCATAGGGTACATTGAACCATTCTTTTCGAAAAAAAGGAGGAAGTGCTACCCCTCAATTCCGCGATGACCGTCCATCCGGCCAATCACGAAAACAAACAAACATGACGGGCAGGAGGCGGGTGATCACTGTGCCTAGTCTAAGTGCATTCAGATTCTCTTATTAGCGCGGTTCTCTTCCTAAGCTGTAAAAGAGTCCCCTTTACACCTTTCCATTACCTCATGACGTTTTACACAGAGGTTAAAGAAAGTGGTTAGAGATTAGACGATAAGGACGTAATTTTTTAACTATTCGGACGCAGCCATAAAGTTAGAACAGATGGCGGCGCTACGAGAAAAGTCGTCGGGTCACACTCAGCAATAAAGTCCGAGCTCTATGCACCAGGAATGAACATACAATGTTCCGTGCGATTTCCATAAAAAAACTGCTCAAGTTTCGCTCTAACAGGAAGCATCTGCGGCATAGTCCAAAGTGAATCCATAATATCCCGATAACTCAATTATTCCAAGATAATGTTGCCAGTCCGCTCCGAGGTAATCTACGTGGAAGGGGTCTCCGTCTGTCAGTCTGAATGTCTGTCCGTCTCTCTTCGATTTTCTTGACAACCATTCATCCGACCAACTTCATACTTAGTGGGTGCATTGCTAAAGACCAAAGAGAACACAGCGTAGACTTAAAAAGATTAATTTGTTACGGCTAAATTTGGACCAACTTCGCTATCTCAATACAAAACAAGAGAGAAGCTAGCTACGTTGGCAGGTAAAAACATACTAAACCGTATTCAAGTCTATAATTTCATTCTGGCCAACTGACGTCACTTGCACTGCCAAAACAGAGACGTTAGCTAGCTATGACTCTGGAAGCTTAGGTCTGCCGTTGCGCAAAGTAAAGATTATTAACTAAGCTACCAAACTAGCTAACGTTATTGCAATATCAGTCGAATACAATATGAACTCGATAAGCTGCATAACTTGCATCTTATGCCAACTTAATTATAGAATTAACACTCCATCAGCACCACAGATGCCCAGTAGCACTGGCCGACAAAGTGATGACCGCGAACCACCAGTCCACACGAGCTGAACTACCGTTCTCCGTCAGTCCGAAAATGTAACGGAGTTAGCTACCTAGTTAGCCAACTGTTATACTAAATTCTGCGCTACGCAGCTCATCAACCACATCGCAAGTTAGCCAGCCAGGAATAAGGCCATTGAGGCGGAATCGATTTTGACGGAAGGCGTGACTGAAGTGGAGGTAGCTATTCTATGGTTAGTTGTACAATTTTGGAAAGATCGACAGCTCCACTGCAACTCAGCCTTAAGGAGCTTAATTGCTAATCATCACTGGGTCGCTGAAGCGTCTGTTACACCAAGCCAAATGTCTTAGGTATTGCAACAGTAACCAAACGCTGCCTCTTGACCACTGAAACAGATTACGACGAATCTAGCCGCTACGAATAGTACACAATAAATAAACTAGCTGCCAGGCTTTTTTCTGGCTAGCATCAGAAGTTAGTTTCTGAAACAGCCAACATCCCCAACTAGAGATCTGCATAGCCCACGCACACTAAGGTTAGCTACCACTCATATTTTTGTGTGATATTTGATTACCTGGATTTAGCCACAAACAAAAAACGCATTTTAAAGCACCGAGACGAGAAGCTACTGTACCCTTTTTGCAGATGTATCCCAGTCCGACGAACATCAAACAGTTTCCATCTTCGTGTTTTATTTTGGTATCATATGTCTAAGGCCCTGATATAAACACCAGCGACATTCGCCATGTTAGGCTGAACGCCGCGCAGCATTGTGGGCAATGCGAGAGGGACAAAGCGCTGTAATTGCTTGGCCACCTGAATTTAGCTTGACGTTAAGACTTTGCTGCGGGGATAAATTAGTGTGAAGAACTAACAAAGAAATAGAATATTTTATCAATAAGGCATTTATATTTGCAAAATATATATAATCAGTCTTGCAAAGATAAATCCCGATTGTTAGTCAAAGAGAAATTGCTCTGTAAATACAAATAGGCCATTGGTGAAGAAGTGCTGGGTAATAATCTATTGTGTTCAAGTAATTTAACTCTCTGTCGTTTGCGAGCAAACCTGCATGGACGCATTGAAAAAATGTTCAGAATGTGAGAAGGTCGCATTCGTCAGAAAATATTGTTCCTTCTGGGAGAAAATCTTAAAAGGTGCCGCAGTAGTGCCAGAACTATAACGTCCGATGCAGTAGATGGCGCTATAGCTCTATAAGTCTCATCAGGGAAAAAGCAGCTCTGCAGCGTGGTTGCCTCTTTTCGACTCCGAACTTGGAGATGTTTCATGACATATAGGTGAAATATCAATGGGAAAAAAATCAGCATTAACAGTCTTAGTATAGTGATGGGTTCCCACAAGCTCCCAGATCATCCTTGGCGTAGAGTCCCCAAATATAAGACGTTTACTTGGGGGATGGAGTACATGAATCTGAGAGATATTCCTGATTAGGTGTTTTGATGATGGTAAAGGAGAGAGCTGTCTTCATCGCTGTTCCAAAATCAATGAGTTCAGCTGGATTGAGATCAGGTGACTGTGAAGGCGGTGGCATATGCTAAGGATTATTTTCATACTCACAAAACCATTCAGTGACCCTTAGTGCCTGGTGAGACCTGGGTCATTGTCATCTTGGAAGAGATCCTTCCCATCATGGTTGGAAGTCTTCATCATATGATATAAAGGTGATCCCACATAATAAATCTGCAATAATTGATAGAGACCTTTCTGTCTTTTAAGAGCCATTCCATGAGAGATTGACATTTGGTGTGCAGTTGACCCTCCTGGAATTGCTGGGGATAGCCAATACTTGCATTCAACCTACAGCGCCCCCTGGGGGTGAAATTTTCCAACTTTTGATGTTGAATATCATCTACACTGAAAATACTACCATTGAGATTTTACAAATGCTGTAATGTACGCCAAAGGGACTGTGTACCCAGAGAACTTTAGATTTGCTGTCTTGCTGGGTAAACAAAATAATGCCACCTAAACATAGGCACAATCTGCTATGAAATGGTCCGTTTTGAGTTTTCCTCCAACTTTGGCTCTGTATAGCTTGAAATTGTACAACCCCAATTACAAAATCGTTGGGACAAAGTGTAAATTGTGAATAAAATCAAAATGCAATGACTTTCAGATCACATGAGCCAGTATGTTATTTACAATAGAACATAGATAACATTTCAAATGTTGAAACTGAGACATTTCACATTTTTAGCCACAAAATGAGCTTATTTCAAATTTTCTGGCTGCAACAGGTCTCAAAAAAGTTGGGACACAGGCAAAAAAGGGCTGAAAAAGTAATTAATATATAAGAGAATCAGCTGAAAGAACATTTAGCAAGTAATTAAGTTAACTGGCATCAGGTGTGTAACATGATTGGCTATAAAAGGGATGTCTTATAGAGGCTGAGTGTCTCAGAAGAAAAGATGGCCAGAGGCTCTCCAACCTGTGAAGGTTTGCGTAAAAAATTGTGGAGTACTTTAAAAACATGTTCCTCAACGACAAATTGCAAAGGCTTTGAAGGTCTCATCATCGAAGGTGCACAACATCATCAAAAGATTCAGAGAAACTGGAAAAATCTCTGTGCATAAGGGACAAGGCCGAAGACCTTTACTGGATGCTCGTGATCTTCGGGCCTTCAGACGCCACTGCATCACTCACCGGCATGATTCTGTCATTGAAATTACTGAATGGGCCCAGGAATACTTCAAGAAACCACTGTCTGTAAGCACAGTCTGCCTTGCCATGCACAGATGCCACCTAAAACTCCATCATGCAAAAAGGAAGCAATTGTTGAGTATGATCCAGAAGCGCCGCCGTGTTCTGTGGGCCAAGGGTCATTTAAAATGGACTGTAGCAAAGTGGCAAAGCGTCCTGTGGTCAGACAAGTCCAAATTTGACATTCTTGATGGAAATCATGGGCGTCATGTCCTCCGGGCTAAAGGGGAGAAAGACCACCCCTCCTGTTATCAGCGTTCAATTCAAAAGCCAGCATCTCTGATGGTATGGGGATGCATTAGTGCATATGGTGAGGGACACTTGCATGTTTTAAAAAGCACCATGAATGCTGAAAGGTATATAAAGGTTTCAGAGCAACATATGCTCCCCTCCAGACGACATCTATTCCAGGGAAGGCCTTGTGTATTTCAGCAGGACAATGCAAAACCACATACCGCAGCTATTACAACAGCATGGCTTCATAGTAGAAGAGTCCGTGTGCTGTACTGGCCTGCCTGCAGTCCTGATCTTTCACCGATTGAGAACATTATGCGCATAATTAAACGAAAAGTCTGTCAAAGGAGACCCAAACCTCTCCAGCAGCTGGAAGCCTGTATTAAACAAGAGTGGGATCAAATTCCAATGGCTAAACTCAAGAAACTTGTCTCCTCAATGCCCAGACGCCTCCACTCTGTGTTAAAAAGAAGAGGGGATGCTACACCATAGTAAACAGGCCCCTGTCCCAACTTTTTTGAGACCTGTAGCAGCCATCAAATTTGAAATGAGCTCATTTTGTGGATAAAATTGTAAAATTTCTCAGTTTCAACATTTGCTATGTTATCCCTGTTCTATTGTGAATAAAATACTGGCTGGTGTGATTTGAAAGTCATTGCGTTTTGATTTTATTCACAATTTACACTTTGTCCCAACTATTTTGGAATTTGGATTGTAGAGAATACCAAAGAAATGCTTGTTATTCTTGAAAATAGAGTTCCAAAAGCACAACAAATGGCATTTACCACCACAGTATATATCTGGGTTACTGAGAAAATATACTGCAAACATGCACCAAAATCAATTTTGACCATCTTTCCGGCCATCCACTGCACTAATCCAGCAAGATACCAAGGTACTATTCACTGAAAATGATAGTCTTGTTGTCAGTAAACACATAATAAAGCATTCTAGATTGGTATATGTCTGGGATATTATTTTATTCCCATTTCCATTTTCAATTTTTATTGTTATTTTTCAAATAATTCTGGCTCAATAACGTAGTTACCCAGCTTGGCGCTGATGTGGTACTGATGTCTAACCGGACTTGAAGTGTCAAAGGTCATGATAAAAGTATAACATATTTGGTACTGGGTACGCTTAAGTCATGATAGTCCATATAAAATGTGGTGTCAACAGCAAAACTGAGTCACTTTAGTGGCTTCCAGGTGGCGCTACCGGCAGGCAAAGTGAGATACAGACCTAAAAAATTTGGCTTTTTCCGTGAGACACCCGTATCTACCTATGTGCCAAATTTCATTCAATTCCAGGGGGATCAACTCCTCAACTTCTTCAAAAAGTGCCATTTTCTACCAGAATGGCTCTTAAACAGACAAGTGGACCCAAACCATGCAAGGAAAATGAAAAGAAGCATCTGCAAAATATGTTCATCCGCACATTCATTCAGGTCTTTTAATTTGTCACTCGTCTGTTGCTGGATAGAGTTTGTTACTGTGATCAAATGACAGTTTCAGACTTTAGGTGATCAGCAGCTGAGCTACTCCTCTTAGTCTAAAATAGTTATTATTAGTTATTATATGCAAAAAGTGAACTACTCTCCATATCCAATTACCTTGCAGCATTATCACTCGTGAGGACTCTGCTAACCTTGCTATGTAGCCAGCTATAGCTCCCTAAAAAATATCCCAGATTCATTCTGGGTGTGAGAAAAAGTTTTTTATCCTTAATCCAAGAAATGTTTGTTTGTTCGGCAGTTAATTTTTATCTTTGCAAAGCAGAAAATGCTTTTTGCAAAGAGAAATGAATATTTTTTAAAAAATGTTGTTTGATTGAAAGGTTCTAAATCTGGCAGAAATTTAACCCCATAGCAAAGTTTCAGTTGATAAACTTTATGCTTTATTTGGTAAAAATGTCATAATACCCTTTCAGCTATCAGTAGTTGAAGTATCTGAGAGTAAATTGGGATCTCTGCATTTACCCCTGCCTCTGTATTCAGGGGTCTTAGGCTGCATCCAAATTCTCTAAATGAAGCAGCCTTTTTCCTTTCGTCTGTTTTCCTTGACCTCTCTAGATAATGTCGCCTGGGTCAAGGGAAGGTTGCAGGGAAAGTTTAAAGTGTATATGACACAATTTTTTGTTCTTTTTTCCTGTTTTTGGTTGTTTGAATTATGCAAAAAATGAATTTTTTTTAGAAACAAGTGTTGTCGGGCAAAACAAACCTCGCCCTCCAGCATGTATTCTAGTGCCTTTGATACGGACACAATTTCACAAGCGTGACCTCAATCATTTTGAACATATAGTCCTTTGAAAATCTGTGACCTTTCTTTGTCACTCAAAGTCAAAGGTCATGGTGTCAAATAAAAGCCCATATAGGAGTTCCTATATGCTCTTAATTCTAAACATCTGTCTATCTGCAACCGTTTTTGAGTTATAATGCAAAATATATTATTTTCACTGATGACCTTGACCCCCCCTGACATTTAACCCCCAAGCGCTGAGGAGACTATCAAAGCTACCCCAAAATTCAGCATATGGTTGGAAGCAGAATTGAAAGATGGACATTTATGTTTTGCATTGAAGTCAATGTGATGAATTTGAAGAAACTTATCGCAAATATACGATTTTGACATTTCAAATGACCTTGACCTTGACCCGATGACCCCCAAAATTGAATCAGGAAATCTAAAGACCATTGCCCACTTACAGTGAAAGTTTGAAGACAATGGGCCTCATTTATAAACGGTGCGTAGGCACAAAAAAGATACGTACGTCACTTTCTTTGCAGATTTCTGATTTATAAAAACAAACTTGACATTAAAAAAAGGGAAATTATTAAGATTATGCACAATGTCAATAAATTGCAAGTCCATCCTGATTAAATAAATGAAAATTCCATGCAGTTTATTTTACCCATAGGTTTATAAATTAGGTTATTTTCCACAAAATGTCATTTTTATTTTTTGTGCATACGTATTATTTAGGTATGGAATCCACGCAAATTTTTATAAATAAGGCCCAATGAGTGCAACCGTCTAAATACTAGATGGTTAACACACAGACACTCATATAGTGCTCCAAAGCAGTATCAGGATAAGGGTTCATAAAGCGCTGATGAAATGCACTTGGGCTTAGGTATTTTCAGAAATGGGACGGTCTTCCACACTTATCCTCTTAAACCCAAATTCCCCGGTACCGGGGGCTGCCGTTACGCATAATAAATACAGCATGTTTCCTAATCACAACTTTGTCACGCAGCTTATCCACTTCACGCGAAGAAACTCGGCAAAAAGCTCATGTTGACCATTTTTTCCTCAACCGAACACAATTCAAGCACCAAGCAAGTAGCAAAACATAGGATAAAATCATATCAGCGTGAGTCACTATCATTTCTACTGAATTTGTGCTATGCATACAAACAATACCTCAAACGAAAGAGGAAAGTCCACAGAATCCAACAATATAAGCCTTGTCATTTTAAAACGGCACCACACTCAAAGAACAACGGGCATACACTTTACAATCTACAGAGATGAGCCAAACATTTTTCTTACCTTTGATATTTTGTGATAAAAAACTGTTCGAGGGTAAATCTGCGCTTGCTATTGCTAGCCCAATGTGTCCATGTTATAACGAAACTAGATCTTCCAGTCTCCAAGCATATTTTTTTCCGGGGCATTTCTGGCAAAGATCCCAGCTCCTTAGCATTCAGCTTGCTTGCAATGTATTTTTCTCTCTGTGATCGGCTGGTGATGCTGTCAGTAAGACTCTGCTGGTTGATTCTATGGGTTCTGATGTTTCCAACGAGCTCTAAACCGCCTTAATCACACAAGCCGAGCATGAGCTAGAGTCTTGCGTTCCCATTGCGTCAAACTGAGTCCATGGGCCATTTGCATGTACTTGAATAGTGCGACAATAAATATGCTTAACTGGTTTGTTTGTGGTATTTTCGGTATAATCATCCGCTAAATATTCAACAGTCGTTTTAAAAGTTGTTTTCTGACGGAATCTTTGTGCCATTATGCGTGAATACTGAGAGCACAACAGTACAGGCGGGGTGAGTGACGTTTTCTCGACTCATCCTTTATATTGGAAATTTGACTAGTGACTTACAGTCATCTGATGTAGCCCTGTGGTTTGGGTGCATCTTAGGCCACCAGGGTTCAAATCCCAAAATTAACATGTATTTACTAAGCCAATAATAGCATTTTTCTTGCATAAATAATTACTGGGGTTTTTGTTCCTCTTACTTTTTTTTTTGCATTTTTTTACCTTACCTTTGCATTTATAATTTTATTTATTTGCTTTTTTTAAATAAATCTGCTCCAGTGGAGTCCAACTTCATTTTCTTTGTGTGTATTTTCTTTGAATGGGAAATTGTATAGGCTACAGGACTGGCAGAAATAATAATTTAAAAAAATACGTAAAATTCTAAAAATTAAAAAGTGGTTGTACATGGATGGAATGTATGCCTGTAGTGACATGTAAGTGAAATTAAATGAGTTTTACAGTTTGGTACCTGAAAATATGAAACAGCACAGTGTCAGCTTGGAGAGGCCACCTAGACATTCCCGAGCTAAAACCTCTCTAATTTTGCTCTGATTTACTTGGTTAGAATAAACTTTGGCACAGATAATGGTGAGATTCTGTGCTGTAATTTTTTAGGGGTTTCAGACTGCAACTTTATAATTTTACGACAGATAAAAGTAAAACTTTGTTTGGTGCAAAAAAGCTATTTCATTTTTGCAGTGTTCCATCTTCATTTACTCTGACTCAGTGACATATAAACTGATTTTTTGCACCATGACAAAAATCCCCAAGGTGTTACCTTTATTATGATACCTACGTTATTCAAATCGACCAATTCGTTGCAGAGATATAGTCATTTAATTTTGGGCATGTCATTTTCAAGCCAGAGGCTCAGGGCTTAAGGGGTTATTCAGTGGCGCGTGAGTGAGCACTCAAGACCTCAAAATTGCCAGTGTGGGTAGTGGGATGAAGCCTTTGAACCTGTCTCAGAAGGTGACAAAGAACCACCATTTTGGAGCCAACGTTTCTTTCATGTCAGTAAATTTTTTTTTCTGGGACAGCCGAAAATCGCATATCTGGGCTTAGGATTGTAAGAGTGTTCAAAGACTGGCAAAACCCTTTGGCTTTCACTGAGGATTTTTGCCATGTGAGATATACATTCTTCATCAGAGCGAATTCCTTATCTGTGTCAGCCTCTGAAGCCATGTGTTGCCAGTGCGACAAGACAGATTTGAGCAATTACAGTCCCGCTGAATGTATGCATTGCCTTGCATTACTTTGCGACAGGTGCTTGCACAATGTTGGCTATGCTGTTTGAACCTGAACAGATTGACAGCAATGCAATTCAATGGGAGATACGCGCTTTAACAGAGCTACTGGATGCCTTTGTCATTTCCTGGCAACTTTCCCTCACAGTCCATACAAAAGGGCTTTTTTTGAGATAGTGAGTAACCCTATGAAAAGCACAGGCTCCATTTAATACACAGCACTGCTCATCATGGGGTGTACATTATGTACATTATCACAGTTTCATCGGTTAATGTTTTCATAATTATTTATTTTTTTGTTCGTTTGAGTCTGTTTTGCACCACCAGGTAGCAGCTGAAAGAATGAGGCTAAAATGGTCATTCATACCATTAGAATACAAATCACCGACACATTAATTTAATGGAATACACCAAATTATACTCAGATCTACCCATGCTTTCATGATGGGGCCGTAATAAAAAGCCCGTATGCATTCACAAATTTGATTTTTTTTTTTTTTGCCAGCTGTCCCTAATGCGTTTTGCAGCTGTTACTGTGTAGCTTTTAGTCTGGATTATGAATTTAACTTTTTTTTTTGTATTTGATAAACATGATAGTGTTCTCTTTGTTTACAAAATTTTTCACTCTGCTGCCAGTAGACATCACCATGTTAGCAATTGAAGGGGTTATTTCCATAACTGTTCAAGTTCATATTCATAAAGAATCAGATAACACTTCAAATCCATTCTTTCATTGATGAGGAATAAGCCACATGAGCTAATTTTGGCCTAGACGCACTCAAGTACAATATAAAATGAGCAGTGAATTTGAAATTCCCCGAGAAGCTACTTCTAGCGGTGACCAAGTCCAGTCTAAAACTTCTACAAGTACACAAGTCCTGTCAGCCAATCAAAGCATCGCTTAGAAAATTGGTTGGCCATTAGCAGCCACTGTAGCTTTCTTACCTATCCAAAATGGCTGACTCTACAGGACAGGATGTGTGTGTGTGGACTCAACCCAAAAGAGCTAAAAAAAAAAAAAAAAAAAAAACCCAGGCAGCCAGAAACATGGGCCAAAAACAAGCTAAAAGAAGTCTGGCAAAAGGTAATCTTTTTTACCTGCTTATTTTTTGGCTGAGCTTTCTAATTACCACGCCACAGCCCTATCAATGACGAATGAAGTCTTTAAAGTTGTTTGGATAGTGTTACTGCCCATTCATAATTTATGGAGATTGTTTTTTTATTGTGACCTTTCTTCAGCTGCATTTACCTTCCATTTCACTGTATATACAGTATCTTCCATTCATTTTGTTCAAGAAGCTTTTTGACGTCCATGACTATAGTGTACTGGTATGACTATATTTGCTGTTCATTTTCATTAGAAAGTGGTGTGTTTTGTTTTCCAAAAGATGCTCTGTGTTAGTGCTCTGAAATAATAAAATTTAATTGATGGGTCCACAGAACTACATTTCCCATGCAGTCAACAGGAAACAGGAAACAACGTCTACAGCACCACCCTCTGCCTGAAGTGCATTTTATATTTCCCAATTGAATGAGCCCAAAAGCAATAAAACGGGCAATAAAACTTTTAAAACTGAGGACCCCACCCAGTTCATTCTCTCTTGGCACACTTGCAACCATGGTAAGGGTAAATCAAAGGTTTTTTTATGATTACCATGAAAATTCCTCACTCACTGTAGACACACCATAACCACAGATTTTTCCAAATGATTTTTACTCTGTAGCCATCTGTTATGTCATTGTCTTCATACCAAACTTAAAGTAGACTTTTAGACACTGAATTGAATTATAAAAGACAGACGCACATTCACAGTTCCAAGCTTTCCTCTTTTTTTAACTGAACAGCTTCCGCAGTACAACAAAATGTGTGATGTCACTCACTACGGGTACTGACGAGTGCCAAGTCTAAACTCAATACATGACATCCCTTTCGTTCTTGAAAATTTGAAGACATCTTACAAACCTGTTTCTAACAACTCAACTCAGATTACTCCACATATACACATTTTACAAACCTCTACTCTACAGTAGAACTAGGTATGGCTTCAGTCCAAATATCACCCATCTCCATACTCTGAATTCATGTCATAATATAATCAGACAGTCCGTGGGGTGCTCGTCTGCTCCCCTGAAGCCTGCCTGTATTAGACACGTCTGGCATGCTGGTGTAACCGGGTGCTGGTGGAGTCACTGTGTCCTTGTCATCGTATGTTGTAATGTCCTTAACTCCTTGTGTGTCGTCAAATGTGCAGTTTCTTGCATAACGTGCTCCTGTTGGGGATTCTATAATCACATAGTTTCCTGTCCTACTCACAACTTTATGTGGTGTGGCGTTAAACGGAGTGGTAAACTTGTCCACTTTGTCCTGCTTGATAAGCACAGTGTCGCCAACTTCTACCTCAGCTGGTTGTGCTCTCCGACGCCGATCCGCATACAGCTTGGATTTGGCCTTTTGCTCGCTGTCCCAATCACGCACCTCCATGTCTGCATGCGAACGAGATTCTGTAATGTCGGGCAGTTTTCCTCTCACCATATGATTGAAGAGCAGATCAGCTGGGCTTTTCCCAGTTGTGGCCTGGTTGATGCTCCTATACACCATCACATATTTTCTCAACTCTCTCTTCCAGTCCTGTCCCACAGAGTGAGCAATCCTGATTCTCTTCATCAGTGATGCATTTTAGCGCTCGACTTCTCCATTGGCCTGAGCCCGTTTTGCTGTAGTCTTCAGATGTGTGATGCTGTTGTTTTCACAGTATTCCCGGAACAGCTCAGACCTGAACTGTGGGCCACTGACTTACAGGTAAGCCATGACGACTGAATATTGATCTTAGGCTATCAATAACCTTCTCTGTCGTTGTGGATGTCATGATGTCATATTTGTAGTAACGACTGTAATAGTCAACCACTACAAGAATGTAATGGTTGGATGGCAGGGGTCCAAGTAAGTCCACAGCCACATCCTGCCAGGGGACATATGGTAGGGGTGTGGGTCTCAGGGGTTCTGGTGGGTCGGGTCTGGCTACTATATGGCAACCGTGGCAGTCCTTGCAGTGTTTCTCAGCCGCTCGATCCATCCCAGACCACCACACCTTGGTCCTGAGATGCTGCTTTGTCCCCACAATCCCAAGATGTCCCTCATGTGCTAGGGCCAGTGCTCGTGCGCGTAAGATGCGGGGCAGCACGATGTGCGTCTCTCGGAGGACCAAGTATCCTACAGCGCACAATTCATTTGCTATGGCTACATATGCTTTGCAATCCTCAAACCGTCCGTTTGTGATTGCCTTCCTTACCTCCATCAGCTCTGGGTCGGTGGCAGAGGCCTCCTCCACCTCCCTGGTCGTTAGTGCTTTTGGCGTAGCGCTGACCGCTACAAACCTCACGTTCTCGTCTGAGCCGTGATTGTGCCTCTCGCGTTTTGCGGTTCCTCCCAGCAATCTTGACAGTGGGTCTGCAATATTTTGTTTGCCTGGTATATGCAGCACTTTAAAACATATGGTTGTAATCGGAGTACACACCTCTCAGTGCGGGCGCAGGGTTTTGAGTGAGGACTGTATATTACTTCCAATGGCTTACAGGGTGGGGAAGCAAAATTTGCAAAATAAATCACCATCCATAGATTGTATATTATTCTCAAATGGCATGTTTATTGAAAAAAAGAGATTATAAAGCAGACAAATAAAGATAATAGGTAGTCCATTATTCAATATGTCCACCATTATTAGCAATAACAGAGTCAACTCGACGTCTGAAAGCTTTACAACTGTCAATAATGAAGTCCTCAGACAACTGTGTCCATTTGTCTGTGATAGCAGTCTTGAGTGACTCTACATTGGCATGAGAGGTCTTGTTGGTATCCTTCTCTAAAACGTCCCACACAGCATAATCCAAAGGATTCAGGTCTGGGCTGGAGGAGGGCCAGACATCTGCAGCCCAGAAGTCAGCAAAGTTGGCCCTGCAGAACTGTTGCACTTTCTTGGCTGTTTGGCATTGAGCGCCATCCTGAGTCCACACATAGTTTCCCTCGGGGTAGTTTGCCTTAAGCCATGGCAAGACATGGTATCTGAGGACCTTGTAGTAAACTTCAGTATTCACTTTTTCCCCTGGCTTGAAGAAGTAGGGGGGCATCTTCTTGCCATCTGATGCTATGACACCTAAGACTATGATCTGAGCTGGATGTTTCGATTGGAAGCTGCCCTTGACTTCAGCTTTTGATTTTGCAAGTTATTGATTATTTCGCCTGTTCACAACTGCATCCACCGTAAAGATCTTCTCATCAGAAAAAACTTTGACAGTAGACCTGTGTTGCTTGAGATATTTGAGCACTTTCTTGCACCTCTCTAATCTTCTGGCTTTCATAGACTGTGTGAGGAGGTGTTTTGGAGTCCTGGTGAATGATTTGAGGCCCAAATCATTGTGCACAGCTGTCCTGACTGTCTTAGGATCTACCTGAAGTTGAGCAGCCATCTTTCGCATCGAGGTCGTGGGGTCCTTGGCAATCTTGGCCTTGAGAACATTGATAAGTTCTTGATTCCTCTTTCTGTTGCTTCCACCACTGCCAGGCTTTCTTTGGACGCTATTCCTTTGGTTCATGGATTTCCTAACATTGTAGACAGTCCGCAGAGAGGCACCAACTATGCTGGGGATTGTTTTTGGATCAACTTTGGCATGGAGCAGATCTGCAACTCTGTGCCTTTTTGCTTTCTTGTGAAGTCATTTTACAACCTAACGACTAAAGCACAGACTCAGATTACAGCTTATAGTCTTTGCTTTTTCAAATAACAGGTGCACACAATTCAGGGGAGTGGTTGTGGGATTGTTTGTACTTTAAATGTCAGTGCAAGTTTTGCTTCCCCACCCTGTATGATCTGTAACTAAGGTAAACTGTCGACCATAAACATACATATGCAGCCTCTCATGCCCACACCAGAGCTAGGGCCTCTCGCTCGGTTTGAGAGTATTTCTGCTCACATTCACTTAAACTGCAGCTCACATAGCATATTGGCACCTCTTTGCCCGTTGGACCTGAACTAGCACTGTACCTAACCCTACGGGGCTCGCATCTGCGATCACTTTGGCCTCTGCATCTTTATCAAAGTATGCTAAAGCGCCAGCTCTGGCCAGTTCCTCCTTAAATGCATGAAATGCATCTCTCTGCTCTGGTCCGAATTCAAAAACGGGTGTCCTTTATTGTTAGACGTCGCAGAGGCTCTGACAAAGTCGCAAACTGCGGAATGAACCTGCTACTCTATCCGACTAGCCCTAAGAAGCTTCTCACTTCCGCTGCGTTCTCTGGCTCGCAAGCTTCTGCCACTGTTCGCACTCTCTCTGCTGTCGGCCCAATGCCTTTCTCGGATAACAGGATGCCCATGAAGACTAACCTGTCCATGTTAAATTGGCATTTGTCTGGATTTAGTGTCAGCCTCTCTCCATCAGCCTGGTCAAGACAGCGTGGAGATGTCTGTCGTGTGTCTCCTGGTCATGTGCGTGCACAATGATGTCGTCCGATATATTTTCTACATCCTCTATCCCTGCCGGCGTGTTGGCTACCTTGTGCTGGTATTGTTCGCTGGCTGAGCTGACACCGAATATCAGTCGCTTGTATCTATACACTCCATTGCATACAGCGAAGGTTATGATTCCACGTGACTCAGGGGGTTAGTTCCAGCTGATGGTATCCCCACTTTAGGTCTAACTTGCTAAACACCGTTGAACCATTCATGCCTTGAAGTATCTCATCTACTGTGGGAATAGGATACCGTTCCCTCTTTATGGCTTGATTTGCCCATCTCATGTCCAAGCATAGTCTCACATCTTTGTCCGATTTTGGTACGATCACTTCAGGGTTTACCCATGAGGTGGGGCCATCTACAGGTTCAATGATGTACATATCTATCAACTGCTTTCTCTTGTTCTCTACTGCCCCCCTGAGGTTGAATGATATGCGCCCAAGAGGCTGGGCGACAGGCTTCACGTCGGGGTTGATGTGTAAGCTAACCTGCTTGGAATTCAGTTTTCCAACCCCCTGGAACAGCTTTGGATACCGCCGTTCAAGTGACTGTTTTACATCCACTACAGCTGCCACATCAACTCCTATCTTCAAGACTCCTAGTCTGGTGGCTGCATCCTTTCCTAGCAATGTCTCTCCCTTAATCACAATGAACTTTGCCTGTTTAGTTCTATTGCCGATTGCAATCTCACATGTGAATGCGCCTTTAACTAATAGTGGTTGGCTAGCTGCATAGAAAAATAGTTTCCTCTCAGACTTGGGGATGTATGAATTACACTTTATGCCTTCTGACTTCAGTCTCTCCCATGTGTCTTCACCCATCATATTACTGGTCGCCCCGGAGTCGACTAACGTCTGCAGTTTTACTCACCTCACAGAAAAAGTAAGTCTCTCATTTATGTTATTCTCTTTAACAACAAATGCATAATCATTTTGTTCCCCAACCTTACTCACATGTTGTAGTTTTACACTTTTTGACTTAGTGCGGCATACTGTCGAAAAAGGATCTTTCCCGTGGCACTTATGGCAGGTTTGTCCGCATGCGGGGCATTTTGGGTCCTTGCCCATGTGATCTGTGTGTCCATATCTGTAACACTTCCTTTCCTTTTGATCGTTTTTGGTTGTTGGTTTCCCTTTGGAATATTTTGCGTTCCTCCCTCCTTTAAGTGCAACATGATGGACAGTCTCTGTCTCTGCCTTCGCCGCGCCCGACATGGCTGTTCCTCCACATTCTCGCACTGGGAAGCTGGTTGCAACGTGCGGGCAAGTGTTAAATCGGGCCCCTCCTCCAAAAGTTTCCTTTTCATGTATATTGAAGTACACGTACTCAGGATAGCGTCCCTTATCTGATCATTAGCATCTCCCCCATAATCACAGTCTCTGGCAGCCTACCGTAGACGAGTAGCAAATTGCTGTAGTGTCTCACCCGCGTTCTGAGTTAGCTTGGGAAAAGTTTGACAAGCAAATGCTGCGTTTACCTGGGGCACGACGTACTGATTAATAGGTCTATCATATGGGCTAATGCTTTCATTGTGAAGACGTTTTGTCAGTTGTGAATACATTAATTATATCAAATGGCAATTGTGACTGTTTAGATTGAAAAGAAGCATTATGCCATGCATCAGATATATTACTGAACACTGATTTTTGTCTTGAAGATGCTTTTTCAAAGTAGTCTTCACTCTGCAAGGATTCAATCCACCCTAGAGTATTTCAGGTTATCCGTCGATCTGGAAAAACATAAAACTCGTAGCCATCCCTACTATACAGACAAAAACGCGTGTGCCTCCATGCTCATGCCATGGTTTGTTGATGGCCTATCACAGACTGGTTCTTCGCGATGTCCGTTAAAATTAAAGCCCACATTTTGTGAAGATAATGGAAAAATACTCACCTTTTTCTCAGAGAAAAACTGAAGAATCGTTTTGTGATTTTTTTATCCTGTTGCTAAGATCAGCCTGAGAATCCTCGCACTTTCACTTCTCCATTCTATGAGATAAAAACTTGCAAATATATTGACCGTTTCGCTGGTCAAGAAGATCGGTTCGCAGTGGCACCCCCCGGAAAATTTTCAGAGGGGCGGCCAGATGGGGCCAGTGAAAATCTTAGGGTGGCACACCAAATCAGTCCTCCTTGTGTAACCCGAATTCAGTTCCAGCCCGAGCCCGAGGTCATGTACTGAATGCCCCCCCCCCCTCTCCTATATTTTTCCTGTCAACCAGCCGAATCTAATAAACACTCAAAAAATAAAGACATATGATGTTTCCTAGGCTATGTCCTTGACCCCTTTTCATTAAAAAGACAATATGCATCTGACACATTTGCCTCAAGTTGCAGAATTCCAATAGTTTTTTAGTTCCAGTAGTTCAATACTGCTTTTTTTTTAACAATAACAACAACAACAATAATTGCAAAAATAAATCAATAAACCAGGCGTTGCTATATCAGTCGTAAATAAAATCGTTCGTCGAACCGGTTTTTAGCAACGTAATTTCTTGCCATGTTGTGCACGGCATGGATATAATTTCGTAAGCCGTCATCCAGAAAGCAGGCCATGTTTTTCTGACAGTGGCCGTGCAAATCACGGCTGCACGGCTCACAAAATACCCATCACCCCATTAAAACCAAGGCATAAAATGCCTATTACCCTGTACAAACAAGAGCACAAAATACCCATCATCTCATATAAACCAAGGCACAACACGCCTATTACCCTATACAAACGGCACAAAATACCCGTCATCTCATATAAACCAAGGCACAAAATGCCTATTAACCTGTACAAAGGGCACAAAATACCCATCATCTCATATAAACCAAGGCACAACAGGTCTATTACCCTTTCCAAAGGGCACAAAATACCCATCATCTCATATAAACAAAGGCACAACAGGCCTATTACCCTATAAAAACGGCACAAAATACCCATCATCTAATATAAACCAAGGCACAACAGGCCTATTACCCTATAAAAACGGCACAAAATACTCATCATCTCATGTAAACCAAGGCACAACAGGCCTATTACCCTATAAAAACGGCACAAAATACCCATCATCTAATATAAACCAAGGCACAACAGGCCTATTACCCTATAAAAACGGCACAAAATACTCATCATCTCATGTAAACCAAGGCACAAAATGCATATAACCCTATACAAACGGCACAAAATACCCATCATCTCATATAAACCAAGGCACAAAATGCATATTACCCTATACAAATGGCACAAAATACCCCTCATTTCATATAAACCAAGGCACAAAATGCCTATTCCACTATACAAAGGGCACAAAATACACATCTCATATAAACCAAGGCACAAAATGCCTATTACCCTGTACAAAGGGCACAAAATACCCATCATCTCATATAAACCAAGGCACAAAATGCCTATTACCCTATACAAACAACAGCACAAAATACCCATCACCCCATATAAACCAAGGCACAAACTGCCTATTACCGAGAACAAACAAGGGCACAAAATGCCCATCACCCTATATAAACCAAGGCACAAAATGCCTCTTCCCCTATACAAACAAGGGCAGAAAATATCCATCACACCATATAAAACAAGGCACAATCAGGTCTAGTACCCCTTCCAAAGGGTACAAAATACCCATCATCTTATATAAACAAAGGCACAACAGGCCTATTACCCTATAAAAACGGCACAAAATACCAATCATCTAATATAAACCAAGGCACAACAGGCCTATTACCCTATAAAAACGGCACAAAATACCCATCATCTCATATAAACCAAGGCACAAAATGCATATAACCCTATACAAACGGCACAAAATACCCATCATCTCATATAAACCAAGGCACAAAATGCATATAACCCTATACAAACGGCACAAAATACCCATCATCTCATATAAACCAAGGCACAAAATGCATATTACCCTATACAAATGGCACAAAATACCCCTCATTTCATATAAACCAAGGCACAAAATGCCTATTCCACTACACAAAGGGCACAAAATACACATCTCATATAAACCAAGGCACAAAATGCCTATTACCCTATACAAAGGGCACAAAATACCCATCATCTCATATAAACCAAGGCACAAAATGCCTATTACCCTATACAAACAACAGCACAAAATACCCATCACCCCATATAAACCAAGGCACAAACTGCCTATTACCGAGAACAAACAAGGGCACAAAATACCCATCATCTCATATAAACCAAGGCACAAAATGCCTCTTCCCCTATACAAACAAGGGCAGAAAATATCCATCACACCATATAAAACAAGGCACAATCAGGCTTCTCGATGACTCGAGGTCTCGGGTCAAATATGCACGAAATCAAGATTTGACGCACAATAGAAAACTGCAAGTCAGTGCGACACGAATATTTATAGAGATTCGGTCCCCATGATGCACAACAAAGTTCTATGACATAAGTTTTCCGCCCCCTAATGAGCTTTGTATTGGTTTACCCCACTGAGGCGTGGAGAAAGGCACGCAGCAGTCAATTTCAAATAAGTCAATATAGGACTTAAAAAAGTCAACATAGAATCAAAAACCGTTTTTACCTTGTCTATGTTGAATAACGATAGTCTACCCGCATTCAAGAACAAACAAAAAGTGCTACACATTCTGAACATCTCCATTTCATAGAAATCCCTCTTTTAAAAATGACCGCCAGAAAACGGGCTAATCTGAACAACGCATACATATGATGTCATATGTATCTCACTGCCCCCCAGTCATGTAATTTGCATACATCCGCTCTCCCACCCCCTACAGAAATGAAATTGCAGCAGTGTTCGTGAAGTTCAAGGCGAAATGGCGAGTCGGGTACCGAGGTGCGCTCTTCCAGGCAGTGGAAGCAGTGTTCAAACGTTCCATAACCTTCCAACCGAAAGAAATGCACGAGATGCGTGGCTGCTGTTAATTTTTAATCGGATTTCCACTACATTCAACCACAGACTGTTACTTTGCTCAGCCCATTTCACCTCTGACAGTTTTACTAACTTGGCACAATTTCAAGCCGGCTTCTCGCAGCGTTTGGTGCTACGTAGCTGAGCAGTTCCAACTTTGCGTCTACCTCAACAACCAGTACAAACTGTAAGTATCACGTTGTTGTTAGATTGTTTTTAAAACGTTAAAAATAGAATATATTCGTTTTGCTTGTCTAGCCAATGTCGTATGACGTGATTATCACGCAACAAAAGCTTTGAAACGAGATATGAAATAAATCCGTGAAGATTATTGTTGCCAATGATCCTGCCATGCTCACATTGAGATGATGGGAGGTCGGCATCTGCACCTTTAGTTTGTGAAGATGTTTCGCCTGGTGCGTCAACACCAAAACATGAAAGTAGCAGAGATGCCAAGTCTCACGCATTCGGCAGGGGTCTAGCGCATTTTTTAGGATTATTTGCCGTAATCCGTAATTATTCAATGAATGCTTATTAATGAGATTCTCACGCGGAATTGAAATCCTTGTGCCTTGAAGTTTCAGTTTCACTTGCGCAAGTAATATGGAAAGTGATTATGACTTGCTTCGCTTTAGGCAGCAAAGCCAGCCAATCAGCGTCAAGTGCTTGCATTTCATAATGAGGTTGCCAGTTAAGCCGAAAAGGTTGCCAAATAGGTGCAAAACAATGTGTTCAAAATCCCCCACCCTAACATAGCTTTTTGAGAGAGGTTTTTAGGAAGCTTCTGAGGCATTGCAGACCCAACCAAAATTTTGTTGTGTATATGTCACATCACAGAACAAGGATAAATACCCCGTTCAACCATTCTAGGTCACCTTTAAAATGCCGAGATGTGCGGCTGCCTTTTTCAGCAATATTCATTTAAAGGGCTGTAATAAAACGTTTCATGTGTGAAGTAATGCTGAAATGCAAATTTGTCACTTTAATTGAAAAAATCGCGTTCGCGTGCTAGCTAGCTAATTAGCCGTCCCATTGACTTGAGTAGACCGCTGACTAAAAGCAAACGCTAGCGATTGATAACGGTCACCAGCGAGCTACCTTGGTTCCCTTAGCAGTTAATAAAATTAACAAGGTGGCTAACAAGCCAGCTACGTGTAATTGACATTCAACAACAATATTTCTTACCTGCATAATTTTTAAAACCGAGTACAAGTCGCTTTGTCTGTTTATACAGAGTTCCAAAAGCCAAGGAGGCGAGAAAGGCTTGGCTGTGAGAAGACTAGAGAAAAAACCTTTCTCTATCCCCTCGATCCGCGCTGTGCAGTGATCATTTCTGGGAGCTGTGTGTTAACGGGACAGGGGCAAAGATGAATCTTCGTAAAGGAGTAGCCAGAGTTAACTAGCGCTTCCTTTTAACAACGTTGGTGTGACATGTTGAATTTTGATCGTAATAGTTTTAGCTAATGGTTTATTGATAAGAGGGCAAGCTAGCTGCTGGGGTAACTAAATTTGTATATTTTTTAATGGCGATTACATTAACCTGCGCATCTCTTGTCATTTATCTTTTATCTTTACTTGTAATCCACTGACTAACGCCACTTGCATTCTACATGGGGAACGATTGGCTAAGACTAAATTGAGTGGATTGATTGCTTATGCCTGGGAAGATTGAAGTGGAGGACGCTGCTCTGTGTTCTCATAATACATTTGATTGAGAGCCAGATCTGTTGTCCTGTATTTCTCTCAGCCCCTTTTTCAGGTAAAAAGATAGGAAAATATATGTTCATAGTTAATCATCAAATGGGTTATGTTGGTTTAATGTTACTGATAGACGCATACCATAGATAAGGATGCGTAAAGTATTAACAATGTCAAAATGCAATTTTATTAGCCGCGACGTAATCGCGAGCTAATGCTGACTAGCCAGTTGGTCTAACTGTAAAATAGTTGGCCGAGGTAGCCACCAACTTTAGCGGCATTGCTACCGGTGAATGTTTCAATTGATTTGAGTTGTTGCTTACATTCGCTGTACCACAAGCAAATGCCTTAATTTATGTTAACGGGTAATGGGCGTTAATTCCGTTCGCCGAAAAGGTATTAACTGGCTAGTTAACATTATGATATTTAGCTCAAATAGCCGCTAACGGCTGTACCACGAGCGAACATACCAATCAATATTAATATGTTTCATATATGTTTGTTCCGTGTTAGAAAAAGTAATCCATGGTGAAATATATTTGATAAACTGTGTGTTTACTTAGTGATATATATTCGTTATATTGGAGTTAAATTGAAAAGGAAATCACCAGTAGGCTTATGGGTCTATCACAAGCTAATTGGGTAATGGGAACATTACTGTTCGCGCCGAATGTTTGAGTGACTGAAGTGAGCGCGTGCATGTGTGTGCGTCATACTTACCGCCCCTCCAGTCTGTGTGCTTGCAAGTTTGTGCTAGTGCAAACTGTATGTATGTGGCTATGATAGCTGAAGGTGTTTGTGTAGAAGTACAATGTTTTACTGGTTACTGGCTTCTATACATCTTTTTACTGTTGTCTTCTAATCTATTTTTAATATTGTCGCACAAGGTTTGTACAATATTGTAATACCCAGTAATAAGCTGAATGTATGAAATAATACATGGGGATGTAACCTCACTATGCAAATCCTGTGGATGTTCAAATACTATATGTCTTTGTAAAATTATAATACATTTGATTGCGAGCCGGATCTGTTGTCCTGTATTTCTCTTGCCCCCTTTTTTAGGGGTACTACATTGGCATTGGCCATATGATTCAATATGAACAATTCGGTTGACGGCAAATATGCTCAACCAGGGTACAATTAAGTGAAGAAACCAGAAACTAATATGATAATGTACACGGACATTCATCGATGTTTCTTATAATGGCAAAAACTTCCAAGTAATTATCTAATTAGAGGGTCATTAAAAGCCTCGGTCACGTTAACTAAACTTTTCTGCTCGGACTTTAACGTTGACACCGAGTCAGTTTTCGATCTTCCCATCAGTAAGCGTGCCGATTTCCATCCTCCAAAAAGCATACATTTAGGGCGAAAAATGTTGCTCTGCACAGCGATACCAAAATAGCACCGACTCGCGCACAAGTATTTTTGAAAACCGAAGTCTAGTCTAGAGAGTCTAAAGTAGTTTGGCAATTTCTATACGTTGTTTTCATTGCTGTCTCATGGTCTCCAGCTTCTTCTATTCTGAAATCGTCAGTTGGTAGCAAAAGGGCCTGCGTCCAGTCAGCGATTTTTTGAGCTGGAAGCGCCCATAACCCTCTGATCTGTATAGAAAAATTCTATACAGATCAGCGCCATAACCTCATTTTCAGGGCGCTCCCTACCAGCGCTTATTATTGCGAAGTTAAAAGCACCGTCTTCTCGGCACTTCTGCAATCCGTCGTTGCAAATGTCAAGTCTCAGTACGTCGAAAGGTGTGCTAATTCAATTAAAAGACATCGCGTATAGTCAGCAAAACTGAGCCAAAGAATGTTCATTTCCCAAAAGCATAACTAAAACTGTATATAGTCGCATATGGTTCAAACCATGTAGCTACATTGCTAACAGTGCTCAGAACTATGCTTCGGGAAACGTAGCTCGCTACCTAGCCTCCGTTGCAGACATCTTATGTGGTTCGCTTCCCTCACACAATGACTTTTGCGCACTCGAACCGAGTTTTGTTTTCTAACAATCAGAGAGAAGCTCTGAAATTTCTTGAGGCAGCTGATTGTATTTGCTAATGCAGTCATGGGAGCCTGGAGGGGAAGCAAACCACATAGACGTCTACATGGAGGCTAGCTAGATAGCTATCCCAGTTAAAATAAATGGGAACCAACGCGATAACAATGCACCTCGCTACAGCTGTTGGGTTGTAGCAGTAAACATAGTATTGATGTTCTCTGAAACAAACTAACCAACTTGTTTGCAGTATTTTATTTATGTCCACTGTTTAGTGCTATTCTGTTTGTCTGCATGTATAAACAGATGGTTGTGGTCAGTACTGATGGCTCAGCCTGGCTGTGTTTTGTTGTTTCGTGTTGCTTGCATTGCGATATAATTGATGTTTGATGTTGCTGTAAAGGACTAGTTCTTGTTTACTAACATTGACGTCATATTCAGACATGCACATTAGCGTGGTTGGCAAGAACAAGTGTAAATCAATACAACAAAACGGGGAGGTGTGGCATCCTGCAGTTGTGGAACCGATTCGGTGGTCTCTGAATATGTACAAAACCTTGACAGTACCACAAAGACAAGATATTTCTCTAAGCTTAAGTACAACAAAGGTTTGTGTAGGCTACCGGATCCTAACGAGCTGGAAGGTTGGAGGAATGACCCTTCTTTGGGTCTGGGTCGGCTGGATCATCACTTGATATTCCTTGATCGAACATAAATTCTACATTTGTTGATCATCATTGAGCAGTTAAAGTAATTCACAGTAGTATGTTTACCGGAGCGATTTTAAAAGGGGGCGCCAATATATTTTGGTGGGTTTTATTTGTGATAAGGGGGTTTAGAATTTATTATTAATATTTAATATCGCGAATGCATATACTGCGCATTCCCTAGCCAGCTGGTGTGTCATCAGTAACAAGACTGCCGCCGTCACAGCTGCAGTAGACATCAAACTCTAAATTTTCTTGACTGGATGTACGCTAGTCGTTTTTACACACTCGAATGTTTCTCTGTGTACCCAAAAGTCAAGATAAGCCGAAAGTATTGATCTCAGTCCATACTGATGACGGTTGAAAACGGAATTCTTTTCAATGCTAATATCCGAACTGTCATTTACTCGCTACGGGAAAGCATAAGGAACCGATCGAATTACCCAACACAAAAAGGAAGATCATTCCCATGCTATGACCGAATAATAAAATGCGAAAACTTAGCAAAATGTCACGTTAAAATGATGGAAAATAACTTGCCACTTACCCGACAGAAAGTGAAGAATACTAACACGCGAGTGGGTCGACGGCACCCAGTTGTTTCGTCGAATTGAATTGATCCAAGCGGATTTTTTAGGTTCTTGTTCAGGAATACGAAGAAAACGTATTCCCGAGCCCTTAACGAATCGATTTGTGCAGTTAATTACGCTGCAACTAACTCGTATTATTACAGAAAGTGGAAGACAACTGTACTTCGCCTATTAAATCAATTGTAATGTTGAGGCTTTTTGCCAACCACGCTAGTCAACAAACCCACGTGACCAGGTTCGTGACATCACGAGAACTACTGCTATTACTAAACTTATGTGTTCCTGTTTCCTCTTGTTCTGTATGGCTTTTTCAGTCTTGAGAGTGCACCCAAGAAAATAAAAATTATAAAAATGTAGCCCTAATAAAATATATTTTAAAGCTATAATAACAGTAATAGTAATCAAATACAGCTAACCAAAGACTAGATTAAGAACTAGATAAAATAGATAAAAAAACAAGACAACAATCTAGCTCTCATATAATACACACTTTATGGATTATCCTATTTTAACATATACATTCTTCTCTCCAAGGTGTTGCATTTATACTATGAGAAGCAGTTGATATTGGTTATTTTTAGAAAACATTGGGCTATAATAACACTTCTATGAATATATCCTATTGTCATAGTACTATCACTGACATTAATTAGTGACACTAATGACACTATTATCATTAATATCTTCTCTTATACAGTTGAACAAATGATCCACTATCATGCTCCGTTTGGAGCACAATCTCCTCATCTTGTATGCCTTAGAATCTGGTATTTATTGCATTTTTGCTGATTATGTTTGCTGTTTGTTTTGTTTATTTTTGTGCTGTTATGTGTTTTGTCCTTTGTTGTTTTTAGGTTGTCATATTCTTATAACTTGGAAATGTTGACATTGTTTTGTCTGTTTATGAGTGTATTGTATGACTGGCGTTGTGGACCCCCTTGAAAACGAGATGGCACATCTCAAGGGGTTAATCCAAATAAAGAATTTCACTATTGCATCATTGCTTCTCTATCCCAGGATGTGTAATGTGATGGAAATCCTGTATGATACAGGTTACAAATATTATTATTAGCTATAGGTCTTCCTATGCAAAGCAGTATGCATCGATTACTGTGTGTGTGCATGTGGTTGCGTGACAGTGTGTGTATGATTGATGGAAGAATCTGAATCATTGAACTGTATTGGTGGAGGTAGAGCAGTATGTGCTCCTATGCCATTTACCTACACGCTGTAGACTAATGCTTTGATATTATTGTGGTGGCCAAGGAAAGTATTGCTGCAGTCATGTGGTGTAAATCCTGTATGATAGAAGATATCTATAGGTGTTGGAGATATTGTCCTTCAGGTTGCGGTCATAGGTCATCGCCTGTCAGTGTAAATCCTGTATAGGCTACAGGTGTTTTAAACAGATTGTAGCCTATGCTTAAAACGTATAATTCAAAACCACACAGACCCACACACTCAAATGCATGTGTTTTGCTGGGGGGTGGGGCCTCCAAGATTTTGTGCCCAGGGGCCTCTGCATTCTTAATTCGTGCCTGAGCCAGTATATAAGAAACAAAAGGAGTTCGAGGAAGATGAGATTAGGATGGGCAGAAGAAGTTTTTTAGCTTTCATGTCAATGGTCCTAAACTGTGCTTGCGAGAGAGAAAGTAAAACGGAGAGAATTAAGATGGTGGTAGATGCAGCAAGAGAGATTTTGGGTGTATTAGATGTCAAGAGGGAAGATATACAGAGAATTTTGGAAAGAGGATTTGGTGGCAGTCAGACTTTAGAAAAGAAAGGAGACAGAAAGCTTGGTGAAATATTTGAAGTAGAGGATATGTGATAGGATTAAGTAAGTTTCTTTTTTTAAGTAAAGCACATAATTAAAATACAGCACACAATTCAGTACAGTTGGTGGCGGTATGCACCAATGGAAAAAAAGTGCCACCAGCCATAAAACTAAAAGAAGAAGAAGAAGAAGAACTGAGGATCTCTTGGCTCTATTACCACCGGGAAGCCACACTCCCTCTTGGCCTGCTCTCTTCAACCGCAGGGACAGCACTTGTATTGGAATTCGCGCATCCTGGGCAATTTCATTGGGCCTACTTCCAGAGTGCTCGCAACTCTGTTCAAGTTCAGGACTGCAAATCTCATTTAACTAGCTTATGCCTGGTGCTACTGCTAGTTGATCATGGAACAACTCTGTAAAATAACTTTTCAGAATCCACAAGGACATTGCTCTGGGCGACCGACCCAGAGCAACATGCAACTCCAAGTGGACACAGTGGCTGAATCCAAATCACCACCCTCTGGACTTGCAGACTGAGCCCTCACGGACTTCAGGCGTACTTAAGTGACATCTTCACCGTCATCACGTAAAGTCTGCAAGAGCGGGAGTCTGCAGCATTATAAAAAGCTGAGTCTGTTTCACTCGTTTCAGTGCAAATGCATATTGATCACCTCTATAGCGTATATTTCTGTATCATGATGTTGAATTTTATATCTGGCCAACGTTATTCAAGTAACATTTTAATATTATAAATTTATAACAAGTTTATGTGGTTTTGTGTGTGTGTGAATGTGCTTTTTTTCTGTCAGCAATTTGGAAAAATTAAAACGTCACGTCCATATTACAATGGATTGTGGGTAATTACATTAGTGAAGTCTGCCGAAGTCTGCACCCCAAGCGGACTCTCTGGAAGTCCGCAGAAAGTCTGCTTGAGGCCCCTTGTGGACTGGATCAATTGTGGATTTGGAAAGCCCTCAGCACTCCCGGACTTCCCTTGAACGCACCCGCAAAGTCCGCGAGTCTGCAAGTGCGGTGAAGTGCGGACATTTAGATGCAGCCAGTACTTTGGATCTGCGCACTCCGCTGGACATCCACGCTAGAACCGCACTGTTCAATGGACCCAGAGAGGAATCCCAAGCTATGAACTTCAGTAAGACCAACTGAACATTCCAGGCGGTTCAGCGGTTTCTACCGCGTTTCAGTTTATCGCATTGTGTCTGTTTTTATATATTATGAAGTTAAATAGCCATTGATTGTTTATCTTTACATCCATAATCTTTCTCCCATTGGCTAACTTTCTGACGCTGCAATAAACTAACACACATGCTGTAGTATGGATGATAACTCGATTGGTAATACAAATTGCATATGAGCTGAAGCAAACTCTTCTTGCAATTCGTTGAAGCTAAATTGAGTTATCCCACCGCGCATCGGCCCACCTATACATTTAGAAACACTGCCCCTTTTATGCGAAGGAGCTCCTGACGAGATTGGGAAAACCTGGATTGATTTACCAAGTTGGTACCTACCGTGGTGTGACCACTTACCGTGATTGTGGATATTGGGCTGGTGAACCCAGATAACAAGAAGATATCTTTAGTATGATGACCTTGATTCATTGTACGGCCTCTGGTCTGTTACCAGGATTATTTTACACAGGCATTACCGAGGGGCTGATTGCAGATCGAAGCCTATGCAGTTTCTGAAAGAATAGTGTCACCATTTACCTAATTTTGACTTATCGGCCACTTTATTTGGCACATCTGTTTAACACTAGATAGGACCTTCTTTTGCCACTTGAACCACCTGAATTTTTATGGTGTTAATTCAGCAAAGTGCTGGAGACATTCCGTAGTCATTCCCTGGAATGCTAGTCATTTCATGGAAACTTGGGTTCATAATGACTTGATAGCATCACAAAAAGTCTGTATACAACCCCAGGCAAAAATGATGAAATCAGCACACTGAAAGGATGTTCATCCAGCTTTTTTACTTCATAGCAAATAAATCTCAAATATGACTCAAACAATTTTTGTTCAATAGCTGAATGGTCTGGCTTCATGAAACACACATCAAAGAAATTAGATTAAATCATTTTAATTAATGGCATATCTTTTCCAGATAAATTTGAGGAAAGAAATATGGAATAACCTTGTAAAAAGTAATACCAACACAAATCTGAATGTGCAAATTAGTCTGCAGTTAAAAGACACTGCTTCCAGAATGAAGTGTCAGACTTGTGAGGTTAGACCACGGAAGATGTCAAAGAGTCAGGACAGAAAACTTGAAGCAATATGCCTTGAAAATAGAAAATGCAGAACAAACACATGACAAACAAATGGGCAGAAACAGGAGTCAAAGTTTGCGACAGAACTGTCAGAAATCTGCTGAATGAAATGGGATTTACATCAGAAAAGCCACAAGAAAACCAGCACTAACACCTAAACAGAAGAAAGCAAGGTTACGCTGGGCTAAAGAGAAACACTCATGAAGTGCGGATGATTGGATGAAAATGATATTCAGGGATGAATTACGAATCTGCATTGGCCAATGTGACGATGCTGGAACTTTTATCTAAAGTCATTCCAATGCGACATATGAGGATGACTGCCAGAAGAAAACAAGACAGTTTCCCCATTCATTTATGATTTGGGGTTGCATGTCAGGTAAAAGATCAGGGGAGATGGCAATCATTGCCTCTACAATCAATGCACTGGTGTACATTGGAATTTTGGACCATTTTCTCATTCCAGCAGTAAATTTATGGTGGAAATTAAGAAAAAAAAGATCCATGACAAGGAGATTCATTAGTAATGTCCATGCCTCAAGGAATTCAGCACATCACAAAAGCTTGAGGAGCAAAAAAGTACAAATTCTGATTTTTTTGTTAACGATTTTATAATTTTTCTCCTCAACATTGGGTGATTCCCTATTTTTTTTCCTCAACTTGATCTGGAAAATGTTATCCATTTATTCAAATAATTTAATCTAATTTATTTGGGGTGTGTTTCATGAAGCCAGACCGTTCAGCTATTGACCAATGTTTTTTGTGTCATATCTGTGATTTGATTATTTGTTATGAAATAGAAAATCTGGATGAATGTCTTCTCAGTGCAGTGATTCCATAATCTTTACCAGGGGTTGGTTTTGTCAAAACTGATTAAAACTGTTAATCTCCCTTCGAAAGTCATTGGAAAAGTGCTTACTTGGATGGAAATCTGAGTCTTTGCCGGCCATTTTGGCACAGTGTTCATTGTCACTTATGTGGAATCAGTTTGAGATGATGCCTGCTTTGTAACCAGATGCACTATCCGAGAAGTATCCATTTGACCACGCTAAGTAAGCATTCAGAAAGGGACACACAAGCATCAGCAATGTTTATTTAAGCATTATGTTTTGCAACATTTCAGCACTCCCTTAAGGCTATATTGTGTAATACTGTCTCTTTTCAAATCAAGTGTGGGGATCTTGCATCATTCACTCACACGCTCATACCTATGGGACAGTTCAGCTATGTCGAAATCTGCTCACCCACTGACTTTGATCCTGGAAGCCACTGGCTGGCGATTGACTGCTCAGCTTCGTTTGTAACACTTGTACTGAACTTTGCTATACTGATCCAGGGCTCAATCTCCGCCTCTTCCTCAGGGGTTCTGTCCCCTTTACTTCCATGCAAGCGGTCAATAAACGACCTGTTGGTTTGTACACTGCCTCTGCACTTGATTCCTGGTCTGGAACATAACAATAATGGCATTGCTCAGGATTTTATTATTTATTATTATTATTCATTATTAATTATCAGGCCTAGAGCAGAACATATTGAAAGCTGCCCACCCCTGCTCCAAATATTGTGTATTGTGCCTCCTCCCCCCCCCCACACACACACACACACACACACACACACACAAACACACATCTGTGGCTCCACCTGCAGCAATGAACCATTAGCAAAATAAAATAAAATTGTCCTAAATGTGCAGATGAATCTCTTCTTATCAACTGGCCATTGGCTAATGGAAGTCCAAGCTAAAGGTCTAAGCTCTGGCTAACATATTTCAATGCCTTGTACTTCACTCACATAATAACCGTTTCATTGCGTTGCAAGATAGTCCTCATGATGACCCTGACATTGATGACTCTCAAGCCATTAGACACCACCATAATGGATTTTAATGGAGGACCTGTTGTAATACGCGCAATGAATTGCAATAATTGTTTGAACCCTCAGAAATCTTTAGCTTTTTACTTAAAAGCATGGAAGCATGCTCAGTGGCATCAGTTTATTGCATGTTTTGGTAGAATCATTTCTATGAAATAGAACAGTAAGATGATGAGAAATACTGAGACAGAATCTCATAGCACAATACAGCATTAGAAATGCATGTTATCTACTGGGAAGACAAAAGAAAGAAAAATAATTTTTTTCGAGCTACTGAGTGTTCTTCATTTTCCTTTGGGGTAAATTGCCATTTTAATGCCTACATTTATATTTTAGATTGATATTGAGGTACAGGTATGCTGGTTTCTAGGTAGTGATTTCCCACTGCCCGACACAAGCAGTTGAAATTGAGAAAATAAAAAACAAATGTTCCCGCTGGTGTCTGATTTGAAAAATACACCAAAAATTAAGAGCAATTTTCAATACTAAACGTAACAAAGTGCCAAATGATGTGTTACAGTACTTCCATCAAAACAGATTGAGTAACTAAATGAAGAGATAACTGCTCATGTGTTAGATAATGATCATTGTTTCAGAGCAGTGTCTAACAAATTAAAAATTTCATTTTATCATTTTGTTCATTTATTAACAAGAGTTAGCAAATTGTTAGATGCGATTACTTTCTTGCTTCCAGCCGTTGTAAAATCTTGTAATTTCGACAATAAGATCTTTAATTTGTAGTCCCTGCTGGAAAATGGCAACGAGTGACATTTTCAAGGTCACTCAGTGTAACAACATGCATTTCCCTCTTTGAGCTCTTTCCCCAGGACTGAAATTCTTCATTCTCTTTTCTTTGCTGCGCTGTTGTCCCACCACACTCACCTGAAATTTACCACCAAGGCCAGTTGTTCAATAGAAAGGAGGAAAACCAGTTCCCGACAAAGATTATGTCACGCAACATGCTCTTACATCCACCCAATTTTAGCTGTCCACAGTTCCTGACAAAGATCATGTCATGCAACATGCTCTTACATCCACCCAGTTTTAGCTTTCCACAGTTCCCGACAAAGATTATGTCACGCAACATGCTCTTACATCCACCCAATTTTAGCTGTCCACAGTTCCCGACAAAGATTATGTCATGCAACATGCTCTTACATCCACCCAATTTTAGCTGTTCACTACAAACCAAGGCCACATTTCAACGCTGGCAACATTGATCTAAAATTTCCCTTCTCATTTTCATCAAAATCTCAGGAGTGAACTCAAATGTCACAATTTGGTACCACACAAATACAAATAGTGTAAAATATTTTTTTTTACTGGCCAGTTTTACATGTGCCATTACTTTGTTTAACAATTAACTAGCTACACGTTTTGATTCAATTCTTTCCATTTACTGTAATCTTTTTTTCTGGCTAAACAAAAGGTGTAATCCTATGTTCCCATTGACAGGTTTCATAATGATCCCCCGCCACAACAAAGTTGACGCGGGGTATTGAAACGGGCTCCGTCCGTCCATCCGTGTGTGTTTGCGTCTGTCCTGATCAGTGGTAGACTTCATTTCCGGAGCAGAACTCTGAAAGTATGAAAGTTATTGCCTTGAAACTTAGCATTCATGATCTCAAGGGCATATAGTCATGCCTTTTCATACTAGACAGTTTGACAAATTTTATTTTTTCCAGTTACCATGGAAACAAATTGAGACTGAGTGTCTCATGTAATGTGGAAGGGGTAGGCTACCTTTCCAGAGCAGAACTCAGAAAGTATCTACAATATTGTTTTGAAGCCTGGCATGCATCTTCTCCAGGGGAAGTAATTGAGCCTTTTGATAGTAGGAAATTTGACAAATTTAATTTTTTCCAATTATCATGGAAATAAGTTGGGACTTAGTCTCTCACGTAACTGATAAGGGTAGGCCTTGTTTCCGGAGCAGAACATGGAAAGTATCCAAGATATTGTCTTGAAACGTGGTATGCATGTTCTCTAGGGGATGTAGTTGTGCCTTTTGATGCAAGGGAATTTGGCAAATTTTATTTATTTTTTTTTTTTTCTGGTTACCACTGAAACAAATTAGTCATTAAGTGGTGGGGGATACAGATGACTGTCCTGTTTTAATTCAATGCAATGACAATAATTTGATGCAATAATTCAATTTTTATTAAATTCAGTGGCAACTTTTGTACTTAGTTAGGGCCATTTTAGTGGGTCAATGTGGATTGATTGAATTTTTTTTATTTCTTAATTTATTTTTTGTGGGGATAAATAATTTAAGGAATAAGTTAAAACAAAGTAGGCAAAACTACAAATCTGAGGTATCTTTTGAAAATTTGCTCTCAAGATTTCTATGGTATTAAAGTTACGAGCCCTGCCCTTTTTTATCCTCTTAATTGTTATGAAAGTAATGTAAGACGCTCTGCCCCATTTTTATGAAATACTGAGAATTGTCCATTCAATGGACTCAATCATGAATACCAGCTTTGAGAAGCTCAGAATGTGTCACAACCCTTGTGTTAATTCCTTTTCTGTCTCCTCCTATCCAGCATCTTGCATGTCTATTAGAAGTATTGTCTTGTTTGATTGGTTTACATTCCAAGTGCTTTCTTCACTAGCTGGGTTCTATTCATGTTTACCTTCTTTTATGTGTGAGTGTCAGTGCATTTATTTTGCATACATGCCAACTCTACTGCTTTCAGCGCATTTCATTCTGAAAAAAATTCCCCAAAAGCGGTAGTCTACCGCCATAAGCGGTAGCGTTGGCTTGTATGATTTTGAGTTTGCTAGTTGCTGGATTGTCACGCTATTGTGACAATCTGTCAGTCCTGAATACATTAGGCTGTTGTACAAGTTGTGTACACTTAGCAAAATGAAGATAAATCAGAAACCAAGTACTATTCACCCAGCTAGAAGGGAACGTTCTGCGAACTTTACCTAACGTTCCCTAAAGGTTCTCTGGAGGTGAAGAACGTCCCGAACCTTTAGAGAACATTGGGAACGTTCCTAAAATGTCCTCTTTAGGTTATGAAAGTGCAACAGTTCAAAGCAACTAAACTAACTTTAAGGGAATGTCCCATTTTGGTTATTTTGCGGTGACACTGTAACGTTAGAAAGAAAAACATTTGGGACATAATCAGAACACTCCCATTTAGTTCCCGTTTGGGGATATGATAACGTTCCCTTGAGGACTTTAGGGAAACCTTCTATTTTGGTTATCTTTTGGTGACACTGTAACGTTATAAAGACAACATTTGGGACGTACTGACAACGTTCCCATTTGGTTCCTTGTCGGTGACATGATAGCGTTCCCTTGGGTACTTACGGGGAAGGTTCTATTTTGGTAATATTTTGGTGACACTAACGTTATAAAGAAAGCATTTGGGACTTACTGACAACGTTCCCATTCGGTTCCTTGTTTGTGAACTTGGAAACTTACGGGGAACGTTCTTAATTTGGGGGAAATCATAACCAAAGATTATAGAGCGCTACGCTAGAACTCTGGAATCTTTGATCATAACGATACTTAAGCCAGCTTCGCAATAAACTGGTGTCTTTATGTGAATTTATATATGCACATTACTGTAAATAAAACCTGATTATTCTACCATCCATCTGTATTGCACATCAAAGATATATCTTAGCCAACTCTTGCCCAGTGATTCATTTGCAAGAAAGTTGTACCAGAAAGGACAAAATAAACAAAGACACATGCAGGGGCTAGAGTGCAAGTCTAAATGTGTTGTTAAATGGGATGCCGACTGAGACGTGCACGCCCCGTCTTTTCTGTGAATTGAGCTTTCCATTTGAGTCTGACTTACAGACCAGCATGATTTTCATAAAGGCTAATATATTTACACAGATTTGTGGTGCAAGTTTATGATAGGATGCCACGTGCAATATGTCACCATCTGGATTAAATCTGATGTCATGGCGAAATCCAGTGAGCGCTGCGAATGTGACTAACAGTGTTCGGTCTCATCTTTGTATCGTTAACTAGTTAACGTTAACAATATGATGATGATGATGATGATGATAGCCTAATAATAATGAGCAGGAATATATAATCTTATTCAAGATTTTTTATTTATTTATTTTTCATTTTTATGAACGGTTTGAAGAAAAACTTTGTCTTCGCGTCGCCTAATCTAACAGATTCAAACGTTATCTTGTCTCGCGCTATAAAAATATAAAAATAGGTACTCCAGGGAGATTGTAGTAGTCGCGGGTTGAAGACTGCGGAGAGACAGCTCCATGGAGAGAAACTGAGAATTTAGCGAGGATTTCGATATTTTATTTTCATAATTTTTATAATCAATTTAGGTGATTAGAGGATAATTTATAGCCTAGGTGTCATTGAATCCATTTCTCTTTGATTAGTTTCGAATGAGTGACATTGGTAATAGTTATAACAGGGGAGAGCCTTATTCTTTTAGACTGCCAAAACCCTGGGCAGAGCACCTCAGTGGAGAAGGAGTAGGCAGCACAGGATTTACAAATAAAGACTATTTATTTTCTTTAAAATAAAGAAGGAACCATTGTAAATCGCTCAGTTTTACAGCCTCAATGAAAAATCACAGTGAACACTTTGATTAAATTAATTAACACATAAGTAAAAGAAAACCAACATACAATAAAACAACCCTAAATACAATCTAATACCCACACTGTTCACAAAACACCCATCAACAAAGGTCTTATGATAAAACAGCAATACTGAAGGTTCTCTTTAAAAGCCCATAAGAAAATAAATAGTCTTTATTTGTAAATCCTGTGTTGCCTACTCCTTCTCCACTGAGGTGCTCTGCCCAGGGTTTTGGTTGTCTAAAAGAATAAGGGCTCTCCCCTGTTACATAGTGAAGGTGGTGTCTCTTTTAGTTTACTTCTACTGTAGCTATAATTATTTCATAGCGTTGGGAATAGGACATTTAAGTATAGAATGGAATAGCATGGAAAGTTATTTCATTACGGTTTAGATTAGTGTTGGTGCCATCGCAACACTCAGTAAAGGTAAGTAAAATTATCAAACGTTATAGAAAAGTTTAGTTGTACTGTTGAACTGTTAGCTAAGTTAGCCACCATTTGTCTGACAAGCTAGAGTCAGTATAATACTGGTCTGGCGCTGCTGTGACAACGGCCATAATGGTATACAAGTTACTGTTATGCGGTGGATGTTAACAATTTCCACTGGAGCACTTCAGTGCAGTTCAGAAGTCCAGAACTATCCACTGCTGGCCTTAACTCATTCCTTAAGGAATACTTTTATATAAATTGTTGCGTTTGTACGGAATACTTTTCCCGAAAATTACACAATATAAAGTACTGGTGGCCCACGACTGTGAACGTCAACTGATTTCATGTTTTCATCAGACAGCGAATGGTCATCCACGCCGCTGGTACCGGCTTACCGTACACTCTAAGAAAAAAAGGTTCGTGAAGGGTGCTCATTGGTTCTTTAAATGCAATGACATAGCCATTCTTTGCCCAATTTGTTTTTGTGATTTTGGGGCATTTTACTCAAATTTTGAAATTATTTTGCGCAGAATCTGACGAATACTCAAAATATTCAAAGTATGTAACAGATAGGCAAAATTTCCCTATGTCATTGCATTTCTAATGAAGTAAAGTACCTGCAGCCCAAATTTCATTGATTTTCAATGATAAATAAGTTGGCTGCCACAAACGTTAGAAACGTGGAAAAAGTAGGAAATCAATGGAAAATGCATTAGACCGCATTGAAAAGTTGAGTTCAGTCTTAGTCTGTGGCTTACACCCATTTCAGACTGTATTATCTGATTATTCAAATGTTTATCACTTTCCTTGTTAGGAAGAGGTCAGGGGAACACCAGATGCAGGATCCAAAGTGTTTATTAAAACACAAAACACTAGGAGAAAATGGGCACACAGGCCAGAGACAAAACACCGTGCACATGCACTGAACGATTGGGAAAACTAAGGTACACTGCCAAAGGCAGGGGGAAACAGAAATACTCACTCCAAGAGTGGATAAACTAGAAAAACAAAAACTGAACCTAACTACACTGACGGAAAACACTGGGAGACTTGACAACGGGGAGACAAGACGAGGGCGCAGCAAAAACAAGACTCGGAAAATAGCACAAGGAAATACTCGGGAAGGCACAGGAGCTGAGATTTCACAGTGCAGAGTCTAGCAAAGTTCCGTCCGACGTCTTCTTTCTCCTGCCCACAGATATAGACACGGGAGGAGGCGGGGACTCGGAACGCAATCTCGAATGGAAACAGAAACACCTGGGATTAATGAAACAATTACGGGAGAACCGGGTTTAACAATAATGACTCGAGACAAGACGCTGAGACGATCAATCAAACTAGATGGTTTAGATTGAGGTAATCTAAACGTGACAAGTATAAAGCACCACGAGAGAAGCAAAGGAAAGCATAGCTTTAAACGCAGTTAATCAGGGAAAGCTTAGGCAGGAATTAGAAAAGCTAGAAACGCTCGCACACGCTAATGAATTAATTAAGGTTAATACTACGTGACGAAATATTTACAATCACCCTCAAATAAGTGCTAGTTAGTACGGTTAGTAATTATCCTATCAGAGAACGCATTCACTCAGAGTTTAGCGAGACCCAGAATCAAGCAAAGGTGGAAGCAATGAATGAAATACCACAGCGAAACCGAAAGAGGAAAAGTGATTGGACAACGAGACGCAGGCATGCAGAAGGCTGTCACACGACATCACTGGAGTATGGGCAAAGAGAGAATCGAACATCAGACGGCGGGAATGAAAGCTGAAAAATTAAACGAAAGTAAAGCACAAGCACAAATAAGCGCAAAGACAACACACATGAGGCAGAACCATAACATTCCTAAAGTGAAAAGCATAAATTTCATCATCACAGTTGCTTTTAAATCATGATTTTATGGCAAAATTCAGTTTTTAATCCTTGTTGCAATTAGTTATTATTAAAGGTGGGTTATTATAGAATATTTTTATTAAAAAAAATTTTTGGAAAAAGAATCAAATTTTGCCCATTTAACCCCAGATCACCCCTTAAAAAGGGGCTTGCAGTCACCCTCTACGGAGGTGTGCGTGGTAACCCCTAATAAGGGTGCTCATCTGCACCTTTTAGGGTTCTTGCGTTAACCCCTTATAGAGGTGCTCGTTAGCACCTTTTTAAAAGATGCCTGCAGTCTCCCTCTACAAAGGTGCGCGTAGTCACCCCTAGTAAGGGTCCTCATCTGCACCCATTAGGGTTCTTGTGTTCACCCCATGCAAGTGCTCATTAATGCCATTTTGGGGTGCTTATTTTCACCCCTTTTTAGGGTGTTCATGAGCACCGTTTAGGGTGCATGTGTCCACCCCTTCTTAGGGTGCTCGTGAGCTCCTGCTCATGAGCTCCTTTCAAAAAAAGGTGCTGCTATTGTAGCAAATGTGCACACCCGTAAAAGGTGCTGAAACGAACCTTTTTTTCTTAGTGTAGGGAATGGTAGAATTTGCTGCGCCATTGGCAGCGGCTTGCCGTAGGGAATGAGTTAAGCAGCATCGCTCGCACAAGTACTGTCCAACCTGTATTGCATTATGAACTGCTAAGTCAAACAGCGACCTTGCGCTTTCTTTATAAGCCTCATTGTGCACAAATGCGGATGTTAAGGAACCGTGACATTTTAAATCAGTCAGTTTGTGTCTTGCCTGATTTCCTGTGACTATCTAATTAAAGAGAAGAAAAGAGGCCAAAAAAAGGAAGTGGCTATTTGCCCGGCAGCGGGGTGAATTGGGGGAAAGAGATCAGCTCTCCGCCCTGCAGCGGGGCGGACAAGAGAAGCAGTTCAGCTATTTGCACCACGGCGGGCCGGATAAGAGAAGCACTTCTGCTATTTGCCCCACAGCTGGGCCAATAAGTGATTTCATTTTATTATCCGCCCCACTCCTTTAACTTTTGCACTGAAGTGCTGCCGGCCGAATAGCCTCTTCTAAAGAAAAAACAAGGCATTCCTAAACACAGCAAAATATTTAATATTTTGAATGCATAAATTCAATCTCATTATCATAGAAATGAATCCCTATTGTCTCATGAAGTGGTATTGAACAAGCTTTGAACATTGTTCTACAGGGCCTAACTGTGTGCATATGGTTATGGATTTCTTTACAGCAACAAACTCTGGCGTACTATATCAAACTTTAGTAATTGTACCTTTTTCAAGTTTTTAGGCCAGCCGACAGCCGAGTGGAGGAATGAGGCTTGTGACTGCTGCAACACAAGCGCACAGGAATTAGCCCTAACCTGCATATTTACATAACACGCCTACATACATATATGCACTAATTAAATTATTTTCCAAATAATTGAGCTTTCTGTTCCATCTTGTTTGTCTGTCCTTTCATCAATGAATCAATCAATGAAATGTTGGTATAAGGTTTTCCAAAGGTAAGTTATAATGTAAAGGTTAGGGGAACGTTGTAGAAATAACCTAGAGGGAACGTTCTTTCTTGATGGTTCCCAAAACGTTCCCAGAACGTCCCGAAAGTTCCTTAAAAGTTCCCCAAAAAACCTCCCTACACGCTAAAGGAACTCCACAAAAAGATGAGGGGAGAACGTTTTTTTTTTTTTACAACTTATAGGGAACGTCCTTTCCACCAACGGGGGAACGTGAAATTTCCAGCTGGGCAAGTATTTATTTCATGTAATATTGGATCACATAAATGAAAATAAGTAAACAGATAACAATATATAGCAAACACAAAAATTATAATGTCATATTGAGAGAAAAAAACTCAATATCTAGTGTAGCCACCCTTTGCTTTGATTACAGCATTTATCCTTTCAGGCAAAGTTTCACATATTTTATTTACTAACTCAGTAAACCATTCCATATGGTCATTCCGAAGAGATTCTTTCAGTGTTACAGAAGATTTGCTCAATCGGATTAAGGTCTGAATTTTGAGCAGGGCAAGTCAAAACTTTTATGTCACCAGATGTTTCTTTCCAACTGAGATAATTCTTGTACAATTTAAGTGTGTTTTGGGTCATTATCTTGCTGAAAATAAAATCCCCGACCGATCAGTCTTTTTTCTGGGTTTGTAATTGAGGTTTAAAGATTTCAAATTTAAAGCTGTTTTTCATGGGTGCTTGAGATATTTTTTCCACCCTTCTGTATTTCTCAATCTTCAAGTTAAAGGATGCCTTCATTATCCACGGTATGCTTCCATACCTCCTTGCTATTCACCATGGTAATGGAATTAGTCATAAGAGCATCAGAGTCGGTTGTAGGAGGCCTGCGGCTACCTCCAGTCTTGGCCTATATGGATGGGATGATCAACCTGACTGCAACCTTTGCAGGCACAAAAAATGATAGCTAGAAAAGCTTCGCTCAAACATGGCCGGGTCATGGATGAAGTTCAAACCTTGCAAATCCAGGAGCATCTCAATTACCATTGGAAAGCTTGCCAACCAGATACTTTATATTAAAGCCCAACGCCTGCTTGTGGTAATGAGGGCATAACGGGATTTACTACATAATTAAAAACATTTGGTAATTTACTAATATATAATAAGCAAAACTCGTCAATATTATCACACCTTTTACCTTTTGAGGTATCCACTCTTGACCAAGATATTGTGGTAGGCAAAATATCAAGTGTTTGTCTTAAGGTAGAATACTGCTTAAGCATGAAAATCTTTATTTCATCACTTACATCAAATTGCTTTATTGATATGAGAAGCAAACATTCAAATTAGCAGAGATGGAGGTGATTTGCATAAATTATGCAAATTAGGTGTCCAAGATGGCTGCCGCAAAGGGGCATATCATGACAATTTCAAAACACCATACCTCAGTAACTAATGGACATATCAACTTCTTATTTTGCACACAGGTTGCCTGATCCAGCATCTATGGGCTAAACCTCTTAAAGTTGGATACTTCAACAAAATGCAAAGGTTTTTTGAAATTTATCTCCTGACTTGAAAATTCTCTACCTCATTATATATTCAGCACCCCCTGAAATTAAAGGAGTTCCAAAAGGGCCATATTTTTAGGTTCAGGACAACCATCATGCTGTAAACTGTTTACGTTCCGAACTTCATTAAAATCGGACCAGCGGTTTTTGAGAAATGGCGCGTGAAAAATGTGGAAATGGTAATGGTATTTTTATAGCAGTAATCTACCTTAATTAATGCATTTTAACCACAAGGTTCACTTTCTTATATTTACTTCCCCTCCCTAAAACATATTAGCACTCCAGGATTATGATCACAAAACCTGGTTGTTACGCATCTGGGGTTCCTCATTTGTTTTTATTTGATTTTCTTAAGGTAACCGGTGGATGCAAGGCAAATCACACTTTAGATAAGGCATCAACTTTCCTTGTTGTATAAACCCACTTTACCACTTCCTAGACCTTCTTTGGTTTACACATTATTGCTTAAAAAGTTTACTGGTTATAGCTGGTGATTTTCATGAAGAGCCATGACTTATTTTCCTGCACTTACTTGACTCATTAGGGCTCTAGCTCATCTCATTATATCTATGGTAATGGAGGTGTCTTTCCATGGGCATCCTTACATGGTAATGTGTACCTGTAAGTCCTTTTAATCACTTGTCACACAGCCAAATTACTATTAGTTGCACCCACAGTAATTGATGTGTTTTTTTCCAGGAGGCATGATGCATTTTGTTGCCTTGGATTGGCTATGTACACACCAGAAAAATATTCAAAATAAACATACAACTGCTTGTAAAAACAGTAAAGTTTTTACAAGCAGTTTTATGTTTATTTTGAATATTTTTATTATTCTGCAGTATTTGCCTTTACTTTGGTATAGAGAAAGTAGTGTTCTAACCCTATTTTCACTGGTGGTCATTTGATGCATTGGGAAAACCTCCAGGGAACATAATGAGAAGCAGACCTGTCTAAGTTGGTTAGAAGCCAGATAAGGTGACCGATTGGCCATTTCAAATGTGAGGTACATTGCCCGATGTTTCATGATAATACAACCTCTTTTACAGAAAAGTTGGGACGTTGTGTAAAACATAAATAAAAACAGACAGCAATGATTGGCAAATCATTTAAACTCTGTAATAAATTGAAAATAGTGCAAAGACAACATATCAAATGTTGAAACTGAGAAATTTTATTGTTTTTGAAAAATATTTGCTCATTTTGCATTTGATACTAGTAACACGTTTCAAAAAATTTGCAATGAGGCCATGTCTACCACTGTGTTAAATCATCTCCTTTCACAACACCCTGTGAGTGTTTTGGAACTGAGGAGACCAATTACTGTAGTTTTGAAAGCAAAATGTTTTCTTTTTCTTGCTTGATTTTACATTTCAGCTTCTCAACACTTTCGCAGACTCTTTTGACACATTTGTGCACCAAATTTTTCATTGGGCCACCTGTCTGGACTGCAGGCAGGCCAGTTTAGCACCTGGACTCTAACTATGGACCCATAATGTTGTAATGCGCAGAATGTGGTTTGGCACTCTCTTGCTGAACTAAGCAAAGCCTTACCAGAAAAGATGCCTGGATGGCTGTATATGTTGCTCCAAAACCTGTATATATTGTTCAGCATTATTGCTGTCAAGACAGATGTGCAAGTTACCCGTGCCATGTGCACTAATGCACCCCCATACCATCATGGATGCTGGCTTTTGAACAGTGTGCTGATAAAAAGCCGGATGTTCCCTCTCCTTCTCAGCGTAGAGGACGTGGCAGCCTTGATTTCCAAAAAAAAAATTCAGATTTTGATTTTTGTACTTTCTCTCAGGCCATCTAAAATGAGTGTAGGCCCAGAGAAGGCGGCAGTGTTTCTGGATCTTGTTTATTTATGGATGTTTTATTTGCATAGTAAAGTTTTAACTTGCATCTGTGGATGCGGTAACAAATTCTGCTCACTAAGAATGGCTCTCAGAAGTGTCCCTGAGCCCATGCATTGATTTCCACTGCAGAATCCTGTTTGTTTTTAATGTAGTGCCACCTGAGGGCCTGAGGATCATGGTCATTCAGTATTGTTTTTTGGCCTTGTCCCTTGCATACAGAGATTTCTCTGGATTCTGTGAATAATTTAATGATCTTACTTGCAATTTCATTCTTAAATAGTTGAACAATTTTTTCATGCAGCCTGTCACAGAGTGGTGAAGCCCTCACTATCTTCATTAACCGGCTGTTTCACTACTTTGGGTTTTTGCTACTGCTCACTGTATGTCCAACTCCATTCACTGTGAAAATCAAACAAAGATCAGATTGAAGATCGCTCAGTATTTCTTTGAAGTAAATAAATTGTAACACATCAGCTTCAGTTTTGACAAATTGTATATTTGGTTTTCTAGAGCCAGTCAATGGCTAATTTCCCTGAAATACTTTTCCGCAGTGGATCTCTCTGGACGAAAAAGACTACATCGAATCATGTCAATCAATCAATTTAGGATGGCTGGGAGAGCTTCTAAGTAAACTTTTTTACCAGGATTCATTATGAGCACAAGTGAAGCCAAAAATTGGATAAGTACACGGACTTGGGTGCACGAGTGTTTGTAGCCGATTCGATCTTTGTTTGATTGTCCATCTTGAGGTCAGGCCCCGAAAAAATATTCTCAGCTGTAATGTGAATTGGTTTTTTTTTTAGTTTAGTAATATTTTAGTACTTTTGATTCTTAAGTAATATTTATGTTCTTAACTTGCATTTATCTATAGTAGCGAACAAACTTGGACATAGTAGCGAAAGTACAGTGTGCAGTAGCGAAAGTACAGTAGCGAAAAGCAAAAGTAGTGAAACCACCGTAATCCACCATCTTCTGAAAGACTCAGCCTCTCTGAGATAATCTTTCCATGCCCATTCATGACACTGACTCGTTGCCAATTAATCTAATTAGCTGTGTGATGCTCTACCAGATGCATTTTTTAGCATTATAAAACATTACCAATCTTTTGATGCTCCCTGTCCAAACCTTATGAAACAAGTTGCTGGCATCAAATTCAAAAATGAGCAAATATTTTTGAAGAAACAATAAATTTCTCAGTTTCAACATTTTATATATTGTCTTTGAACTATTTTCGATTAGGGTTTTAAATGATGTGCAATCATTGCATTCTGTTTTTATTTACATTTTACACAGTGTCCCAATTTTTCTGGAAATGGGTTTGTAATATGTTTTATTTATGCCTAATTGTTTGCACAGGGGCTCAAGAGGTCATTTGGAATCCAGCGCTGTGTTGGATAGTGCTAGGACATTTTAAAATGAAGTTGTCAGGCTTGAACTGTAAATATTAGATATCTGTTTATTTAGACCAATAGAATGTTCCAAACGTTTGTCTTTTTTTTGTGCAAGATTCTACAACTTTTCTTGTCTTTCCATTTCCCTGTCCCAGTTGGTATGGAACATGTTGCAGTAATCAAATTCAGAATTCATAAATGTGTACAAAAATCAATACTGCTGATAAGGTGAAACATATGGTGAAAATATTTGCTTTGAAATCAAAACAAAAAAGGTTCACTGACCATGAAATCAAAACAAAAACGGCTCTCTGACCATGAATCAAGGTTTTGCCATAGCAATCCCAGTCCCCTGACCGACACCTAATAGAAAACCTGTGGCACAAAAAGACAGTAGACAAGAGGAGAGCCCACAAACATGGAATGCAAAATTTTAAGGATCTGGAGACATTCTATATAGAGAAATTATTTCACGGATACCTTGCCATGTCCTCTCCAACCTCATTACAGACTTTCAGAGAAGACTGTCATCTTGGCAAAAGGAGGTTACACAAAGTATTCAATAAAGGGGATCCAATAATTGTGGCAAGTATATTTTTGAGAAAAATATATATTTTATTTCAATTATAGGTTTTTTTTATATTTTTGAAATACAAACCGCAATTCCAATGAAGTTGGGATGTTGTGTAAAACGTGAATAAAAACAGAATGCAATGATTTGCAAATCTCATCAACCCACATTTTATTCACAATAGAACACAGACAACATATCAGATGTTGAAAGTGAGACATCATACCATTTCATGAAAACTACTGGCTGATTTTGAATTTGATGGCAGCAACGCATCTCAAAAAAGTTGGGACAGGGGCAACAAAAGGCTGGAAAAGTAAAAGGTACTAATAATAAACAGCTGGAGGAGCATTTTACAACTAATTAGGTTAATCGGCAACAGGTCAGTAACATGACTGGGGATAAAAAGAGCATTTTAGAGAGGCAGAGTCTCTCAGAAGTAAAGATGGGCAGAGGCTCAACAACCTGCGAAAAACTGAGTCTAAATATTGTGGGACAATTTCAGAAAAATATTCTTCAATGTAAAATTGCGAAGACTTTGAATATCCCACCATCTACAGTACATATTATTATCAAAAGATTCAGAAAATCTGGAGAAATCTCTGTGCGCAAGGGACAAGGCCGACGGTCAATATTGGATGCTCGTGATCTTCGGGCTCTCAGGCGGCACTACATTAAAAACAGGCATAATTCTGCACTGTAATTCACTGCAAGGGCTCAAGAGCACTTCCAAAAGTCATTTTCTGTGAACACAGTGTGCCGTGCAATGTACTAATGCAAGCTAAAGGTATATCATGCAAAGGAGAAGCCATATGTGAACATGATCCAGAAATTCTGCCGTCTTCTCTGTGCTAAAGCTCATTTAAAATTGACTGAGGCAAAATGGAGAACTGTTCTGTGATCAGATGAATCACAATTTGCAATTCTTTTTTGGAAACCATGGAGGCCATATTGTGCAGTCTATAGAGGAGAGAGACCATCCAGCTGGTTGTCAGCGCTCAGTTCTAAAGCTTGTACCTCTGATGGTATGGGGTTGCATTAGTGCCTGTGGCATGGGCAGCTTACACATCTGGATAGGCTTTATCAGTGCTGAAAAGTATATAAAGGTTTTACAGCAGCGTCTCTTTCAGGAAAGGCCTTGCATATTTCAGCAGGACAATGCTAACCCACATACTGCATCCATCACAACAGCATGGCTTCGCAGTAGAAGAGTCCAGGTGCTGAACTGGCCTGCCTGCAACCCAGATCTTTCACCAATAGAAAATATTTGGCGCATCATTAAACGAAAAATCTGGCTCAGAAGACCCAGGACTGTTGAGCAGCTAGAGTCCTACATCAGGCAAGAGTGGGACAACATCCCTCTTCCAAAACTCCAGCAATTGGTCTCCTCACTTCTCAGACGTTCACTGACTGTTGTTAAAAGAAGAGGGGATGCTACACAATGGTAAACATGGCCCTGTCCCAACTTTTTTGAGATGTGTTGCTGCCATCAAATTCAAAATCCGCCAATATTTTTCATTAAATGGTAAAATGTCTCACTTTCAACATCTGATATGCTGTCTCTGTTCTATTGCGAATAAAATGTGGGTTTATGAGATTTGCAAATCATTGCATTCTGTTTTTATTCTCGTTTTACACAACGTACCAACTTCATTGGAATTGGGGTTTGTAATTATCCAGAAAAGAAATAATAAAGGCAATCATTCAGAACCATTTTTGTTCATAATTACCGTAGGAGTCAATATTAGTCGCTGTGTTAGCCTTACTGCCACAGCATGCTTATTGAAACCAGGGAAGGTTGTAGAAACAAGGCTTTTTGGGAGAGAAGGTTGCTGTTGGCTGGATATTCCCTGTATTATGAGGAAAGAGCTAACAGTCAGCATGCGGAAGCTGCCTGCAAGATAGCCTGCAAAGGAAACCAAACTGATCAAATCAAATGAAAAGCATATTTTGTAGTGTCACCATGCACTTTACAAAGAACCTGAGCCTAAATACCCTCCAAGAGCAAGCCTACGGCAGATGTGGGATTATTATCTTTTTTATTTTTTTATTTTTTTGAAAGACCCTTCAAATATGACAAAAATAATAATAATAATAATACACTGCCATAAAAGAAGCACCAAAAATAGATAAAGAAAGATTGGTCGCCAACAGTAGGCTAAATATGGAGATAAAATTGCCTGCATTTGTGGCAAAAAAAGGTGAGCAATCCTCCAGGGCCTTTGCTCCTTGAAAAGTTTTAGTGAGAGAAAAATGCTCTCCCTTTATACAATCTTAAAATAAACTGTAAAAGCTGCATTACATTCAGCCACAGCTCCCTACAGAAAACCACTCACCGTTTACCGCTGACAAAATTTTTTTCTCCTTTGATGGCCAGCAGCTTGCTAAACAAAATATTAATAACTACCTTTATGTCAACCTTACTAGGTCATAGAATAACCTGTCTTTGAGAAGCATAAATTGCTTGTTGCATGAAAGAATTGTTTGCTACCCCCTAATTAATTAGACAGATGTCATAAGATGGTTCCGCACTAACATTTTGGGTTGTGAATTGGAAAGAAAAAATGACATTTCTCCCATGCAATTATTGTTATTACTGTAATTTTACTCATATTTCAGCTTTTTAAATATTCACTTCATTTTCAGTAATCTGTTTCGGCACATTTAATGGTCTGTTTATACCATACATGTGCAACACCCTCAGCTCTCCACCCCATCATAAATATGATACAGAAAGAAAAATCATTGGACAGTGGTTGTAACTGTATAGATAGCTTATATATTAAACAATTTATTCATTATGAATGTCTGAAATAGATTGTGAAAAGCAGAGAGTGGACTCATTTGACATGTTGGATATTGATGAGGTGTAAGATTCTCCATTGATTTATTAGAGTTTTGTCTCTCTATTGGCAAAATATACTATTTTTATATCGAGACAAATGCTGTCAGTGGGATATATCCCTTGAAAGACAGCATTCACCCCATAGGCCAAGTTCATTGTTTGGCCATGTGGTGGCACAACAGAAACGGGTACAGGGTCCAGATAATCAACAAAGGAACTACTTTGGCTCCCAGGAATGTTCCCAGCAAATTTTAGTGTTTCACAGCAAATTTCCAAAAGAACTGTTTGACTTATTGCATTTTTGAAAAAGTGAAGTTTGGCCTATAGGTGGGGTTACAGGAACAGCCATAGTGTCATCGTGCTCTTTTATGCACCAAGACATTCACAGCAAAGTTCATCTGATTCTGATTAAGGCAATTTGACTTATTGAATTTGGAAATTTAGTTTGACCTAATAGTGACACTACAGTAAAATTAATATAGTCGTCAAACCCAATAAGGTCGCTCCTCTAGGCATTAGGGTCATTCCATATGAACTCAATCAAAGTACAAGAATTTTCCAAGGTCACCAAGTCAGATTTGGCTCAAATTTATATTGGGAGTACCGCTATATTCATAATGAACACATGCAAAATTTTAGGCTCCTACTCCAAGGCGTGACTGAGATATGGCCCCCCCAAAAATCGGGGGCCACGCCCCTGCAAATCATGAAGGTTAATTTATAGGGATTTTGGAGGCCAATATCTCTGGAACAAATCATAGGTATGGGCTGAAATAGGTATTTCAGTCCAGGCTTTCAGACTCTCTTGTCAAAATTTATCTATCTCTATTCATTTTCAAGATATTAGCCTCTAAAATATGAAACTTTTTATGGGTGGAAGTCAAAAATTCAGTTTTCAAGGGTCCCCTATGAGGCCAGGATCCCTTACACAGGCTAAATTGTTCTTCTTATACTACAGCAAAGGTCACAGGGTAACCAACATCAATATCATGAGTTCTCTCAGCAACAGAAACAATCACAAGAAGTGTGAGATGATTCCCATTCAATCCATTTGAGTTACTGCATCTAGAAGTAAAAAGTTTGACCTGGAGATGGCACCACTGGAAAGGTCATAGGATCACACAATGGGGTTTGTCCTCAGCTGGAATGAACACAATCTTTTTGCAAATCCAGCTGTTGCACCAACACAAAGGATCTGCAGCAGTGGCGCTCAAAGCAAATCTGTGATATGCTGGTATATGCCTCCGAAATGATCTCCAATATCTTTTCTTTTTTTATATTTTAGAGCAGGACACATCCTTCTATTATTCAACCAGCTCATTCCTGGTTAGGGTCATAGTGGACTGGAGCTGATCACGGCGTCCAATAAGTAAGAGGCGGGTATGCGTCCAGGACTGTTTGCAAATCTATTGCAAGGTGTGCATACTCACACATACACACATACACATTGACACATACATTTCAACCGATGCCCAATTAAGAGCATCTAATTAGTCTACCATGCATGTCTTTCAACTGTGGAAGCAGAGGAAATTATTATGTAATTGTCATCTTGAAGAAATTAGCAAATAAATAGAGGACGCTGAACTGGATAAGATTAAAGCAATCGTTGGTTTTATGGGTTGTTATCAAACAAAACGGCCCTCCATAGAGGTGTTAATTGGCAAAGCCTGTGCGGTTTAGGGGGGCAGACTGCTGTCAGAGATGATCTCTTTGTCTTGAATATACTGTGGATGTAAGACTTCGGCTGCTAAACTCTCTGATTTAATGGAAATCCACCCCTCTGACTGTGATTTTAGATAACAAGCCTGCCAACAGAGATCCATACAGCGCCAGTGATATTTTATTTGACCGTGTTTCTCAAGCTTATTTACCCATTTTCAAATAAGACATGTTAGGAATTCAATTTACATATTTCTAACTGAGAACTTTAAAATGACTTTACTGCTATCAGCAAAAACTTCCTAATTGGACAAAATCATGTGCTAAATACAGTAAGTATGTAATTTATTGATTTAAATTCCAATATAACTAGACTTCATCAAAACCTAGTATGAGGCTGAGCTGTTTATGGTCCATATGTGAAAAAGTGGGAAATGAGCAACAGTCAATCGGAAAAGTACACTCAACCGGCAGACCAATGGTGTAACTTCATTACTCACTCAATCACCCACTTACTTAACCGCAGACGTAGTGTCAGACCGTGCCATCTCCCCCAAAAATGTGTAACTCTACAAACTGAAACTGAAATGGCTAATCACACTGGCTCCCCCCAGCAGTTGGCGTAGTTCATAAGGCATAGAAATATAAAATACCACCAACAAAAGCCCAGGCCCTAGGTGGCCTTTTATGAAAATTGGAGTCATTAAGTGGCTTCTAACCTTTCATGTATTTGTGCAATAAGAGGGTAATTTTGGGATTTTAGCAACCTCTCTTCCCAGACCGCCTTTGCCAACAAGCCAGTTTGATCACTCTCTGAAGCCCACATTTACTCTGTTGCTTTTTTCTATCAGACAGCATTACTTTGCTTCATAGATCCCTCATCCTCTATGATGCTGAAAGTATAAAATGTACATGCATTGATATCTTGATGCTTTGATTACAGCAAGGCCCTTTTCACTGGCCAAATTGAAATCTCCATCAACCTTAGTGTGTCTATAACCACTGGCCAGAATATCTTCTAACCTCAGTCAGTTAAACTGGCTTGATGTCACGCAGAGTCTCTTAGGCACATGCAAAAATTTGCGCAAAGATGCTCTCAAAAATAATGAAATGAAACATCTTGAAAAGTAATAAAAGACTAGATAGAATACTAAGCCATTAAAAACTACGGCAAATCAAATGTTAGTGTTTCCACCCTTCACTTTTAAATCTGCCTTAATACTCTTCGTACACTTCCATGCAGTTTTAATTATATCGAGCGTTATTAGAGAACTTGCCGGAGTTGTTCTGTGGACGGCTGTCTCTTTTAATGCTTTTCCCCCCAAGTTATTCAGGACAGCCTCAATGATGATTAGAGCTCTGTAAAGGATGTACCGTCAATTACTTTCTTTCACCGTTTATAAGTAACATTTCATGTTTTGGAAAATTGCTGTTTGGAATTGGAAGTCTAACATTTTCCTTTTCTTCAGATGTGGACTGAATGCTAAACACACACACACGCGCGCGCGCGCACACACTCGCGCGTGTGCGCATGCACGCAGATACACACACACACACACACACAAACAACAAATATAAAATCAAATTTACAGAAAAGAATCTGGGGTGCCAAAGACTTGCCACTGAGCTGTATTGGCTATTGCAAATTACTCATCATCACTCTCCTAACTTTTTATCTTCATCGTTCCAGCGTCAAATGCAGCTTGATTGATGTTCCAGTTGTACTATAGTTCTGTATAATTGCAGATTAAGACCTCATCTTTAAATTCCAGCAGCACACAGCTATTGACCTTCAGATACCATACTTTGGAATATCCCCCAACAGAACTTCTGTGACTGTGCTTTTATTGTTTCATTTAGATCTTTGATAAAACCCATGGATTGTGTAGGACATATTAAAAGTTATGATTGTGATGGGTATAAACACTGCTGTGAACTACCACTCAGCATAAAAAAATTGGGATGGTCACGGCAAGCCAGAACATTATTATTATTATTATTATTATTAGTAGTAGTAGTAGTAGTGGTAGTAGAAGAAGAAGAAGAAGAAGAAGAAGAAGAATAAGTTGAAGTTGTTGTAGTATGTATGGGCTATGTGAGCTGGACTATTACTACAGCTGACTGAAACAAAGTAAATCAGAAATGATGCTCTTCCTTTCCATTGGGTGAGGTGGCCGATTGTATATTTCCGTCCCTCATTTTGTAATTTCACAGTTCTGGATTCATTGGCCATGATTCAACACTCTGCATAAAAGGAAAATCTGACTAATCCAGAGTGTGTATATGGATGCTTTCATGGATTCTTCACTGTTATGGATGCAGCATGCCTGACACCTGTGGCCATGGCAAAAAGTATGATCTAGCTTTACAGCAGCAGGAATGTCACAAATGTCAGCCATTATAACACTATTTGTTGCACCCCATGTAATAATTTGAAGTAAGGGGATTCTCAAAGGAAACAAGACAGTCACTGATCCTCAAAAATCACAGTATTCCATTAATAAATGAATAAATAGAGATCCCGCTTTTTATAATTATGTTAATAAGTAATAAAATTCAATTACTGTTACAGAAGTAAACATACCATGCATCTGTATTGTTCCTTTACATTGTGAGAGAGATGATTTGGTAGTCAACTCGGGTAGGATTTTTGGAAAGGGTGATAAAAGAAAAAGGCCATCTACCAGCAGAGAAAATCAGCATTCACAGTTAAATGGCAAGAACTTACATTGAATCCAGATTTCTTCAGACTATAATTGTAATAATTGTTTTCTCTGTGCACCGTTTGAGAGTGCACAGAAAACAGGAAGCGTGGCACTGGACTCTGATGCAAAGATGAATCAGGATTTATTATGCCTTCACAATGCAGGATGGCAGCAAAGGTAAAGTACAAAGGAACAAGGAAACGAGGTTCCCGGGTGAATTATACTAGTAACGCACTGTACTGTGACAATAGTAACGGTGCTTTAGTATTCCAAAAATAAAGAAACAGGAAGCGAAGTTCTTAGTTACAAAGAAGCTGTGCTGCACATAAACAACAAGTGCAGCGCTTGAGTTCAGGTTAAATATATTATATGCGGGATCTAAGTCTATACAAGACTATAGCTGAACAACAGGCTTGTGAGGCTTACGAGATGTCGCATCGAATGAGTGCGAAGCTTCCTATCAGGCAAAACACAGGCAATGATATAATGAGTAACAGATGTGGCTGATCACACTGGAGCGTAGAATGCGGTCCGGGTCTTAATAGGCTGGTGAGTTGAAGGGCTGGAGGCTTGGCATTACAATTGTCAAAGCAAGATAAGTTGTGCTTGAACTCTTAATTTATCACAAACAGCTGTAAGAATTTTATTTTTTGTGTTAAAAAAATTTGGTATGCAGGAAAAAAATTTAAAAACTGCATTCAAATTTTTTCAAACAGAGGTAAGCCAGTTCTTCCTCAAACAGCCTCATGCCAAAAAGGACCACAGGTTTCCAAGCAAGAAAAGGTGAAAATCTGTGAATATCAGCTCTCGGCTGGATACCAGATTTCTCACACAATGGAGAGGGGCACTTTTACTGGATTCATGTCTCAACCCATCGCACGTGAACACCTCACAGCATGATGTTACCATGCATTTTCCCCCAGTTTCCCCCAATTCATTCTTTTACCAGAAAATGCGCATAAGGATGTTGCAGGCTCTAAAACCAGGAGAGCAACTTAATTCTTGATCCACTGAACTGTGAATTTGATTTAATAATGCTTCTCTGAAGCCTAGAACACAAGTTTCCTCTAAAATGCTATGACCTTAAAGACGGCGCCCATTTTATAGCATTGTTTCATTATTTCTCTGAAGGTTTTACAAAACCCAGAATTTTAAGCCAAAGAAGATTTAGTATGAAGAAAGACCAGAATAGACTGCAACAGAATAGCTTCCTTTGATATGTTGTGAATATTTTTATGAACTGCATGGACACAACATATTGATCCAAAAAAAAAAAAATCCATGAAGCAAACCAAGAATGATATCCTGCAGAAAAATGTTGATTGTTACTCATACTGACCAGTACTGAAAATGCATCACCTTAATTTCATGGCCACGGTACAATTTATGTATGTTTATGATGTACAAGTGTTATAAAAAACAGAATCAGACCAGAGTTAGGTTTAGATTTCTTGCCTCTAGTTTTGAGTAACACTTGCTTTTAAACAGTACTACAGTGGTGTCTTTGGTGAAAATGGGCTCAAGAGGGGATTTAACATGCCACTTTAGCAGCTGTTAGGTGAATTATGACTGTGGAATCGGACACTCGACTCATTTCACATCACATTGAATTATCTCGATTTTTCATTTACATTGTGGCCAGCAAACTGTGGACAGTCAGGCACTAGACAAATACCTCAAAACTTTTGGTCTATCTTCCCAGTGACGGAATAACTTAAATGCTGCATATAGCAAGAGCGCAGACGTGCTTGCAACATTCTAAGGGTGTGTTTCCACTCATTTTCATCAAGTTCTCGCCTCATCAGCCATCTAATGGTGATGTTTATCTCCTGACTTAGGTTGGCTTTTGCCTCGCCACCTTTTGAAAGACCAGATTTCATGAGCGGACCCAGAAAGACGTTATTGCATTTTGCCCTGGTGACAAAAATTATGATTTTTGCTTTTTCGGCCTGAAATGGCATTAAAACGTACTAAGGACCTAATTTAGCATTTTGCCATCTTGTAAGGGGGCATAATACACTTTGATAACAATTACACATCACAAACATGTATAATTTGTATTTTGGCCTTGAAATTAGGGTGGTGCATTTTCAATGTTGGTCAGTGTATTTTTCCACATAATTTTTCAGCATAAGTAATCTTCCAGGTAAGTTTTCTTTCTGGCAAGGTCCTAAGCATTTTTCAAAGATCTTTCACGTGCACCAGTAAACACTTTATTTGAAAGGAATGTTGCCATAATTGTAAAACACAATATTCAATCAGTGGGACATTATGACATTTTACCACAGGAACATGATGTCGGCCAGAAAATTAGTACTGATTACGCATATTCATTGGTTTCCATCATGAATGGCATTTTTCAGCCTTGAATGTTGCTTAATGAGACGTATTCCTGCCTATATGATCTGTGATTGCATGACTGTTTTAGTTGCTGAATTATAATCATTCATTTGTGTTTAACCTGTGGCTCCTGCATTCTGAAGCTCCCAAGGCACATTTACTGAAATTGCTGTACAGACTGCACATAATATATGAATATGTACACATGGAACACATGCAGCGAGGGAGGCTAGGCCTCTGGAGATACTGCTTTACCTCCAACTACATATTATCCATGCACTTTTACTTATCTTTATTTGATTTTAAATTCGATTTAAAATTGCAGGGTTAACAAACACAGTGTTGGTGCCCTTTAGTGGGTTTTCTGCCCGAAATGGTTTCCCAGGCAAAAATGACAGAAAAGACTGAAATGAGATGAAATGAAATGGCTGACAACCAGAGTAGTCTAACCCCAAAAAAAGTGAAAATTAGAGTTTGGATCATATTATGATGATGTTGACAAGACTCATGACACAAAATTGGTATCATGATGTGTATTATACTTGTGAACAACATTGCGAGTAATTTTTAAAAAAAAAGTTTTTTCAACTTTGACATCTATTGTCTCAAAAACAATGTTCTGTGGGTAATGATCCTAGGAGGAGTTCCCATCTTGCTAACCCACATCCTCAGGTGTTTACTCACAGTCCCAAGAGCTCAAATACAATAGGGATAACAGATACATTTCAGCAGTCCCAGATAGTTTGCACTTCTACTTTTAAGTCCTGATAGTGGTCAGTCTTCTCCCGTTGTTTTTCTGTTACGCGTATATCATTGTCATGCCCTGGCACTCACAGATGTTAAATGGGCACCAGGGCAATGAGTGGAGCTGAGGACTCGAGTGCAGGGACATGGATTTTATTAAATAATGGCGAGGAGTAACTAAACCAATACAAAACTTCAGGACAAAGAAAAAGAAGTGCACAGAACAAAAAAGCGGAAACCAACTATGGCTACCTACCAGTGTGGGGAGAAATTAGGCTTTAAATAAGGAAGGGAATGATAATTAAGTAAAAGGAAACAGGTGACAATAATTATTATATCCCCAAAATATGAGTTTTCAGGGATATCATGGTTTCGCTCCACCAGCCGCCACCGCGTCCGCAGATTTTAGCCGTTAGTGCGATAACTCACAAAATACTTTACATTGGCTTCTCATTTTTAGCATATGGGTAGATATGGTAGAGAGGATGACCTGATTAGATTTTGGGCAAGTATGCACTCCTAGGTTTGCCACCAGGTGGTGCTATATATTGAAAAAATCAGTTTTTTAACCATATCTCTGGAACAATTACTTACACAGACCTCAAATTTGCCTCATATTGTAGGTCTAGTAAAGGGGAATCTAATAAAGGGGGCTTCGAGGATTGGGGAATTTCGGGGATATACCCCTTGCTGTCGGCCGCCGACAGTGTAGGCCTAGTTAAGGTGAAGAAACTGAGGATAATTGTCCAGCAGCCAAAGGCCAAATTTTCCCCAAACCCCAAAATGTCTGATGTAGTTTTTTTTTCTCTGCTGATTATTTATCTCTTGGATGTGTATAATGAAATCTAGGGTGGTGTGGGCCTAATATCCTTGAGCAATTTTATATATTCAAGATGGCGTCCATGATGGCTGCTGCGAAAGACTGAAATTCCTATTATTTCAATGTTTTCTGTCGCAACAATGGGGTTTTGGCCAAGATATATGTTTTGCGGTCTGAGAAGTATTGGATGTACCGTTGCTATGGTAACTAGCAGTATGGCTAGCATTAAGCTGATACAGGCCGTAAAAATGACAAAACTCACATAACGTTCAAGATAACATGAAAAGAACGTTCTTTTTATTTCTTAGGTATATAAAATTGACAGCAATGAATTCATTACAAAGGATGAATGAGTTAAATATTTTCTGTTGCTATGGTAACCACCTTAAGTACCTTTGATGGACAAGATTAAACAAACTGTCATAACATCATAGATGAACAACATAGAACAGTATACTTTGTTTCTGCATATTATCATTTAGGGCCATACAAGATGACCACAAGAAATGCGATCAAACTGACCACAGAGACTGAGAATGTCCAAAATGGAATTGCATCGAGAATTCCATAGTTGAGAAACATCTCATCACGTCATTCATCATCATCTGCCTGTTGAGCTTGCTTCATTCTTTCATTGAAACAACCCTGGTCACCCTGACAAGCACACAACACTGAGCAGGCAAGGTTTGCACTGTTGCAGCCACATCTTTGTGTCTTGCAAGGAATCTCACTACTGCAAGAACATTTCACGAGTTTCAGTAGATCATCGGGTGCCAGGGGGATGTCACTGGGAAGAGTTGTTGGGAAGAGTGTTTTGGAGCCATCTTCCCAAGACCATCCAAATTCTGTTGGATCCATTCCCGGTGGATCTGGTCGCAGTGCATTATTCCAGACTGCCACCTGAAGGTGGGCGCGGGCTACATTTTCCTTAAATGCCTCATTTGTTGGAGGCAAGGAAGCCAGCTTTGGTGCACCAGCCACACTCCGGCCCATTTTACTTGCCCACATTTTCTGGCATGCCTCTGTCAGTGACGTGCATTTAGTCTGGCCATAACAGGCCAGAATGAATGATGTTGTCTGGGAGGTGACCTCCGACAGAAGGCAACTTATATCACTTATGTAGCTTAGTACATGAACTCCAGCTCTCAGGACTCGCAGTGCAACAGCCTTTCCAATTCCAAAGTACGTTGCGACTGTAGCGCAACCAGTGAGTCCATGTGCTGCTGACAAATCTGGGATGATTTCACGATGCTGGTCAACGGTGGCATTGATATCAATCACTGCATGACCTTGAATTGGTGAAACCATCAAGACAGAGGATGAAGCTGGTATGTCCCCTTTGCAAAAGAAGTGAAACAAAAGAACAAAGATTCAGTGTCGTCTGCAACCACAAGCATTTTTATTTGCCTTCACCTCTGCCAATTGCTGAACAATCATGGTATCCACCTCCTCCTGTGTTGTTTTCATATCCTGGCACTTGATGATGACACCTCTATTAATCTCCACTGGCACAGGGTCTCTTCCAGTGATAACAAGCTTGTGCTGTGTGAAGTCATCCTTGAGGGATGCCATGTCCTCGTATATTAGGTCGGTGAGTTGCATCTTGTTTCTGGTGACAGTCAGCATGACCTTATGTGGAGATAGACGCGTGGTGCACCGCAGAGTATACACTCTGCTCGCTCCCTTGTCTTGTCCCTGCCTTGTGCTGTCCTTCATCTTTGTGGCATCAAACAGTTTATATATACATCCCATCAAGATCTAAAAGTTAGAAACATTTTACTAAAGCAAAAAATATGTTTTCTTGTTATATATCCTTACACTTAATTCAGTCTTCAGAATGAAGGAAATAAAACCAATGTTGTAATACACATTTTAATGAAATTTATGGTGGTTTTGCCATTTTTATCACCTTTATCAACTTCAGGGTAGCCATATTGCTAGTTACCGTAGCAACTGTGCACCCAATACATATCTATCTCTTTCTATTGATTCCATTGGACTACAAAACATGTAACTTGGCCAAAACATCATTTCTATATGGCAGAAAACATTGAAATTATAGGAATTTTCGAATTTTAGACCTTCGCGGCAGCCATCTTGGACGCCATATTGGGTATTTAAAATTACTCAAGGGTGATAAGGCCACACCATCCTGGATCTTACTTTATGCGCCCCAAAGATGAATATTCAGCAGAGAAAAAAACTATATCAGAGTATTATGGGTCACTCCCCTTGGCTGCTAGACTATAATTGATTAATTGGTGAAGGGCAGGTAGCCAGGACTTAGAATGCCAAAGGGGAGGGGCATTACAATCATAGGTACAAGCCACACCCATAATAGAGCAGACCCTTCCCACCTTTTCCAGCACAACAATATCAGGTCTGTTATTATCTAAATGGTGATGTTTGAATTCTGAAGTCCCACAGTAAGTTCACTTGGTCATTTTCTATCACTGCCTTAGGAGAATGGTTGTACCAGGTTTTGTTGCACTGCAGGTTAAATTTTTTTGCAAAGATTCTAAGAGACAACTTGAGTAAACTTTTTGTGCCACAAGTTCTTATACTGGTTTTGAGTTTATTTCTTGCATTCTGCTGTTATACAGCTGACAGTTTCCTCCCTTTCTCTGCATAGGCGACACGTCAGTGAAGCATCTTGCCTGTCAATCTTATTCCTGATGTAATTTGTCCGAAGAGCCTGATCTTGAGCAGCAGCTAGCAGACCTTCAATCAATCTCCTCAAGGTCCCTCTTTTCAACCAATCCCATGACTACGAGTCTCTATCTTCTTCAGTGCCCCTTAAATACTGTCCGTGTCATGCCGACTCTTTGTAGCTGCTTAACTTTCTTTGACTTACACCTTTCCTCTCCTCGCCTTTATCTAAGAAATTTTCATCTTTTATAGCCATAAGCAACCTTTCAGGGCTGTTACCCACATACTTATACAAGCTGCCAACCTCAATATTATCACAGTCTTCAACAATTATCAAGCCTCTGCCTCCCTTTGATCTCACGACATAAAGTCTGTCTACATCAGCTTGTGGATGAGGTGATCTGTAAATTGTTAGCAGTTTTCTTGTTTTTCTGTCCAATGCCCTCAGTTCCTCTTCACTTCATTTGATGATACCTGCCCCATATCGCATTAACCCCTTTGCGCAAATACAAATAATACCAATTTTTCCTATTGTGCATGAGCCTATTTAGGCTTTATAACTCAGTATTTGTTTCACAGAGACTGGAAGATTATTCCAGTGAAGAAAGACATTTGAAAATTCAATTACAAAATTATTTAGGAATTAAATTTCGGAATTTTCGGATGCCGGCGTCTATATCTGCGCAAAGGGGTTTAATGAAACTGCTCTTGAATTAATTGTGCCCACAAATTTCCCACATTCAACTTTGACTTTAGAGTCCTTCTGATCCTCCTTAAATACTCTTTCGATATTGACAGCTCCATATCATTGTGTTTCATGTCATCTGCCTCCAGTAAACCAAGGTACTTAGACCCATCACCTTTCTCAAGCCCTCTGATGATTTGAGCATCAAGTAAAACAGTACCTTCACATGTGCATACATTTCCCCGTTTCAAAATTAGCACAGCACATTTGCTAATTCCAAATTCCATTCCAATATCTTTGCTTAAAATGTAGACAGTATTTACCGGGGTGTCCCCTTGCAACTAATTCTTTCCACATCATTTCAAATTATCCATAAATAGAAAATAATTAAAAAGGCCCTTCCTGTTTCCCAGATCATGCCCAGCCATCATTTGCCTCAATACCATAGGCAGAGGAATTAGGGCCACACCAAATAGTGACGGAGATTGGCTATCCCCCTGAAAAATTCCTCTCCTTATATTAACAGTGCCCAAGGTCTGTCCTCCAATGCCTTTAATTCCATTTTCCACTGATCTATAATCTTTTCCAATTCCACGACCATACTCTCTGCTGCTCCAAACATTGCAAACATTTGATGATCCGCAAATGTGGGATCACGTCATACGCCTTTTCGTAGTCCATCCACGCCATTCCAAGCCTAGTTTGTCATCTTTTGAAATTCTAATAACCATCTCATCAATTAATAGCTGATCATTTGTGCCTCTGGAGTTTCCTCTGCAGCCCCTCTGTTCTTCAGGTAACAGATTTTTCTCCTCCAAGTGGTTGAACAACCCCTCCCCGACTATAGCAGAACAAAAAAAGGCAAACATGTAATTGGTCTATAGTTTGAAACATTTCCCTTTTCTTTTTCTTTAAGGATAAATGCTGTTCTGCCTCATGTAAACCATTTAGGAACTTTGTTTTTAATCAAGTAGTCTTGAATTTGCAAGGTAATACTTTCTGTGCCTGCGGTAAAACTCTGCAGCCAGAATCCTTGTAAGCCGTTTGGCCCGGGGGCTTTCTAATTGGCTGTTTTTCTCAGCTGTTTTGTCACTTTTGCTGGCGTTATCACTGTGTCATTTTGCTTCCACACCTCGGAGAGTCTGTCTTCCAAATCCTGCAGCCAATCAGCACCGCTGTTGTGATCCACTGGGTTACCCCAGATGTTGCCCCAGAATGTCTTGCTCTCTTCAGCGTCTGGTGTTATGGTGTTGTCAGTCTCCATGCACTCACGCTTATCAAAAAAATATTCTGGTTTGACTGAAACATCCAGTTTTGCCTATATTAGTCTGTCCTGTTTTGAGATCTCCTGATCTTCTGACTCTTTGCAAGCACCCTCTACTTTATCTCCTCCAGTACAATGGCAATCCCCTCTTATTCAAACAATATCCCCGTTTTAGCCCCTCTTGAATTGCTGTGTCATCAAGCTCATTAGAGTTCATCCTTTCTAGCCTGCTTAGGTCTTTCCTTAGCTGCTGAACCTGGCCATCTAATCTCCTCGTCCACCAAAGTACCGCCCCTTCGCTCCTCTGCTTTAGTTTAACGCTAAGTCTGTGGGCAACTACGTGTTCTCCTGAAACTAGCAACAGCTCGTTCTATGAGTAATATCTTTAGTTTTCATGAAGGCAAGGACCTTGTTCACTTCTTTCAATATCTTTCAATAATTCTCAAGTTTGGTGGGGGTTCTTCCCCATTCTTCAAACTTCCTATATCCCTTGCTAGCTGGATTTCCTCCATACTACACCCTTTCACTTGCATGCTGTTAATTACCTCCTGGGTGAATATTCGTTCCGAGGATGATTCATGTGTAAAATCATTTTCCTTTTCATGTTTGGACCCTCGCATCTGAGCCTGCCCTGCAACAAAATACGCCAGCAAAGGTTGTTTGTCAAGCAGCTTATTACGACCTAAAGTTACGTTTAGGAGTTAAGCAACCTCTAGCGGTCATTAAAATAACTACAATCTGGTTTCCATCACCAGCATCACCGTCAGTGAATCCCTAACCTAAACCTAATCTTAATTCTAACCCTTACCCTAACCCTAACCCCAACTCTAATCCCTACCCAAACCGTTATTTGAAGTGTAAATATGACTGAAACTGTATCTGGAACTCAAACTGTAACTCTAACAGTACCTTTCTGCTGCCAGTAGGGGCGCGATTTTAGGAAATGCTCCTATGGGTCGTAAACAGAGTACATGAGAATAAACGACCTATTTGAGCGTATGGTTGGAGGACAGGTTGTCGCATCCCCCTGCAGGCCGTTTTCATTCTCCATCATGTCTGGGTTTTCCACATTCTCCCCTCTTTGAATTCCTTGACTGGCATCTCTCCTCCAGTTCCACCTCAGATAACCATTCATTCACTCTGATCATTCTCGCCTGGTCAGCCAGCCTTTGCTCAGTTATTTCAGAAACCCCAGCCTCTTTCCATATTCAATCATCTTCTTCCTGTAACCCCTCTTTGTTGGTTCAGTTCTGAATAAACACTTCATTACTAGCTTGTTGACATCTTTATTCCATCTTATGATGATGACGATGTTGATGATGATGATGATTTTTATTATTATTAGTAGTAGTTGTAGTAGTAGTAGTTGTTGTTGTTGTCGTCAGTAGTAGTAGTAGTAGTGGTCACACTTTAGATTAAATGTTGCTCATGAAGGCTTTATGCAGCATGTATAATGCCTTCATAAATGAGACATAACGCCTTCGTAAGTCATACATAAGCAAATGTCATGCTTTGTAAGGGGTGAAATAACACATCCTTATTCAGCATGTGATGTGACAATGACAATGTCACTTAGCTGGCAATGTCACCCTTTATAGAATTTAGTCACTAGCTAAGCGATATTGTCAGTTATATCACATCTGGCATCACATGCTAAATAAGGATGTGTTATTTGACCCTTTACAAAGCATGACATTTGCTTATGTATGATTTATGAAGGCATTATGTCTAATTTATGAAGGCATTACACATGCTGTATAAAACCTTTATGAGCAACATTTCATCTAAAGTGTGACCGTAGTAGTAGTAGTAGTAGTAGTTGTTGTCAGTAGTAGTAGAAGTAGTAGTTGTTGTCAGTAGTAGTAGAAGTAGTAGTATTAATGGGCCCTAAGAGCTGAATCATTACTATAGCTGACTAAAGCAAGGTAAATCAGAAATGAATGTACTCCCTCTCCATTGGGTGAGGTGGCCAATTGAATATTTCCATCCCTCATTTTGTAATTTCCTGGTACTGGATTCATCAGCCACGGTTCAGCACTCTGTATTAAAGAAAAATCAGACTAATACAGAGTTTGTATATGGATGCTTTCATGGATTCTTCCCTGCTAAGGATGCAGCATGCCTGACACCTGTGGCCATGGCAAAAAGTATGATCTAGCTTTACAGCAGCAGGAATGTCAGAAATGTCAGCCATTATTACACTATTTGCTGCACGCCACGTAATCATTTGAAGTGAAATAATTCACAGATGAAACAATACAGTCACTGATCCACAAAAATCACAATATTCCATCAATAAATGAATAAATAGAGATCCTGCTCTCTGTAATTATGCTAATAATCAATAAAATTCAATTACTGTTACAGAAGTAAATATTCCATGCGTCTGCATTGTTCCCTTACATTGTGGGACAGATGATTTGGTAGTCAACTCGGGTAGGATTTTCGGGAAGGGTGATAAAAGAAAAAGACCATCTACCGGCTGAGAAAATCAGCATTCATAGTTAAATGGCAAGAACTTACATTGAATCCAAATTTCTTCAGACTAATGTCAAAGCAATATGTGTAGGTTGTACTTAAACTCTTAATTTACCACAAGTAGTACTTGAGGCATTAGAATTTCATTTTCCATGTTGAAAAGATGAGCTAAGTAGGAAAAATCTTTTTGAAAACTGCATTAGAATTTTTTTTTTCAACCAGAGGCACAGTTCTTCCTTAAACAGCCTCATTCCAAGAAAGACCACAGGATTCCAAGCAAGAAAAGGTGAAATCCCAGTGAATATTAACCATCGGCTGGATACCAGATTTCTCACACAATGGAGAAGTGGATTTATGTCTGAACCCATCACATTTTAACATCTCGTAGCCAGATGTTACTGTGCATTTTACCCCAGTAACCAATTCCTTTTTTTCAACAAGAAATGCATATAAGGATTATGGGCTCTAAACTCAGGAGAGGGACTTAATTCTTGATCCACTGAACTGTGAATTTGAATTAATCATGCTTCTCTGAAGCCCAGAACCTATGTTTCCTCTAAAACGATATGAGTGTCAAATACATAGTACAGTTTTGTTGGAAGGTTTTACAGAAACCCAGAATTTTGAGCCAAAGAAGTTATAGCATGAAGACAGACAGGAGTAAACTGGAGCAGAATAGTTTCCTTGGATATGTAGTGATTATTGTTATGGAGCGCATGGACACAACAAACTGATAAATCATTGTTTTGGTTTTGGATAATTTGTTTCAATGCAAAACATTCCACAGAAAATAATATCCTGGCGGCAAACCAAGAATGAAACCCTGAAAAAAAAGTTGATTCAATACTCCTGTATTTTTCACTTTTTTTTTTTGCAAAAGCAGACCAGATAAATTTTCTTCTAGCAAGGATCTGAGCATCTTTCAATGTAAGATCTTTCACGTGTTTGGGGGTGCTTACTCCTGACTTGTTCTCAATCATTTTCCTTTATTAAAACATTTTCCAATCATAACAATAAACTATTGGCAATTATAGACACAGCGTCTTTCTTAATGTGATCAAAGGGTGACAAAATAATTGGCTGAACTCAGTTCAGAAAAATAATTTACTCGTAGGCGTACGCTTTACGATACTGCTCTGGATCATCTATGCAACATGTTTGGCACGTCAGGCAATCAAACCTGCTCTTCATGATCGCTTAAATTGTTGAAATTAAATCGAAGACAAAGATTAGAAACACCTTTTGAAACACCAATTTTGAGTAAGGCTGATTGCAGGGATGTGATTTGGGTGAAGTGAAATTATCTGAAAGTTTAGCCTGGGGCCCCCAGCTGGGTCCAAGGCAGCGTCCTGGTGGGGGGACAAGGGGGGCGAAGCCCCCCAAAGCTCCTGGGTTTTAGTCATTTTTACTGCCATAAGTGTACTAAGAATTCAATATAATAATAAAAAACAGAATTATTATCCAATGTATATTCAAGCCAACAAACATGCAATCTTTGATTTCTAGGTCAACTCAAAATTAGTCACAAGCTCCAAGCTTTTAAAGAATTTAATCTGCCACTATTGCACTCACATAAAAGTAAAATAACATTCATTAAGTATAGCCAATATATCAATAAAATCATTGACTTCTTAGTCAACTCCAAAATCATATCACAAAGTCACATGTTCATGGGATTTTATGAATTTAGACTTCCCCAAATGTACTGTGTAATAGCAAAAATGAACAAATAAGAAAATAATCACTGTAGATACACAGCACCAATAAATCTTTTTTCTTTATCCAATCATCTGTAGAAACCATCCATGAGTTCTGTGAGTATTTTCAGCTTCCAATTACTGACTAAAAACACAATCCTGATGAAACTCCTGGAAATATGTATTACATATTAACCTAATTAATAAGCCAAACGGCAACGGAAAACAGTGTCACTAACCAGCCACGTTCGGCTCTATTCGGTGTCCAGTGACGCTCCATTTACACAAAAAAACAAAAGTGAAACTAAGAGGAAGGGCTTCCGTCGAGGTCCTGAAGCACCTTTAATTATACGACGCGATAGAGAAGTTGCATGTCGTAGTGGTATCGTTCGCTAATATTGCTAAAGGTCATGGATTAGCTGGGCAGCTGATGAAATAACCATGATTTAGCTTTGGAGCTAGACGCCCAGCTGCGTTAGCACTGATAACCCGTGTGTATGCTGGCCACAGTAACCAATTAATTCAGCATTCACCGAAGTCAAAATGTAGGGTGATAATGTTTCATATCAAAATGTGCGAGAGTGAGGTAGGAAAATAAAGGTCCATCAGGTTTGTCGGTAAGGTTACGTAATGCAATGTTATGGTTTGACTGGCCATACTACCGTTAATGGGAGCTGGCGAAGGTGCGTCAAAAAGCTATAACGAGCACCCGCTCTCACTCGCAGGGGGATACTGATAAACACTGAGCCAACCGCGCAACTTCCCAGCGGTGAACAGCATTTGTCTCGACGAGGTACATAAAGGGATGCAGCAGTGTTCAGCCGTCGACCACTCACGCCGCTGAAACTTAGGCTACTAGACTGTTTCATCCTCACTCCACTAGCCTAGTGGGCTACACAAAATACAAGTATACTGACTATTAATTATCATTACTATACTATACTACAAGCTATCTGTCGTCTCGAATACTCGCAATATCTCCGTCGTTTGTTTTCCGCAGTGTTGAAACTTGCCGCCGCGGCACCGCCCACATCCATACAGCATGACATTTGACCGGAAGTGCCTTAGCTGGCTAATTTGAAAATGGAAGTTCTGTGGAACGCATCGTGCATAAGGTCAATTCAGTCACGGAAGTACTAAAAGTCGGAATGCTGTAGATACAAAATCGGATTTTCTTGACTGAAAAATCGGAGTTTTAATTTTTTAATTTTGGGAGATAAAAAAAAGCGGAATTCCGCGAATTAGCGGAAAAATCACATCCCTGTGATTGAAATGCAAATAAAAAGCGCATCCAAAGGAATGATTGTCATCTTACCTTCCCGAGGAGAACTAGCAACACCTGATAGTGTGGATGCTTTTTTGGAGTGAATTTATTATTCATGAAGAAAGATGATTGCAAACAAGTCAGACTAATATAAGTTGTAAAGGGATGTTCTGTGCCCACCCAATTTTCAGTCCTGACTATGCCACTAACCATTAAAGATATTATTTGAAAAGAATGCTACCATAATTGTGAAATACAATATTCAGTCGGTGGGAAGGTTTGAAATTTTACCACAGGAACACGATGACTGCCAGAAAATACGTACTGATTACACATGGTCATTGCTTTCCATCACGAATCACATTTTTCAGCCTTGAATCTTGCATAATGATACACATTCCTGCCTATATGATCTGTGATTGCATGACTGTTTCAGTTGCTGAATTATTATTATTTATTTGCGTTTAACCAGTGGCTCCTGTTTTCTGAGATTCCCAAGGCACATTTACTGAAATTGATGTACAGACTGCACATAATATATGAGCATTGATTGCATGACATTGGAATTATTATAATTTATTTATGTTTAACCACTCCTGTTTTCTGATGCAGTGAGAGACATAATATATGAGCATATACACATGGCCTGCTGGAGATAGGCCTCTGGAGATACCATTTTAAATTTGATCTAAAAATGCAGAGTTAACAAAACACATTTTGGTTCCCTACAGTGGGTTTTCTGTCTGAAATAATTCCAGGAAAAAGTTACAGAAAGGACTGAAATGAAATAATAATTGTTTGTGGCACTCTGGGAACAACAATAGATGAAAACTGGACCTCTGGGCAAACAGTGATATGGTCTGGTGAGTCATCATTACTCTACCCTTTTCCAAACATGAACTGTTTGAATGGTTTACACTGCCCTGCATCACTTTTGCTGAATAAAATCCATTACTTGTTTCTCACAAATTTTGGGGAGCTGATTCCAAAGATAGAGTCTGTTTCGCTCTCGCACGTCACATTTCTCACAATGTATGATGTGCATTTCATGGCATTGCGTCGGGGAAGTGAGGTTTAATTGAATCATGCTCCATTTCCGAATCCAGCAGTTTTAGCAGATCAATGCACTCGCAGTTCGGCAGTCTGAATACTGAACACAAGTGCTTTCACTGTTAAACAACACAAGTGCTTTTCACTTATCCAACATATAAAATAAATGTATTCAATTTAATTTATTAATTCCCATCAAAGATGTTAATTAATAATTCAATTGCCGAAGTCATTGAGAGGCACGGCAACCTGTTGGATCAACCTTTATCAAGAAGCACAACTCAGAGTCTGATTCAAAAGCAGTTAATTTAATAAATGTTGCAACAGAATATATTTCTATGTCTACAGATGAGGGTCTACTACCTTAAACAAGAATTACACAGACATAAAACAATCAAAGAAGGAGATTTCCTGAAATTCTGCCAAGGAAGGCCAAAGTCAAAGTTTCAGATTCAAAAGACAGCCAGATCTTTGAACGGATAAGGTAGATATCAACACCTCAATCCACTCCACAGATGTCAAAACTCTTTATTGGTCTATTTTCAGAAAAACCCTTGTTGGTATTCTGAGCACCAAAGAGCCCAAGTATAAAGCAAAGGCCCACATTTTTATGTGGTTAGAAAGAGGGAAAGGAAAGGCATGCCCCTTCTTGGTGATGAAAGTAGGCTGTGCTGATTGGTGGAGCTGTGGATGTCTGAAGGTGCGAGAAATGGTAAATTGTCTACCGTGAAACTGGCCATTCATGTATTAAAATGCCATCATGTTCTTGAGAGCAGAGCAGAGCACAGTGGGATTCTTATAAAGACATTCATGAATTTAGTCTCTTTCTAATGGGACCAAACGCAAATATGGTAGGAGGTAATGAAGCTCAGTTATCAAATACCTCTGAAAAGTGCTATGGGCAAATCTTGAATGGTATTCAAGGGAATAAAACAAAAAAACTGAAAAAAAAAACAAAATAATAAAAAGAAAAATAAATAAAATGGGGAAATTCTCATCTTGTTGGTGGTCACAAGGCTGTAACAATGGTGTTCTCTGTTGTCTTAGGAATTTCAGGGGTGTGCACTCATAGTTTATAACCCTCTGCTTGATTCTCGTGGCCCTAAAAGAGTCATCTTTGGTATGCCTACTGCAGTATGGGCCAGAGATTAAACAGACTAAATTCCTATAGTGAAGGGGGGACAGGATCCATCACCAGGGACTCCAGAGGTCATTGCCAATCAATTATTCTGTCCATCTATGAAGTTTGGTCAAAGCCTCAAAAACTAAACACTAGTTGTTGGACCATTGTCACTTTCGACATTGACTTGTAAGGTTAAGAAGTCATCCCTTAATCACCAGAAAAAAATTCCACAAAGACATGGTTTCCATCTTCCTCTGAGCTAGGTGAGAACTATTTGTTCAATTCTTGTCTGATTTTCATATGCGTGAACGATTCTAAAGGGATCATTTCATGCCTAATCCTGAATTCAATGTTAGTAAGTATGACCACTGACAGAAGAAAATGCAAACATGATTTAGATGTTTTCTGCTACATGTGTGGGTTTCTCACTACACCCAAACAGCATTTGTTGCCGTTTTGATCAGTGTATAAAAGCCAACATACATTATATAACATACTGAGGAACATCATCTTTTTTTGTTGTGAAAAAAAAAATGTATGTGTGGTCGAAACTTCTTACACGCATTTTTAAACATGGGTGGTGTTATGTTTGGAGAAAGCCAAAGGCGGCATTCAATCTGCAATATCTGTTGCCAACTGTTAAGAGTGATGATTCTGGTAATGGTATGGCCAGCCATTTCACTGGACTCATGGGGTCTAATGACAGTTCTTTGTAGATATGCAATGGGCAAACATTATGGAGCTATTTTACAAGACCTGATGTACCCTCTGGTGCAGACACTGTTCCCCCATGATGTTCTTGGGATCACTGTTGAGACATGAGCAGCCCTCTCTATTTTCATCTTCAGTTCTGTAAATCATATTCTGTAAATGCGCTCTGCATGCTCTGAAAATGAAGTAATTTAAGTTCTGTCAAAATCAATAGGAAAACAGGTAGTGATGTTAAATGTAGAGTTATATCATTGATTCTTTTAGGCTGTTTTGCTGCTATTGGTTCACAGGATCTCGTTGAGATCAGCAGTGAAATGAATTTCACGAAGTACCTGAATATCGTAGCAAATCACCTGATTATCTTGACCTGTAGGTAGAGTTGGGCTTTGGACAGACCTTTCTGCAAGACAGCGACTCCAAAAACACCAAATTGACAAAGAAATGGTTTTGGAAACACAAAATCAACATGTACAATGGTCATCCAATGGTCTGTTCAATAGTCAAAGGACTTGACCTCTGTTGAAAATGTGCTGTCAGAATTAAAAAGGGCAGTCCACAAGCACAAACCCAGAAACCTCCAGGATCTTAGAGTGTTATGCAAGGAGGAGTGGTCCTAGATACCCTCAAAAGTGTTCACCGACCTTGATAAAAATATCAGAAAGAGACTTTGATTTTAGCAAATATTTATCAAAATGGCATCAACAATTTTGAAGCCAAGCTTTTTGAGAGAAAATAAAAAAACAGGTTGCATTCAAATATAAATGAATTGCTGCCCCATACGTTTGGGCCCAATTCAGTAATTGAATATAGTTTTTGTGTTCTGGGGTTGATTTCTTTGTTTGTGTAAAAAAAAAAATATTTTGTGGTTTCCAAGCATTCATTTTCAATAAATAAATAAAGAAATAAATAAACTTTCATCATTTATTTTAGAATTCGAAGTAACAAACAGTATGGCCTTCACAGTGGCTGTCCAAACACTTGGAGAGACAGATGCATGATACATACTTTTGTAGTGTATTTGTTCTGAAAAAAAAAAAGTTTGATCTGGACCAAGATCCCCATGTAGATTCAGATGGTCAATGCAACATTTTTTAAACATTTATTATGGATAGAGGTGGACAATCCTTGAACATAAAGTCCTCCCCAGAATTTTGTTACAACCATCTGGATTCAGTAATTAGAGCAACCATTTTGCGAGGAGGTCAAAATTATTGGTGAAATAAGCTGACTGAGCTCATGGGTGGAAGTAAAGCATGACAGACCTGGGACCTAAAACTTGAGCGCAGACTTAAAATCAGTTTCACAGGCTTTATTGTGAACAAGCTCAAAATCAGACAGTCCGGTTGTTTGCCAATCAATAGAATTGTGGTACAGAAACAAAGAGCAGAATCAGTGTCAATAAATAGGCAATGGGTCAAATAATGGGTTGAATACCAGGCAAGCAGCATGCAGTTCCAGGGAGGGAGCGGATCATAAACTGAGGACAGCCAGATAATTGTAACCAATTACCAAACTGACACTGAGGCAATCCGAACTTGAAAAACATACAGAAAAGGAGATTCAAAACTGCGAAATCACACTAGGATTACAAGGCTTGTAAGTAAGTGGTAGCTACACACAGAGTTGTTCTGGACACAGAAAAACTGGGAACTTACATAGCAAATAAATTATCGGGGAAAACTCAGAACAGGTGCAGTGCAAACAAGGAAGCATGATTAGGGCGTGGTTACAAACAAGACTAACAAGGTAATTTACAAATGGAATAGGGAGGGCGAGTGGGAAGCGAGAATTGAAAACAAAGACACCCACTTGGAACTGACAGTTAGCAAATACAAAACACCACAAAAGGGGAATGAATGAAAAAAAAACATTAAATAATTACATAAAATGAAATAAACAGATTACAGAACACTGACAAAGCATGGTAAGAATTTTTAGTGTCTGGCCCCTAGAATGTGGAGATAACACTGACTATGACAGTGCCAAATAGAAATCATATGAAGTAGGAAAAATGACATTTTGGTTGTGTACAGCCTTTATGCAAGTAAAAACAGGGATGTTGGCATTATAGAACCCAAGATATTGATTCCAACTGAAGTTGAGCTATTCTTCACTCCTGCTTCTTTTGTGAGATGGATTCTGCACCATTCATAGAACACCACACAATGCTTGTTCAGCAATAAAGCTTTGAAGTTATAAAAATATATTGAATGGAAATATTCCAAAGGATTTAGTGTCTACAAAATGAGGCCCAGCTCTACCATGTTAGAATTTGATATGTTTGCATCTTATACCTCAAATATGCCCTACAAGCTTACAATACGTTTTACCACATATAGAACAAATTGATACATCTTATATAGAGCAAAGACAAAGAAAAGGATCAAGACTGATCAAGACTGTTCAAGACTTCAAATTTGTTGATTAATCAATTCATTCATTCATTCATTCATTCATTCATTCAAAACAAACCAGAATAAACAATAAAATAAACAATAAAATTCCTGGGTACTATAAATAACAGGGACATCTTTTCCAGTCACTGTACATTTGCAAAAAGGCCTTATAGAAAAAAAAAAATTAATACTGATTCATCAATATTAAAGCCCAGTTTTTTTTTGTTTGTTTTTTTTTTAATCTCAAATCATATCAATGCAGAACAACAAAATACGTGAATTTCATTTTCAATAACAGTCACATCACATAATATCAATCCACGTAACAGTATAACGACTGTCCTTTCGGCTGGCTCCAAAATGTCCTAAATTTCAGTCATGATATTTTACGATCCAAAAAGATAGCTCCATTGACAAAACAATCTAGATTAATTTTGGGATCACCAGTCAGTCATAAGTCAATGACTTGAGAAACCACTACACCACAATCAATTGCAGATAAACAACACATTATCAGTCCTACTCACAAACCCAGAGATAGATGATGGAGAAAGAAAATGACAGTCTGTCATTGAAAACTACTGCATGCACTTCAAGGTAAATGCACAGAAATCCTTAAAGTATAGTTGTTAGACTAATTCCAGTAATATTTATTTCCTCCTTCAAGTGTACATGTGTAATGCATCGTACACTGCACAGCAGAAGCACATAATTTGATCAACATAATGCTAATGCTTCAATGAATTCTGAGATAGATAATGACAGATAAATGCACCACGCAGTGTCCAAGCCTATTTATCACTCCATATTTTCACGCTTCCAAAGCATTTTCAAGGCTTTCAGTGACGAGAAGAGTCCTTGTAATTAAAGCTGACAAGAAAACTCATTCATGCGTAGTAAATTGCAAGAAAATGAAAAAAGTTACTTCTTTTGTGCTTGCGGTATTGCACTCTTCAAGAGGAAGAACACAATCAGCAGCCACCCTATGTGTATAAGTGGGTGAGGCTGCCATTGGATTATTATCTACTATGCCCATTTTAAAACTGCTTTCTTGTTGAAGAGTTCTCAGACAAGGGAGCCAGCAAAAGAAACTGATTGTAAAGGTTAATTTTTTTTTAGGTCAAACGGGCACATTTAATGTATATCACCGCATCTGTGCACGTGACTATGCTATTGTTCATTACCTGCATTCAATCTATTCTTCTAAAAAAACCTAGGAAAAAAACAAAACTCCTGTCTAGTTAATGCCTAGCCATATATTCATTTTCAGCCTGCAATGGGATGGTTTTAGAGACAACAAGAGGGCTGATGATTACATTAGTTTGTAGTAGCTTGTGCTCGACTGGCAGAAGGCTTTCAATTTAGCCAATATGCATGTCAGAGATTTCTGAAGCGACAAAGATGATGCTAACAAATCTGTTTATAAATCAGCACCGGTAAACGTCTGTGCACAAAATGTAGTTCTTGGCAGAAATCTTAACTCAATAAAATTATAGTGTTATCATTGATTTGACACAGATGAAAAAAACAGAGCTATAGACAGATTAGTAATCCTCTGTGTACCACTCAGTTATATGTTGTAATCATGTTGGCTTGATTCTCTCACAGTGGTGGTAGTAATGATCATCCTTATTCAGAAAAGGGTGGTGGTGGTGGTGGGGGGGAGATACTAGGCAGTTTTGGACAAAGCTGCCATGAAGAACATGTGCGTGTATGTGTGTGTATGTGTGTGCATGTGTGTGTGAGAGAGAGAGTGTGTGTGTGTACATATGTTTTCATATGACAGCCCAGGCATGAATTAACAATCTTTGAATCAGACCCATTTCTGTATATTTATATATATATATATATATATATATATATATATATATATATATAAAAAAACCTGTTCCTCACAAACCCCACCCTCGACCCTCCTGGTCAGTGTTAGGCCAATCTAAGAGGACCCCTCCACATTCACAGTGGTGACAGTGGCCATGAAGCACCTCTGGAACAGGCGGTCCGGGTCAGGTGGCTGGTTGTCGCAATCCAGTTTTCGGCTGAAGAAATGCTTGCGGAAACCCTGAGGGCCAGAGGGCGCTCTCGGCTCTCCGGTCCCTTCCAATGTGCCCAGCTCAGGGCCTGAAACAGAGAGGTGAAGTGCTGATCCTGAAACAGGCTTTAAACTGCTGCCGCACCTGTGCCTTATATCAGACAATCTGAAACACATCGCTGCTATAGCTTACATTTAATGACCTAAAATGTCAGCTGTACCAACACATAAAACTTCTGAAACCTTGATGGTGTCGACCCTTTCACCAATAGGTTATATGAGTACAGCCTCAATTTCAGAATTGGGATATTGTGTGCAAGATAAATAAAAAACAGTAATTTGCAAATGAAAGCCTGCATGTACTTAAGTCACGATTTGCAAAAAATGAGCTAACACCAGTATTAAAAGCCGCAATGGCCAGAGCATCATCTGATACCAAAGATTTCTCAGAAGAAGGACTCAAGTCCAGTGTATTTGTGTGTTGCAATTATCAAATTCACTAAACTTTTGTGTGAAAAATACCTAAGTCCATAATGTTGGAGCAAGAACTACCTAAGCTTATGACTGTCCAATCAAAATGCTAGAATGTGTCACATGATTAGCTGCAAAAATGGCGACCAAGTAGGCTGGACAGTCGGATTCATCTGTTAAAAGTACTCGAGTCCAGCCATTTCTTGGTAAAATGTACTTAAATCCAGGTACTTAGCAGAAAAATATACAGTCGCGCCAAAAATTATTCATACCCCCCGCCTCCAAACGCTTCCTGTGGTTGATCACAAGGTTTCTGTATGTCTCCATGGGGATTTTGGCCCACTCCTCTTTGGCGAACTTCTCCAGATCCTTAAGGTTTAAGGGTTTCCTTGTCATGACCTTGGTCTTCAGTTCCCTCCACAGATTTTTGATAGAAGTGAGGTCGGGGCTCTGGCTTGGCCACTCCAAAATGTTCACTTTGTTGTCCACTTACCATTTCTTGACAGATTTGGCCGTGTGTTTAGGATCATTATCCTGTTGGAAGATCCATTCCTGCCCAAGACCAAGTTTTTCGGCGGATTGCTTAATGTTATTACTGAGTATCTGGATATACTGGTCCTGTTTCATGATGCCATTCACTTTAACAAGGTTTCCGGGCCCATTCGCTGAAAAGCAACCCCAGAGCATGATACTCCCGCCACCGTGTTTGACCGTTGGGACAGTTTTTCTTGGGTTGAACACTTCACCTTTCTTACACCACTTACACTTCTCCAACCCAGACACACAAGAGCTCGTCTAGCCTTCGCAAATGCTCACCTGGATGGAGATACAAGCTTCTGGCTGTCAATGTTATGGACGATGAAACAAAGATGGAGCTGTTTAGGCACAGAGATGGGGCTTTTCTTTGGCATAAGAAAGGTGAAGTGCTCAACCCGAAAAACACGGTCCCAACGGTCAAACAAGGCGGCAGGAGTATCATTCTCTGGGGTTGCTTTTCAGCGAATGGGCCCGGAAACCTTGTTAAAGTTAATGGCATCATGAAACAGGACCAGTATATCCAGATCCTCATAATTATATGCAGACTTGTGATCAACTACAGGACGTGTTTGGAGGCTGTAATCGTGAATAAAGGCTTTGCCATCAATTACTGAGAAAAGGGTATGAATAATTCTGGATATGGCACTTTTTGTAAATCTGTCAAATAAAATACCAAAAAGTACTGTATTTCTTGAAAAATTGTTTACTGTACTTTTTACAGCCTTATGTGAACTTACTGTGTCATTTGTGCAAGAATAAATTTGATTTGTCAAAAAATATCTCGAAAAAAAACAAAAATTGGTAGGGGTATGAATAATTTTGGGCGCGACTGTATGTAATACATGAGTATTTTTCCTCAAAAAGGGTTTGTTAGCTCTCTATAGCTCCTGGAAACAGCAATAGGCTCTATAGCATGCACCATTTAAAAAAAAAAAAAAAAAAAAGAAAAAAAAAATCTGCAACATGTTTTGAAAACTTTAACCCCCAAAATCTCAAAAGTGTCATTCTATGACAGGTAATTCTTGCACAGAGGTCTTCACTCATAAACTTTTTTTTTTTTTAATGTGACATCAGCAACACATTTCAATAAGGCTGGGACAGATGTATTTTTGCCACTGTAACATCATGTTTAACAACACTTAGTAGTCACTAGTCGAGTTTCCATCTCATGTCAAGCGAATTTGTCGCGAATTTTAGAAACTTCGCTTAAAAGAAAATCCGAATTACCTGCATTTCCATCAACTGGCTTAGAGCAAATAAACTCCATTAAAGTAAATCAGTTTCGCCACAAGATGGCGGTAAAGAGCACTCTGAACAATTATACAACAGCAGCAGAAGAAGAGGAGGTTGCAAACCAGAAGAGTAACAAACTGAAGTGAAACAACCCGAGGAGCCACGAGACGCTGTAAACATGGAGAGAGGTTTACGGGAGTTGCATGCAATTCAGTGAAGTGTCATAATCGTCATTTCTTTCAGCTAATGATTGCAATATTTCACGCTGACCGGAAAGAAAGATGGAGTCGAATGCTAATGCATGCAGCAGCAGCAGCAAGCCAGCTACTTCAAAACTCAGACGGCTATAGCCGCTTAAGCCGTTTCCATCCCACGTTATGCGCATTAACTCATTATCGCATAAGGCAAAAACCACCTCAAGCGAGTACATAAACTTTTATGCGACTTAGAGGAAGTTTATTCGCATTTTGCCATTTCCATCTGTTTTTTCCAATGCGAATTTTCAAAATGCGTAAAGAATAGTGAGATGGAAATGCAACTAGTTTGGGAATGAGGACACTAACTGTCAGAGTTTCAAAAGTGTAATTTGTTCCCATTCTTCCCAGATATAGGATTTCAGTTGGTTAAAGCCGGGCATACACTGTACGATATTGGCCCATTTTTGACCCAATTTTCAAGACACACGACTCGTTTTGAAGTCGGGCCGTCTTCCAGCTTCATCTTGCGTAGTTTGTTGAACAGTGTACCGGGGAAACCGAGGGCCGAAATGCTGCTCCCGACACACGGTCTGATGATCGGATGAATTTCTGACATTTTTGATATTTTGGTCGACTCTCAGGAGTCACTCGCACAGTTGAAGCACAGCCGCGAGTCGACTCGCCAATATCAGAGCCTTTTTTTCTCACTGCGCCTGCATGAAGTGAGAGTCAAGTGGATATAGCAAAAACTTACCAGCATGAAAAAGTTTTGTGGGACTTGTGATATGTGTTGCTTAAATAGGCCATGCGCAGCAAATGTTGCAGATTTGAGATAAATGGATTTAAAGTTGCTTGCTCTCGTCGTCTTCTTCAACTTCTTCTGGTCTGATTCTTCGTCTTCTTCTTCTGTGCCTCCGTGCCTTCAAACGAAACTTTATTATCAAATGTCAATAGCCAGAACAGTCCACCGGGGCCGACTAGGCGTGCAGTATGAGCACTCAGATCGTGGCAGACCGTCGGACTGTACAGTGTGAGCACCTCAACTGTGAGTCTTGGCTTCACAACGCAGACGATTTACTTGTACAGTGTGAGGTGGAATTAACAACACGATTTTTAAGCTTGCACAGTGTATGCCCGGCTTAACAGTCCAGAGTGTCCGTTATTGCATTTTGCGCTTCATAATCTTCCTCAAGTTTTCAATATGAGACGGGTGTTTATCAGTGTCCTTGATAAAGACTACATTTGGAAGGCAGGTTTGTTGTTCAAAATGTGCGTGTCCTTCTGTGTCAATTTTTCCTTCACGAATGTTCAAATTGTCCATGGCCAGTCCACATATGCAGCCCCAGACCATGACAACACTGTTGGTTTGCGGGTACAAGGGATAATGATCATGAATGATTATTGGTGATTATCATTCGTTAATTGATAATGCATGGTGATGAGAGGCAGAGAAGCCTGCGTGTATATGTATATATATGTGTGTATATGTGTATGTATGCTGTATGTATGTATGTATGTATGTATGTAGGGATGCACCGATACCACTTTTTTAAAAACCAATACGAGTATGAGTATTTTATTTTGTGTACTTGCCGATACCGAGTACCGATACTGATATTTCTGAAATGTTTTCCAGGAAAATACAATGACAATTTCGGAGTACAGGTTTTATTTTCTTTTTATAACAAGCCTAAAAGAGGCCAATATCGAACGATTCACACATGGCCATTTCCAAAAAAAAAGAGTAGGCCTGCTAAAAATCTTTCTGTCTTCAGGCCCGACAAAAAAAGCCTTTGAACTAGCACTGCCATCAAATGAGGCAAAACATTACTGAAGCTTGACAAATGAAAAGTAAACTCGCTGCATAGGCAAGGTAACAAACCCAACTTCATAAAAAGTCAGTAGAACTATTAATTGGCACAGATAGTTTCTACACACATTCATAGGCATTCTCAATCCAACTAAAGTCAATAATAGCTTTCCAAGCAAACAAGGCATCACTGAAAGTGTGTGGTATCGCCATATTTCAATTACACAAATGACAAATGAAAAAGATTTAACTTAACCACAACTAAAACGTTTAAGGTAACCATATGTTACTAATATATTTGTAGTAAAATAAGAAGATTCACAATTCTAAGTCTCTCTGTGTGTGATTGTGTGTGTGTGCTTGTGCGAGCTCGGCTTGCTTGTAAATATTCAATAACTGATCCGGGTGTGCCATCTAGTGATAGAATATTGTAATTGCGTGCATAAATTTGCAGCTCCATGCCCGCTGGCAGAAACATCTGCACAAAACGCTTAAGATACCCTGCCGAGCACCATTGTTCTTCTTGAACACGCCGCATCCAGATAATCCTTAAATGATGAATTATACACATATTTTAATTTGTAACGTGTAGTGAAGTGGCCAGTGTCAAAGTAACAAAGAAAAAGTATACTTTTTATCTTTTAAATGTAGTAGAGTAGAAGTCCCGGTAAAAAAAAAAAAAAAAAAACTCAAGTAAAGTACAAATCCTCAAAAAAAACTACTTAAGTACTGTAACGAAGTTGCCTACATGTACTTCTTTACTATACACCTCTTGTGTGTATGCGCATATGCCTGCATGTGATGTGATGACTATAAAGCTCTATTTCTCGTATTTTTTCTAACTCGCTGTCTCCCCCTAGACATAGAAGTCAGACAGTACAACATACTGTAGCCTATGCGACCGTGAGGAGGCAGTTACCTTTAAGGTCTTACATTAAGTGGTATCGGTTAAGCGTGGTATATCGGCAAATGTGGGCGAAAATACGCAATCTGAGCATATATTAACGAGGTATCGGGCAGATACCCGATACTGGTATCGGTATCGGTGCAACACTATATATATATATATATAAATATATATATATTTTTTTATTTAGATAAAGGGGTGAGAGCTAATAAGCTATGCTTCTTCTCACTCCTTTTTGAATACGTCATTTATTTTCTGTTTTTCTGTGTTTTATTATTATTTTGCATCCTCAATTTTCATTTCTACATTATGTTGTGCAAAGAATTTGTTTAGTAGCAATCAGGAAGCCTTGTACTATTTGTATATTCGGAATAAACAGTACAAACAAACAAAACAAACAAACACTGGCTTTTGAACATGACACTGATAACAACTGGGATGGTCTTTCACTTTGGCCCTGAGAATACAGTATCTATTATTTCCAAAAAAAAAAAAATTGAAAGATGGACTTACCCACCACAACACTCTATTCCACCACCCTGTCAGTTCATTTTGGATGAGTGCAAGCCCAGAGAAGTCAGTGGTGTTTATGGATGGTGTTAATATATGATTTTCTCTTTCCACAGTAGAGAATTATACATTTGATGATGATACAACAAACTGTGTTCATCAACACAAATATGCAGAAGGATTTATAAACCCATCTGGTTATTTCCAGTACAGAGGCATCTCGGTTCTTAATGCATTACAATCTTGAGGGCTTGAAGGTCATGCCCATCCAATATCAGTATTAGGCATCGTCACATGGCACAGCGATCGCTCAGGTTTCTCTGGATCCTTAGAATCCTTATTATATCATAGACTGTCAATGGCAAAATCCTTAAATTTCTTCCAATTGCACATTCAGAAATGTTCTTAAACGGTTTGGTCACTCAGCTTTAGGCAATCTGTCAATGCTCAAACCATTTTGCTGGCAAACCACAGAGGCTTTTGCGACAACTCATTTCAGATCCATTCCTAATTGAATCAAGAGTTACCTATTCACCTTTTTAGCTACTGAATGATCCAAATGGATGTTGTCCTGAAAATGCCATAACTTTTCAGTCTTTCCCTGCCCGGGTCCCAGTTGTTCTGGAACATGTTGATGGCACCACATTCAGAATGCACAAATTTTTCTAAAAGTTAATACAGTTGATAAGGCAAAACTTTGAATAATTTTTCTTTGTTCTGTTTTCCAGAAAATACAGTTGAAGGTAAAAAAAAATGCTGTGGTCTGACAAGTATACATTTTAAATTGTTTTTGGCAATAATGGATTTCTTGTTTTCAGAGCCAAAGGTGAATAGGACTATCCTGATTGTTAAAATCCAGTGTCTTTCATGGCATGCCATCTCAATGACTTTTTCCAGGGATGTCTCTGCACTATTTCAGAGAGACAACGGCAAGAAACAGTATGTGTCATTGTAAGGGTTCTGTCACGTACCCTAGTGACAAGCACAGAGGACAGGAAGTTGAGGACTGGACTCAGGTGCAAGAATGGGCTTGGTTGTAGGTTTTATTATGCTTACTGCGAGAGCAGGAGGCATGCACACAAAAGATACAAACAAAAACGGAATCAAGGTTCTGATAAATATGAACATTAGTAATACAGGATCTGGGCAGAAGCTACTGTGAGGGTGCGTTCCAGAACCACATACGAGTACCAGGAAGTGCAGCAAAATTGGTTTTATTGAACTTAGGGGTGGAAACCCCGGCAGGGTTGTAGGCAACGGTACAAAGTCCAGAATACAAAAACACAATCCAGAGGGCCAGAAACAGTTCGTTACCAGGACAGCAATCACAAGTCTCAAGGGCAGGCAAAGCAGGTTCGGTACACAGGCAAGGTATTACGGTACAAAGTCCAGAATCCAAAAACACAATCCAGAGGGCCAGAAACGGTTCGTTACCAGGGCAGCAATCACAAGTCTCAAGGTCAGGCAAAGCAGGTTCGGTACACAGGCAAAGTATTTTCACAGGCAGAGGCAGAATCAAAATCCGGGACGTTCCAGTCAGAAGTATAAAGCTATGAATACAGGGCATGAACAGAGTAGCACAAGCAGACAAGAGAAAACGTTCCGACAAGAGCTGGCTGTGATCTGACTGCTTAAATACACATACGGGAAGTCACATGCTATAATAGGGAACAGGTGAGCTGGATCAGACTAATTAACAAGGGAATGAACAAGAGGAAGTTCCTAACCACATGAAATTGGCGAAAGCCAAAACGCGGACAGGGATTACACAGACAGCCTATGACAAACAAACTGCTCCGGTTAGGGAGTTCTAAAGTGTGCAGAGAGTGAGAGGCAGAACAGTGTTTAACAAGGTGCGGAGAATCCGCCAAATTGCAGCAAAGTAAAGTGAGTGAAGGCAAGGGGCGGAGATAAGAGCAGAGCGAGTGCTGAGAGCTCGTTAGTCAATTAGTAATGTGCAGCTATACAATCCCTTAGTGCTCGTTAGTAAGTTAGAACTATAAACAATGTTAGTTATTGTTAGTAGTTAAATCAAAATAATAAACTGTTAGTATTTATTAGTAAAGATAGAACAGATAGAAGTAAACGAGATTGGAAGGAATAATTGGAAACCCAGAAACCATGAAATCACCTGAAAACGTGGCACACAAAACTGGGGAACAAAACAGTCTCAGAACGCATGACAAGACTGGGGAGACAATGTACAATGCATGGCATGGAGAAATACATAAACCAGAATGATAATCTAAACAGTGACTATGAGTAATGGCAGGAAAAGGACATGGCATGGCAAGACAGGAAATATATAAAACATGACATGGAATGAATCAAAACATGGCCTGATAAAAGCAGAATCATAACAGCTACGGCAAACATATTAAAAATAGAAACTAAACAGGAAACGAGTTCCTTTAAATAACGTGCTAGAATACAATAAACAGCACTAGAGATACTGAGTTTTAGTATTAGAACGCAATACGCAGATGATACATCTATACAAGACTACGAATACAGCATAGGCATGTACTTTAGTAAAAAAACTTTGCAAAGACTAAGTGCGAAGCTTGGTCACTACTACGCAGTGGAAATGAAGAACAGGTACAGGTGATAATTGAATAATGGGCAACGTGCAGTCCAGTTTTTGTAGACTGGTGAGCTGGACGGCTGGAGGCGTGGTCTTACATTTACAACACCATGGCTTGGTCAAAGACTGTGATATTATACTGGCCGGCCTGCATCCCAAACTGTTTCCCATTAAAAATGTGTGATGTATTATAAAGCACAAGATATGACTCTGGAGACTCCAGACTGTGGAGGTAATTCAGTGTTATATCAAGCAGGAATGGGCAAAAATTCCATTTTCAAAACTGCAACAATTACTGTCCTCAGTTCCCAAACAAGTGGACAAGAGAGTGATATTGCACTTCTCAAGTTGGCACTGGAAAACTTAGTGAGGTGTCATAGCCAGCTGAGTAAATATAACAAATATCAGGAGTTCTTTAGCTACTTGAAAGCACCGTACTATGTGCTCATCAGCCTGCAAATGCAGTCACTACCCCAAGCTCTGAAAGCCCCACATGGCGGCGTATAGTCAGAGTGAGATAGGCACCATTATGAAATTGCCACCAGTCAAATTTTGTGATGCACAGGCCATTGATTCATGCGCTCTATCCGTACAGTCATTGATAGGCACGCTGAGGACTCTGGAGGGACAGAATAGCTGTGAGCTGCAATGCAGCTCCCATGTTCGCTGGCTCTTATGCAAGATGCCACCTGCTTACCTGGTTTTGTACTGCTTGAAATGCCGCATCCTCCAGACAGCCTCTAATTGAACACAGTCCATGCCAGATTTAGCCACTTGGCCATAAATGAAGTCTCTCCCTGAGCTCATTGCAAGAAAAACTGTAGACATCTACCACAGTAAGATAAATTCCTCCAAGGAAAATTGTAATTATTTATGAATCTATTCTGTTCACTTACTGTGTAATTAGTTGTATAATTATCTTTTCTGATCATTTGCTTTGTAATTGGTTGTTTTTGTATCTTTTCTCTTCATTTACTTTGTAATTGCTTTTCGTGTGCAATTGTAAAAAAAAAAAAACAGTCTAGGGCTGATATTGAAAAATAAAATCATTGCATCCTCAAATTGAAAAAGTGAAAATTATACTATGTACTGAGGAATCAGTTTGTTAACAATGTCCAGCAATGCTGCCGTCTTTAATGGACTTGTTCACATCTGAAATGGATTAATGCAGTGGAAATGGGCTGTTGTCAGACCAGTCAACCTTTCATTTTTTTTTTTTTTTTTTAAAATCTTAACACTACGTTTTGCTATTGGCCAAAGAGGAGAAGGTCCATTCCTGTTGTGACCAAGGTAAGTTTCAAAAGCCATTTTCTGAATTGGTATGTGTGTGAGTCAGTGCCCTTGGCGTGGGTAAATTGAACATCTGTGTTGGTACCATTGATGCTGAAAGACACATGCACACTGGAGCAAAAAATTCTGTCTCCTAGAATAGATTGCACATTTTCAGATATCATTCAGGTATCTGCTTCATTCAACAAGATAAAAAACTCATTTGTACCAATGACAATTGGCCTCATTAATATGTTGTGTTGATCGGTATCCCTTAAACATTAGTGCACTGTATTTATTTATTTATTTATTACCTTGTGGTGAATGTGCATGTTATTGTTTTTGTCTGTTTGTATTGCTGTGCTGTTTATCTGCTGGCTGTACAACAAATTGCCCCTTATGGGGATAATAAAGTTTACTAAGACTAAGACTTAATGGCAAGCCACATTCTGCATGTGTTACATTGTGGCTTTCTAATCACAGTACAGTAGATAAAATGAAAGATGGGCATTGAACAACTTTTTCCATTGAAAAGGAGTCCTTGCGCATGAGCATCGACTGTGGTTCTTTTACAGAGACAAACACTCATTTGTTATCCTGCTTTCTAAATATTTAGTATCTCCATTTGGACACTACAAATTATTCCAACCTGCACAGATCACCGGTTGAGGAAAGCATAAACGTACACACTCATTGACCAATGACTGCATTAAAACATTTTTAAATTAAGACCCACACTTGCAATCTAATATCATCAAGTACAGTGCTCACTTGTGGAACAAAACCAATGGTAAAATTGAGTTTTTTCTTTAGTTGCACACTGGCAAGCCTCATTGGATTTAAATTATTTTGTATGTGTGTTTATTCAATTGAAATAAACCTATTTTCAGTGCAGACTCTGATGAATATTAACAGACAAGGCAGGTCCTGCAGATATAATGCAGTATAATACAAGTCAAAAGTTTTTGAATGCTGTAGTCATGCATTTGTTAGTGTTTTTGCCAGATTATATTATGAGCATTTTCAACTTACGCAAAATAACCACAAATGGCGCAAGGTAAGATGTTAATGTTGAAGAAGACATAAACAGTCTTTTACATCCAAAAAGTTTGGGGCTAAGTGCATTGCGCTAATAAAGACAGAAAGTAGTGCACTGAAAATTATCATGTGAAGCGCAAGCCATTTATTAGCAACATCCAGGAATGCCGCTAACTTCTGTAGGCTTAAGCACATCTGAGGTGCACTGACACATAGTGGCAAAGTGTTCTGCGGTCTGACAAGGACCCGGTCGAGTCACATTATTATGACCACCTCCTACATTTGTACTTTTGATGTCAGCAGAGTGTAGCAAATGAAAATATAAGACATGTGTTGTGAGCTAGCTTGGTGGGTATATAAGGTGTGCTGTAGGTATTCTGCAAACATATCACTCGTTGCTGTCATGTATCACATACACCCATACATGCTGATTGTCTTCCCTGTGGCGGATGGGCTTTTCCAGCAAGACAATGCGACATGTCACACGGCTAGAAATGTCCGAGAGTGGTTGGAAGAGCACGACCAAGATTTCCAAGTACTTCAATGGCCCCCTAATTCCCCAGACTTGAACCCAATCGAGCATCTGTGGGACCACCTCGACTGTCATGTTTGCTTTATTGATCCTCTACAACACACCAGCAGCTGTGGGATGCATTGCAGTTAGCATGGCTCCAGATACCTGTGACAACATTCCAGCACCTTACTGAGACATGCCCAGCCCTTCTAGCTGCTGTCCATGCTGCACACGGCGGTTACTATTAGCTGGTGGTCTTAATAATGTAACTCCACTGTGTATATTGCTTTGGCGATAATGAATGTCTTTTTCTCTGAGCCAAAGATGAAGAGGACCATCTTGATCATTAAAATCCAGTGTCTTTCATGGTATAGTATGCCATCTTGACGGCTTTTTCAGGGATGTCTCTGGATATTTCAGTAAGACAAGGAAAAGATACAATATGTGTTACAACAGCATGGCATAGTCAAAGACTGTGGTGTTATACTGGCCAACCTGCTGTCCAGACCTGTTTTCAGTTGAAAAATTGGTCAGGGCTTTTCCTGCATAGAGAATTTGGTGGCGGGCGCCACTGCCTAATTTTTTACCGCCACCAGCTCCCAACGCGATTTTCTGTGTCAAATACTCATTTGCTTGTGCGAAAAAAAAGAAAACGCGGAATTTGCGTAATATTAGTGCCATGCTCCCGCGGTCAAAAAAAAAAAAACATGTGCAGCCCCCTCGCACTAAACAAAATAAGAAGAATGTAATCCCTTCCCCCCCGCTCAACAAAATAAAAAGGAAAATGAGAAGCATTAACCCCCCCCCTGCCACTCAGTTCTGAGTGAGTGCAAGAGCCTATGACCGAGTACCACCACCAGCTCATTCTGAGCCAGGAAAAACCCTGTTGGTGCATTATAAAGTGCACGATACAACTCTGGAGACCTCAGACTGTTGAGCAAATTCAGTGCTATATTAAGCAGGAATGAGTAAAAATTAAATTTTCAAAACTGCAAAAATCAGTTCCCAAACAACTCCTAAGTGTTGTAAACCCCATAAAACCCATGGAAAATACATCTGCTGTATTCAAACCTGTGGTGCTCCAGGCCTGGTTTAAATTCTAGTGGAGATCCCAAGGTTGCCAACAATTCCAAATATGTCCTCCTTAATTACAGAGAAATGTCTATGAAATTATGTTCAAGATCTAGATGTTTTCCATTGGATGTAATGCTGTGGTGATAAATGCATGGTGTCCTATGTTCAAATATTTCTCTAATATAAGTGCGATGTGGCTTCAGTAAAGTGCAGCAAACAGCAGATACAAAATATGTATGCAACATTGTCCTACACTATGAAAAAAATGCGTTTTCTGACATTAAACCCTTACATGGGATACCAAAGGAAAGGCGATGTGTTACAGTGCTAAACATACCCCAGTCCCATCTTTTTTGGAATGTGCTGCAAGTGGTTTTTACTGATTTCTGTCCCTCTTTTACATTTTTTACACCGGTCCAACATTTTTCTTATTGGGCTGTATTTAACAGCATACCGGCCTGAAATTTCGGCGTTATTAGAAATCTGTAATCAATCAAATAAACAGGTAAACTGATTTTCTAACATGGCAAGCAAAATTAAGCAAATCGCGAACAAATTAATCAGGATGATCTAACCCCAAATACTGCATATGTATTGGAACTTCCACAGGGGTGCTTGACCACATTAGATCTGTATGACTTTTCTTGAAGAATAAATGCCACGAGTAGCCACAAGGTATATGGCAAAAGGTAGAAATTTGGATGAATCTATGATTTAGATGTTCTTTAGACAAAAGCTGTTTAGTTTTCTTTTTTTTCCCCTTCTCTAACTACTTGAAATTCCCAGAGGCAGAATACCATTTGACTGGAAGAGTATACGTGTCACACTATTATTATTCCATCTTGTGGTTGTGATTGTCCCACTGCATCTCCTAGTCTCCTATGGTCTGTGCATCATGCATCTGAGATATTAGTTCTTTTTTTTTAGATTATTTTTCTTTGGGATTTTCACCTTTATTTGACACTTGCAGAGTAGAGAGAGACAGGAGGTTGGGGAGAAGAATGGGGAAGGCATGCGGTAAATGACCCGAGCCGGAATCGAACCCGGGTCGCTGCGGTAAGGACACAGCCTTTATGGTGCACGCGCTTAGACCGATGAGCCACCGGGGCGCCCCATATTAGTTCTTTTTGATCTTCCAAAAGAACATGTTCTGGGGCGTGTTTCCCGAAAGTGTAACTAAGGTAGCAACTTACATAGTTCGTCCATTCACAGTCAATGGGCCCAACTATATCAGTTCGCATCTGTGATTTTGAGAAACACACCCCTGGTCTGATGCACCCATTTCAATACTTACAAGTGTTGACATCACTGGATTCATAAGAACATGGTACATCAGTGCCCCATTCCGGGCCCAAAATCCTGCCTCCATAATACCCACGTGGCAGAATTCTATTCTGAACTATTGGGTAGGAATCAGCCAATGAGAGATAATACATTTTCAGTCATCTGGAGTTTGTTCAGTTCAAATGAATTTCTAATTTTCAGAGCACAGGTAATGCAACAGTAATGCAATTATCTCAAGAGTTGTTTCTATATTTAGTAAGTGCTGGGGCCATTAAGCAGTGTGAAATATGACCTATAAAAAGCATCTAAACATTTGTTGTATTTCAAAATCACTTATATATGACAAGCTCACTCCATAAACTTAATGGGATGACGTGAATGCATCTGGGCACAGAAAATGAGCATTTTTATAGAGCTGTCATGCAGCTCAGCTATTTGAGGATGTATTATTCAACCTCACCTTTTAAAATCCAGCTTATTGTGCTATTTGGCAAGGTAGTTATGGAGATGACGTGTAAGTAAAGAAGGCATGCTGAAATAATCAAATACAAGGGTTTTTCACCGCACTGAGCAGTGCAAAGTATTCATTTGGCAGATAGAGTCACAAAGAATTATTACCAATCTAATTGGTCTTGGTTTCATCGAGAACCTCATCTCTCATGAGTTATGTCTCTGCAGTAATCAATTGGTCATGACTGCAGTTACATAACTCATCAGAACTTAAGTTCATCATGAATCCAATACAAATGACAAAATAGGCTAGCAAATTGTTTTACAATACACGGTAGAAAACATACAGTAGATCCTAAATCAGAAATAGAATCAGATAAGATGGACCTTGCACATCACCTGTATAACACAAGACAAATGTAGTTATCATTTACATCACTACTATAAAACTAAAACAGCTACTCATATCATGCCTTCCCTGCTGACAAGGAGTGCAACTTCAAAACCAAAATAAATAAATAAATAAATTCTGATTGTGCAAGAAAGATCTCTTCAAATCAAATCAAATCAAATCAAACTTTATTTATATAGCACTTTTCATACAAATAAATGCAACGCAAAGTGCTGTACATAATGAAAACAACAGACAACAAACATCTACCCCCCAACCCACCATTTAACCCCTCCCAACTTCATGATAAAATGCAATAAAAAGACAATATAGGGAAAATTAACATAAGATTGCTTTGCAAATTAAAATTGACCACAAAGAGCAACAACCCACTACCCCTAAACCACCCATTTAACCAATGAGTAAAAAGGGTAAAAAGAGGAAACGCCATCATGGAGGGCCGTCGGCGCCAGGAGCTGATGACAGACCACAGCTCCAAAGAAAGCCCCCGCAGAGATCACCATGTCCCAGACTGAGAGAGGAGTCCGCATCACAACCATAAAGCCGTGGACAGAACACCCCCTCAGCCAAAAGAGCAAGGTTAACCCCCACGACAGCATCTCCACAGCCAGAGCCAATCACAGCTCCCAGCACAGAGGGCCTGCCAGTGAGGAAACACTAGAGCTGGAATAAAAATCTAAAGCTAGTGAGTTTAAACTAAAATCATGGTTAAAAAAATGGGATAAAATACAGATGTTTAAGAATTAGAAATAAATGAGAAACTAAAAGCATAAATAAAGAGTATAAATAAGATTTATATCGTTAAAAGTAAATAAATATCCAAATAAGAACATCAATGAATAAATAGATAAAATAAATAAAAGGCCAGTACCGGAGGACCTCAGGGTCCGCGGGGGTTCGTAAAATGAAAGCAGGTCTGATGAATAAGAAGGACCAAGACCCCTAAGACATTTGAAAACCAATAAAAGAACCTTAAAATCGATCCTGAAAGATACAGGGAGCCAATGCAGTGACTCTAAAACCGATCTAATATGCTCTCACTTTCTGGTCCTCGTCAGCACACGTGCTGCAGAATTTTGAAGTAATTGTAGATGGGAAATATTCTTTTTGGGAAGACCAGAAAGAAGAGCATTGCAGTAATCCATACGACTAGAAATAAAAGCATGCATTGGTGTCTCTGTGCTTGCTTGAGAGAGAAATGGGCGGAATCTTGCAATATTCTTGAGATGGAAAAATCCAGTTTTCATTACTGTGCAGAATAAAACTAAGGCCAGAGTCAAAAATAACGCCCAGGTTTTTCACCTGATGAGATAGTTCTAGAAATAGTGTTTTTAGTTTTGATACAAGTTTCTCTCTCTCAGCTTCAGGACCGATAATTAAAACTTCAGTTTTGTCCTGGTTGAGCTGTAAAAAGTTCTCCGCCATCCATGACTTGATGTCTAAAATACATTTTAGAAAAATAGAAAAAACTCCCGCACCCTGTCCATTCCACATGCAACGTTAATAATACATAAAATACATTATATAAAATACATTTTCAAAGTATATCAATTGGTCCTGGGTCATCAGGAGACAGGGAAATGTAAAGCTGTGTGTCATCAGCGTAACTGTGAAAATTGATGCCATGCCTCCTGTTGACATAACCAAGTGGGAGCATGTAGAGATTATAAAGTGTGGGACCTAAAATTGAGCCTTGGGGAACACCACAGTTCATTCTATAGTTGTCAGAGGAGCAAGTATCCATACTTACTAAAAATTCTCTATCTGTAAGATAGGACGAAAACCAGTTTAAAACAGTACCAGAGAGGCCAACCAGGTTACAAAGTCTGTTTAGAAGAATTTGGTGATCCACAGTATCAAAAGCAGTGCTTAGATCCAGTAATACCAGAATCGAGGTTTTCTTCATATCCATATTGATTTGCAGATCATTGACAATCCTTAAAACGGCTGATTCTGTACTATAGTTTGTCCTAAAACCAGACTGATATTTTTCAAAAATGTTAAATTTGTAAAGAAAGTCATTTAATTGAATAAGAAAAAGTTTTTCTAAAATTCAACTTAAAAATGGTAAGTTGGATACTGGTCTGTAGTTATTAAGAATGGTGGCATCTAAATTACTCTTCTTCAGAAGGGGTTTGACTATTGCAGTCTTAAAAGCAGTGGGGAAAACGCCGGTCTGAAGAGAGGAATTCATGATGGTTAAAAGATCGTCCTCTAAGAGGTCATAAAATGTTTTAAAAAGTCGTGTGGGAATTAAGTCTAAAAGGCAGTTAGTTAGGTTTACTTGGGAGAAAACTCTACCAAGTGTCTCAGCATCAACCAGAGCAAAACTCCCCAGTGTTTCCTCAGGACAAAGCATAGGTTTGCATGCATTAAAAACCATCTTCTGAAGTGGTATTAAACCTGCTCTGATATTATCAATTTTACCTCTGAAGTGGTCTGCAAAGTCCTCACATTTGGAGTCTGTTGACATCCCGCTGGACTGATTAAAATTGGGTTTGATTAAATAATCTACAGTGGAGAACAGGACTTTGGGATTGTTCTTGTGTTTGCTGATTAGTTTGGAGAAGTGAGCTTTTCTTGACTCTTGGACCGCTTTGTTATTAATGTTTAGTTTCTCACGGAGGATTTGGTAATTGATAGTCAATTTATTTTTCCTCCATTTCCTTTCTGCGATGCGGCAATCTATTTTTGGTTGTTTAATTTCCTCATTTCTCCATGGCGGTGTGCGTTTGGTTTTTACCTTCTTCAGCATAAGTGGGGCAAGTGAGTCAAGAGTAGACCTCAGTTTACTGTTAAAATTATTGACAATACAATCACATGAAGAGGGTAAAAAGTTAGCTGGGATGTTACATAAAAGGTCAATAAAATTTGCAGCCACTTCAAAGGTGAGATAGCGTTTCCTCATGGTTTGCTCTGAAACCTCCTGCTGTATAAAATCAGAGATGTTAAAAAACACTCAGAAATGGTCAGACAGAGGTCAACAACAGAGGACACACTAGTGGACAGGCCATGGGTAATAACAACATCTAAGGAGTGTCCTCTGTTGTGAGTGGGTTGAGTGACATGTTGAGTAAAATCCATGCAGTATAAAATGTTCAAAAATTCTGCAGCAATTGGGTCTGACTGATTGCCTATATGTATATTAAAATCACCGGAAATTAAAATTCTGTCATATGTGGAGTGGATTATTGAAAGCAGTTCTGAGAAATCGGATATAAAAGAAGGACATGGTTTGGGTGGTCTATATACGGTCATACAGAGTACAGGAGGGCTGCTAAAAACAAAAGCGTGACATTCAAATGAGGTGTAGTTGTTGAACATAGTGTCCCAAAAACCAAGAGTGGAAGAATGGATGGACGCTGTGCCACCACCTTTCTTACCCGTTCTGATTGAGTAAGAGAAATTAAAATTAGGAGGGGATGCCTCAATGAGTGTAGCTGGAGCGTCTGTGGTAAGCCATGTTTCTGTTAAAAACAAGCAGTCAATGTTGTTGTCTAAAATCAAATCATTAATAATAAAAGTCTTATTTAAAACAGATCTGATGTTCAGGAGTGCCATGTTGAGGGTCACTGGTCTGCTTGTGTTCTGTGGTTTGGTGTTATGGGTGAATATGTTTATGATCAGATCAAGACTCTTGATCAGAAGTCTTAAATTACAGTCCTTGAGAGCCGCAGTATCTACGGGTACTTGTGATTTCCTTTCAATCAACAACTAAGCAAGGCCTCATAAGCACGATGTTCAGACTTTTTAGCCTGCCATTGACTGACATTAACTTAAGTATTAAGTAATGCAAAAACAAGCCAAAAGCCAGCAGATGTAGCGGTCCCGCAGCTTGAAACCCCTGCTCTTGATGACTATGCATGTTTCTAAGTGTGCTTAGAAAAATGATTTACAACTATTTGCATCTCAAGGAGTTAAAGAAAAATGAAGAAAGTACTCTTTGAGCAGAATTCAGAATACCTGAGTGACAGTTAGCAATGATCTGCCAAACAAGCTAACAGTTAGCGAGAAGCAGCCATGCTGTTCCATCAATATACACTGCCAGGCAAAAAAAAAAAAAAAAAAAGTCACACACTCAAATATTTGATTGGGTCGCCTTCACCTTAGATCATGGTGCATATTCTTTGTGGTATTTTTTTTTTTTTTTTTGACTATCATATGCAATGTTCCAACATTGATCTCCAACCAGAGTTGCATTAATTTTTGGCCAAGATCTTGTACTGCCGATTCAAAAGACAAAGCACTCCATGAAGCCTTCTCCAGCAATTCCCAAAGACTGTCCATTGATTATGTTCAGAACTCTGGGGTGGCCAATTTATGTTTGAAAATGATTCCTCATGTCTGCTGACACATTCCATCATAATTTGAGCACAGTGAATCTTGGGATTGTCAATGCTAGAACATGCCTGTGCTGTCAGGGATTAAAAAAAAAAAAAAAAAATCCATTGATGGGATAACCTCAACATTCAATACATTCAGGTAGTCTGCTGATTTAATTTTATCGCTGTATAACATTACTACGCCTAGACCTGACCAATTGAAAGGGTTATTTCCATAAGTACTCAAGTCCATATTGGTTAAAAATCAGATAACATTACAAATCCATTCTTTCTTTCATGAGGAATAAGCCACATAAGCTAATTTTGGCCAAGAAGCACTCAAGTACAATATAAAATGAGCAGTGAATAGGAAATTCCCCAAGAAGTTACTTCTAGCAGTAACCAAGTCCAGTCAGCCAATCAAAGCATCGCTTAGAAAACTGGTTGGCCAATAGCAGCCACTGTAGCCTTCTTACCCAACCAAAATGGCTGACTCTACAGGCTAGGATGTGTGCGTGTGGACTCAACCCAAAAGAGCTTAAAAAAAAAAAGACCCAGGCAGCCAGAAACATGGGCTAAAAACAAGCGAAAAAGAAGTCTGGCAAAAGGTAATCTTTTTTAGCTGCTTATTCTTTGGCTGAACTTTCTAATTACCACACCACATCCCTATCGAGGACGAATGAAGTCTTTAAACCTGTTTGGATGGTGGTATTGCCCATTCATAATTTATGGAGATTGGTTTTTATTGTGACCTTTGTTCAGCTGTATTTAACTTCAATTTCACTGTATATATTTTCCATTCATTTTGTTCAAGAAGCTTTTCGACATCCATGACTATAGTATACTGGTATGACTATATTTGCTGTTCATTTTCATTAGAAAGTGATGTGTTTTGTTTACAAAAAGATGCTCTGTTTTAGTACTCTGAAATAATAAAATTTAATGCTGTTGATTTTTTAAATTGAGTTCAATTTTCATCATTTGAGGCATTTGCTTCTAAAAGTACTCAAGTGTTTGAAAAATCAGGGCCAAGAATCTAAATAGAGGCTAGAAGGTCTCCTAATATGTTTTCAAACATCTTTTCTGATATTTCATTACGTTTACATCAGCTTAACACATGTAACACGATACCCACAAGTTGTCAAATTCTTAAAGGTCCCCTATTATGCTGATCCTTCTTTTAATACATACACTACAGGCCAGAAGTTTGGAAGCAAGGCCAATACAGGTCAAAAATTTGGAAGCACCTTCAAGTTTTTGTTCACACTGCCTTTTTTTTTTAAGATTATTTTTTTGGGAATTTTTCCTTTATTTGACAGTTGTACAGAGACAGGAAGGTTGGGGAGAAGAATGGGGGAAGACATGCAGCAAATGACCTGAGCTGGAATTGAACCCATGTCGCTGCGGTAAGGACACAGCCTTTATGGTACGCACGCTTAGACCGATGAGCCACCAGGGCACCCCCACACTGCCTTTCTTAAAAACCAGTATAAAATCTATGGATTTTGGGATGTATTTACTGCATAATTAGACTTCTCTTTCATAGATATGCACCATTTTTCTCTATTTACCTTTAGATACTGTATACATTGATGTTACCAGACCATCGCTGAATAAATGTTAACAAAAGAAAGGAGGGTCTTAGTTTTTGGGTTGAGAAGATTTGCAAGAGTCACAACTTCAGTGATAAAGTAAAAAACAAATCACAGTTTGCATTATTCACTTTATGTCATGGTTTACAGCCCACCGGTCCCCGGATGACAACGGCAATTCGGCGGGCACTAGGACCATGGGCCTAGTAATATGGGCCTGATAATTTGACTAAAAATGTATTCTGATAAGTGACTCTTATAATAATCATGTTTATTTTGTTGCAAAGTATGCCAATGAAACTATGATCTTTTTTTGTACAAATTTGATCTTGCTTCCAAACTTTTAGACTGTAGTTTACAAGTAATGTTATTAGGTTGGATGTTTATACATTTAACATAAGATACAGGGGTTTTGCCATAATTCGAGAACGTGATTTCCTGAACATGATTTCCCCTCTGAACAGCTCGTCCCGAGATCTTCACAAGATGTAGGCAAAACCTGAAGTCAGGTTGTTGCATTCAATCAGGACAGACCTGGCCAGAGCCAGTCATGGCGCTGGACCTGCCCACCCCAGAATTTATTCTATCAGATACAAACGAGCCCAAATCATTTAACATGTAGATTTATCAGTATGTCTCCCAAAGCTGTTCGTACGTGTTTTTTTGAGATGTGAAAAAAAGCACAACTATTTTCTCTTCCAAAAGACGATGCCACCAGAAATCAGTGGGGAGCTTTTTTGTTTGCTGGCAGCAAACAGCCACACTCAAAGGGAACGTTAGCTTTTTGTGCTCGGCATTTCACCAAAGAAAGCTTTGTCAATAAAGGATAATTAGACACTGGAATGTCTCAGCTGCTTCTCAAACCTAGAGCAGTTGCATCGATCAAGCGCTCGAAGCCACAAGCTGTAAGTAACGATACAACAGCAAATAATGTAAGTGAAGTTAACGTGTTACCGGTGGCTAGCAGGACCGCTAACGATAGTTAGCACTAACAACTGGCCTCAAGCGCAGGCTTTGTAAAATATCTGAAGATAAAGCCTGGATCGGTACCAACTGTCAGTGACTCACAGACACGGAAGCAGTAGGTTTTACCATTTTGTGTTGCTTTGCTGCATAAGCCTACCTAACGTGATAGCCTGTTGAATGTGGCTGGAGAACTGCGGCTAACGTAGCTAAGTTACTGTTGCTAATGTTCGTGTCCTAAATATGCAAGACTAAATAAAATCGAGGAGACATTCAACAGAAGGTGTGTGAACATAAACCTCATTTGAAGCTAACTTTTTATACTTGTCTGTAATTTGGATACTTGCAACAACTGCTCACGGTAACGCAACTTACTGTCTGTAAAACCTGTATTGCAGGGTAACGTTTGTCTCTGTCGTTATGATGACCGCTTAGTTACTACTGCATGTTAGTTCAGGTTCTGTGCGACTTAAAAAATGCCCCTGGTTAACTTAAATGCAATAATTCAGTTTGGTATGCTTGTGTAACTTTGGTTAGCATCAAGGTGGTAGTTTCATCATAGCAGTAATTCAGATTGGTATGCTTGTGTAACTTTGGTTAGCATCAAGGGGGTAGTTTCATCATTACGTTACCTGACCGTAGCTGCTACAGTTGAAGCTAACTGGAGAGGTGTTATGTGTGTCTGCAAAGTCGGGCTGATAAGGCTGCAGTTAGACCAGACGTAGGCTTTGCGGGGCTTAGGGTACGTGTTTGGGTTTGTTTACTGCTGCTGTGAAACAATCGTTTTACTTATCCATGATCGGGGTCAGCCGGGTATTTTGTCGTGGTGTGGGCTAGCTCTCTGATCCTACCGCAGTGAAAGCAATCACGAAACGCACTGTAATGTGTCTGGTATAAACAAACTATTTCTCCGCATTGCCATGGCGGAATTTCATCCACTTTTGAAAATTGTTCTGGCTAATAAAAAGCTGAAAAAAAGTGGAGGTCAGATATGGATTTCGGGAGAAGTTATCAATTCCCTAGCTCCACATAAGCAATGCTGACACCGTTTGTGTTTTTGCTACAAACTCATTTCATAGCTTGGTGTGGGAATTGTGTTTCATTTTTGTGGAAATGGTTAACAGGAGCTTTTAGCAAAGTTTCCTCCGCATAGCTAAGTGGGTATATAACACAACTATATAACAGTACAGCTACAATCACATGCATGCAAGGCGAGATAGTACGAGCAAAACACTAAAATTTCGACTTGTCACTTATTGACATCCTGCTGTAATACTTCAATTGCTTCCTCCTCCCGGTCAGGGTCGGATTCGGGATCAAACAATCTCATTTCTCTAAAAAGTCAAAAACGGATTTGTGAACTTCTGAAAATCAACCCTTCAACTGAAACAGCCCAGGTCATAACATTGCCCCCAGAGGCTTGTACAGTGGGCACTAGGAATGATGCAAGAGGGCATGCAAAATAAAGAAATAATGATGAATAATGATACCAATGGCTCGATGTTAAAATAGAATAGACATTCAAGGAAATTTAAGTTAATCAGCTATTCCTATCACAGGGAAATAAACTCACTGACAATGTCAGTATGGCCAACAAGCATTTTCTTACTTTCTGACCGCTTTCACGCACTTCATGACCCCTTAATAAAATGTTACCTATTCCTTTTCCAGGAGCTTGCTATTTCTAATTTAATTTTATCAAGCAAGCTACCAAGCTCAAAAACTGACATTCTCCCCCGATCACGCAATTAACTTTTTTTGCCACAATCTTTATAGTAAGGTTAATATATCATGACATAAGCATGTTCTATCGACTCATGTAGCCAATTTTTTTTTTTCTGGCAAAATGAATGAACCAAGATTGTTCTCGTTAAACTAGGCAGGCTACTAGCTACATGGTTAGTACATATGCTGGCAAACTCTAGCTTAATTCTCAAAGTGACAGGAAAAAATAAGCAATCGATAAACAATGTTCAAACAAAGCATCATTTGAGGACATAATAGCTCATTGGCCAAACAACAGGCAATTCAATATCAGGTAACATTACATGCTAGAAATGAGGAAATATGAGCTGCTTGTAAGTGCAGCGTTTCTTCCCTCACTTGGATTATTTCTGGTGCCAAACATGGAAGACTTTTTCTCCATTGAGTATAATTTTTGGGGCTCAACATTAGCAAGTGTTTCTTGCTAAATAATTTTTGGGTACCTGGGTACCCATTCTGAATTAGCTTGAGTACCCGACTATATTAACACTCAAAACTCCCAAGCCTAACATCTACCTAGTGATACTATCTTTTTTCTGTGCCTCATAGGGTTTAGGCAGCGTCTATAATACTAGGCATTGCGCATAGGCGTTGAACTCTGCCAGATCACCATTCCCAATTGTGTACCTGGTGCCTGCAGAGGGAGACCATTGTCCAGCCGGCTTGGTTTGGTGGCAATGAAGAGGTAGCAGAGAACGCACAGGGTGATAATGAAGGCAAGGAGGACCACCGCAGCAATGGAGAGACCAACCAGTGCTCCAACACTGCCAAAAATGGAAAATGAGACATGCATAAGAGTAAAGTTCCAGCATATTCGTATTCAGAAACTTTCTTCACCTTGCAGGCTGTAGTTAAGCTTTTCCTTGATTAGCACTGAATTATTATCTGCTTACAATTCTCACACGCTTACTGCAAACATATTCTTCACGCTAAACATATTAACACTGTAGGACCTCACACACATCACATATCATCTTACATTACCATGTAGATTCACCCAAACAATAACCTCCACATCCAAGGGAATAAGACAGTCCTGATTGGGCAAAGCCATGTCATATGACTCGGTTAACTGGAAAAGGGCAAATCCATCCATCCATTATCTAACCTACTCATTACCTCCGCCAACAAAGTTGAATCGGAGATCATTTATTCACCCATGTTTGTTTGTTACTAGCTAAAAGGTGTTTTCACAAGTATGTTGATTGTCATATCTGTCTGTCTGTATGTTTGTTTCTGCTCACTCTAGCATTCACAATTCTTGAGGTATCAACACAATATTCATACTACAAGAAGCCAAATGTTGAAGGAAAAAGGGATTCAGTCTTGGAAGGTAAAAGTCACAGATCAAGGTCATCGAAAAGATAAAAAACACATTTTGGTAAATATTTTGCTTCAGAAAAATGATAGAGACATGTCATTAGTGCCAAAATGTTCAGTCTTGTCTCATATTTTTGGGGTTTTCACTAGTTTCACTCTGAGTGATTTCATTTATCTGTTTGCTTGTCCTGACACTATATCTCAAATTTCTCAACAATTTAATGATATTTTGAGGAAATGTGGGTCACGACCTGACGAACAATCCATTAGATTTTGGCAGTGATCTGGATCACCATCCGAATCCAGAAATTTTTCAGATTTTTCATCATTGCAGGATTGCAGGATTGGAATAAATGTCATGTATCTTAAAATCCACTAGATGGTAATAATGTTCAATACGATAAAACTTAGCTAATAGTACAAAAATAATTGTTGCCCTAGAAGATTTGCGTATCATAGAAAAGCGGAATATTTGTCTTGGCGGAGATCTGTGCTCTCCGAGTGCCACTTTAGTTCCAGAGTAGGGTCATGAGGGGGCTGGAGCCTATCCCACTATACAAATGGCGCGAGGCAGGAGCAAAGTCTGGTCAGTCCTCCAATGCATTGCAAGGATCTACACACCATTCACTCACACAATTATACCTATGGGCCATTTAGAGTTTTCAACCAGCCTGAAATGCATGTCTTTGGACTGTGGGAGGAAACCAGGGTACCAAGATCAAACACTTACAAAATGGCTGAACTCACAAACTCTACACAAGAACTTCGGCCAAAATAAAGCTCATGACTCGCTTTCTGTGAAGTTACAACACTACCTCCTGCCCTCACCAATTTTACGCTAATTCAGTCATTATGAAGGGCTATATCAGTGATTTAAAACTCATCCAAGTCCAAAAGCTTCAAGTTGTGTTTACATGGGTTGGCTCACTTGGTAGACACGCTGCACTCCTGCAGAGCAGCAGTGACCACCGCAGTATTGGATTGAATCCAGCTATGCCAGTGCTGACTGTGGTTAACAGCCTTTGGAGAGTAAGCGTAACTGGCTTCATGCTGCTAAGGAATATGGGGGGATAAAGTCAGTTTGGGTCAGCATTGTCCATTGCTCAAGCACCTCCAGCCAGCCATCTGGGCACTCGTCAGTAACATTCTAAGCACGTTTGGGTTTCCTCCACCCTTGTTCTGATCTCACGAGGTTTGAAGCTGTGCGTGTAAAGAGGCGGCAGCTGACATAAAAAAACCACATTAGAAGAAATGTGGAAAAAAACCACAAACTGCCTGCACTCTCCCGAGATGGCAGCGTGAGTCATATACGAGCATGCTTGCGCATAGTTCACTGATTGGACATTCCAGATTTTGGTGGGATTGTACATTCCAAATTTTAAAAAGTAAAAGAAAGAAAATCTACCTGTCTTTTATGCAGGAAATTTGGTAAGAATAAATAAGTGAATTACACATCTTTGTTTTGGACAGAATTTAGAAATGACAGATACACACTCATTTTTGCACAGATGTACCTCGTTTTTGGCGGCAAAAACACCACAACCTTCCAGAAGACAGGGAACTGTGATCTAACTGAATTGCTCTCTTGATATGATTGAATAGGAATGTACTGAATGCAATTTCTTGTCCTCTCTACAGTTGTCATTCTGCATGCTGGCTTGCCTAGTACTCATTTAGTTCTACAGTCTCTCTGTCTCACCTCTTTAACTATGCAAAGCGTAGTTAACAGATTTGTGAGTCTCCCTCTTTCTTGTTCTGAGAAAATTAGGATTTTCAATTCTAAAACCCTCAGGTAGAGCTGCCCAATATCCTCCTGCACCTCACTGAACCTGCAGAATATCACCCTCCTTATTATCCTTTATATCAAGTCCATCTTTGTGTTTGAGTCAAATTATGAATAATTTCCTATGGAATGACAGATTAGCTAAAACATTATGACCCCCTGAGAGATGAAGCAAAAAAACATGGATCAACTCACAACAGAGTTGCATGTCAAGGCCTGAGAGCAGACCTTTGGCAGTAAGCAAACATTTAATTCTTGTAGATGACTTGCTGGATGTAGGGGAAATGGGGTCTGATAAAATGATAACGGCTTGACGGCTAGATGGGAGCATCATGTAACAACAGTTGTTTTGGGCAATGCTCATTGAAGCGCAAGGGCAACAAAGACTATCTTGCTTGATCTGAACTGAAAGAGGAGCAACTGTGGTGCAAGTTGCAGGAAATGTTAAATGATGATTATGGGAGGTATGTGTCACAATTCACAGTGTATTACACCCTGCTGCATATTTGGTTTCGTAGCCACAGACCGGTCAGTGTTCCCTCTCTGACCCCCGTCCGCTGTAGAGAGCATCTACAATGGGCATAAAATGAAGAAACGGGACACTGAACCTCGAATTTATTAGTAAGAATAAATGATTTTAAAGTTTATGATGGTAATACTGCTACAAAAAAACCCTTTAACCTGATGTTTAGGATTCCTAGGATTCCAATCCTAATCAGGGTCCAGGGTTGGGACTGAGTTCAAGTTAGCTTAGTTCAGTCCTGTTAATAACAAGCTTCCAATCCTAATAAGGGTCCAGGACTGGGACTACGTTCTTGTTAACCCTTCCAAGTCTACTGTCTTTATCAAGTATGTCAGGAGCAAGCTTCCAACCCTGATCCGGATCCAGGGCTGGGACCCAGTTCCTCTCAAGCAACAACTCTCCTCTTTATGGGCAGTCCAGTGCCAGCAAGGGCTTCAACATCTGGCAGCACACCAGAAGCCACTGACCAGTGACAGCAGCCAAACATTGCCAATTACATCTTTGCTAAAATGTTTTTCATTCTCTTCGGGGTTCCGTCCCTGCTGATTCTCTCCGGGGTTTCATCCCCGTCAATACCGCACTGCTGCCAATAAATCACCAGTTCCATTACATGTCTGTCGGCGCACATGATCCCTGGTCTGGACCATGACACAGTACTGTAATTCCTGGTATGAAAGATAAAGCAAGGAGGAGAAGACTGAAGAATCTTAATTTCTTTAGCCTCAGTAAAAGGACGCTTTGGGCTGATCTAACTGAGGTCCTTAAATATGTAAAATGATCAACAAAGTTAACACTGCGGGGGGTCACACATGCAAGTTAGCCAAGGGTAGATTTAGCACTGACATTAGGAAATAATTGTTTTTGCGCAAACATTAGTCACAGTGTGGAATAGCTCGCCTGGCATTGTTGCAGGGGCAGAAACTCTGGGAAGTTTCAAGATCAGGCTTGATTCAGTGCTAGATAGCTAGTCCTTGAGTAACCGAAGAGCTGGGTATGCTTTCATGATAGGAAAATGGTGAGCCAATTTGGGTTGAATGGCCTGTTCTCACCACTCATGTTACTTTGTGTTATGTTAAAGTCAAGGGATGGGCTTTGCCGCCAACTAACTTTGGCCGATGGCGCTAAGGTTCAGCGAATGTTAAATTGTATTTTCTGTTTGTTATTGTCAAGATGCATTGGAATTGCAGTCAGTCTTTTCAGGGTTAACGTTACATCTTGTGATAACTCTCCTCTTTCTTACACCAGAGCTGGCTATCCTCTTATGCAAGTTTAGAAAAAGACTTGGAAAAAACCTTGAGTAACGTCGAAAGCCAATTGGAACAATGTGCTTTGGACTGACGAAACCAAAATTGAACTTTTTGGCCACAGCCAAAGAGGGTATGTTTGGAGAAAAAAGGGTGAAGCATTTGTAGAGAAGAACATGTTGCCAACTGTTAAGCATGGAGGTGGATCCATTATGCTTTGGGGTTGTGTAGCAGCTGGGGGCACAGGCAATATTGTGCAGGTGGAAGGAAGAATGGATTCCACCAAATATCAAGACATTCTAGACGCTAATGTTCAAAGCTCAGTCCAGAAATTGAAGTTAAAGAGACGTTGGGTATTCCAGCAAGACAATGACCCAAAGCATACCTCAAAATCCACCATTAAGTACCTCCAGGAAAGACGGGTGAAGGTTTTGGAATGGCCATCACAGTCCCCAGACTTGAATATTATTGAAAATCTGTGGAGAGACCTCAAACATGGCATGCATGCAAGAACGTCAAAGAATATTTCTGAGCTAGAGGTGTTCTGTCAGGAAGAATGGGGGAAAATCCCAAAGACAAGAATTGAAAGAGTCTTAGCTGGCTACAGGAGGCGTTTGCAAGCTGTTATAGCTGCCCGAGGAGGAGTTACAAAGTACTAGCTGACAAGGTTCCCAAACTTTTGCACAAGGCCTTTTTCCTTATTTTATTATTTTGAAACTATAAAAAGTTAAAAATAAAAATTATTCTTGCTTTAGAATGTGATGAAATGTGTCATGTTTAACTGTGTAGCATTTAGTGTTCAGGTTTGCTTTCAATCACTTGGAGATTAATTGTAACAGACATATAAAGCAGGGGTTCCCAAATTTTTGCACCCCACAGTATCATGATGTTCATTTTGGTAAATTATGGTCCCAAATAGAGTAAAATAAAGAATAAAGCCAGAATATGCTTTAGGGGCGTGACTATCCTCTGGTCGTCGTCAGATACGGTCAGATCCACCCCTAGATCCACCCTTTGCTCCTCCCTGGATCTTCAATTCATGCTCTCGTCCAATAGGAATCACATCCGGTTTCAAAATGAAAAAATGGCGCTGTTCAAATTGCCAAAAACGAGGCTTCTTAAATGGTATGCTGAAACCAATGGGTGACATAACGGTTGCTTTGTCCGTCTTTTTATGCAGTCTATGGTAATTCCCTGTTAAAAATAAGCCAATTGAGAATCGAGTAACATTAGGGGAGCAGTGAAGTTCTAAAATAACAGGCAGTTTGTAAGTTCAGGTTCAACCGCAGACTGTCTACACAGGCTTTATTTACGGTCGATGGGATCAACAGTCTGTATGTAAATGTAACGATGTCCAAATGTGTTTTTGATAAAAATTGCAGATACTTTTAAATACTTACATGAGCAGACTTCCATTACATTTACTTAAAACAAAAAAATACTTGTATTTGCTTCAGAAATACATTTGTGAAAATTACTTTTATAGGCCTTTGTGATATACACGCACACGCACACACTACCGGTCAAAAGTTTTAGAACACCGCAATTTTTCCAGTTTTTTCTTGAAAATTATGCAGTGTCTCATTGTACTCTGGAATAAAAGCATAGACATGATAGAACAAATAAACAGTTGAAGTTGAAAAAGAAATCACGGAATCAATTCAGAACCCAAAATGTATTCTAAACTTTTAACTTACAGTGGCCACCTTTGGCAGATATAACGGCTGAACACACTCGTGGCATTCTTTCTACAATGAAAATCGAATATTCTTCAGAAAGTTCTTCCCAACTCTGTTGCAGAAGTGCCTATAAATGTGTGATACTCGTAGGTTGCTTTGCTTTCACTCTTCTATCCAGTTCATCCCAAACCATCTCGATGGGGTTTTCGTAGGTCTGGAGACTGTGCTGACCACTCCAGGTTTTCAAGCTTACCAACTTGTTCTTTTTTCCAACAGTAGTTCTGGCAGAGCTTGGACTTATGTTTCGGGCCTTATCTTACTGTAGGATGAACCCCTGACCAACTTTGCGTATACCAGAGGGTACTGCATGGTGCTGCAGAATGCTGTGGTAGCCGTTTTTGTGCAGGGTGCCTTTCACTCTGTGCAAGTCACCAACCCTGGCTCCAGCAAAACAGCCCCAGATCATCATGCTTCCTCCTCCATGTTTGACAGTTGATGTCACGCACTGAAGAACCATCCTTTCACCTACTCGACGGCGTACAAAAAACCTGGGTAACCTTACCTTTTGTTTAAAACTTCTGACAGTTCACCACTTACCTTTGTACCATTTCAAGCTATTCATTGGACAATAACTGCATAATTTTCAATAAAAAAACTGGAAAAATTGGGGTGTTCAAAAACTTTTGACTGGTAGTGTATGTTTCTTACATTACTTTGGTGTGTGTGTGTGTGTGTGTGTATATGTATATATATATATATATATATATATATATATATATATTTTTTTTTTTTTTTTTTAATTTATATGCAACAATAAATATTCTTGAATGCATTCAAAAATATATTTGTGGGGTCATTTATATATAAATCCAAATATACCTCAGTGAATTCCACTGTGTGCATTCATTCCTTATGATACTAATCTAACCCCATAAATAAACGTTTAGTCCGTGGTATTCCTGGTCGACGATTCATAGCAAACGCTTTCATAACGAAGTGTATTCGCAGCAATTCGAAACTGAATTGAGTTAAACTGCAGTCATAATATCCGCGCTCTTCACACTGCTCGCATAGAGTAACAAGAGAAGCTCAATCAGTGGCACCTGACCCTACATATTGAAACTTAGCGAAATGCATATAATTAAGACGGTTCCTCAGTTAACTGTTAAGGGCAGCAAATTTTAAATCGATGCAGCGCAAACCCAAAGGCAGTGAAAATAAGGTGCAAAAAACCGCTTCGACAGCTTACCTCAGCCACCACATGTATCCATACTCATACGGGAAAAAACTATTGGGGTCATCACAGCAGTATTTGATGTCATTAAATCCACAACAAAATATCGCCTTGGCATCGCTCTCCGGTTTAGGGCATGTAAACCCGTTCACGAGGAGTTTCTCAGAGCTGTAGTAGCTCGTGCAGTCAGCGCTCATTCTGGACTGAGCAGAATACAATATGATGGCTTGTTATTTCTGAGGGGATCGCCAGGGTTCACACTTGGACAATAAGCGAATATACTTTTAAACGCAGTGATGTGAATATGTGTTGATTCTGGAATTCCCCATGGTCTCTCGTCAAGACGTCTTGTATTAACTTCAGAGCTATCAGCAGTGTCATTGACCGGCAGCATCAAGATAAGCGTTTGAATTTGGTCTCTCTCTCTCTCTCTCTCTCTCTCTCTCTCTCACCTCACACCATTAAATAATTTGACTCATTTAATTTGAATTATCTTCGGAATAATCATGTGTATTTTCATTGCAGGTTTGCCGATTAGGGGCCATAGCCTACTTAGTTTAAGTCGATGCTTTAACTATAAAAGCACTGATAAAATCCATAAATTGTGTTACTGTGAGATGCGCATGAGAAAACAAAAATAGGTTAAATAACAAAAAAAAAAAAAAAAAAAAAAAAAAGGAATACGGTGATGAGATGTATCTTTTCAACAAATGGCTATTCATTTTTCCTCTGTGGTGTAAGACCTTCATTTCCAGGATGAATAATCAGGAGAAGACCGTAATTCGTCACCCAGGCTGGGAATTTGTCGTGCGTGAATTTGTAGCCAAACTAAATATTTTCTATATCTTAAATTGTGGAGGACGGCTGCGTATCATACCTGCTGTAATTGTATGAGCAGATACAATTGTGAAAATGATTTTCTTGATAAAAAAAATTGAAATTAAAATTAAATTTTAAAAATTTAAAAAAAAAATTGTTCATCAATGATTAATTTCGTTATAAGGAAGGGAACGGTAACAAGCAACACTGGAATTCAATTTGGCAACACCAATTTGCTATGATGGGAATATTTCTTAATTTTTTTTTTTAACTTAAGTTATTAATTTTATTTTTTTAGCAAATTTTTACTAAACTTGAATGACAGGTTCAGTCATAGGTCTACAGCCAATTGGCAACACGTGGGCTACAGGTTGAAATAGACGACATCAGATTATGCTTGCAATACCCATTATAAAACAGATGCTTCCCATCCTTAAATGTGATTGGCTGAGCCGCGTTCCATGCCGGTATAAAGTCAGTGAGGCAGACCGCAGCACAAAGTATCCCTGCATGGCTGGTCTAGCGACCAACTACTCTGCGCACAACTGACTCGTTAGGTTACGTTTGTTTCAAGACTTTTAGCTCGCTATTTCAGTTTTAGCGAAGTTTAGCCTTTTAACCCGCTAACCAGTTGGCTATCTACCTAGCTAGCTATAGCATTATAGAGTTCGATATCACTTTAGCTTGCTAGCAACATTGCTAACTAGCTCGCTATTTCAGTATTAGCAATAAATTGTAGATTTTTTTCTTGTATGTTTATTTTATGGGCTATGTGTAAGGCAACCACATCCATTGTAGTGAATGCTAGCTAGTTGACAAGCTGGCTGGCAAACTAATGCACAATTCAACATATTTTCCTGGACACCGGCAAGTGTGGAGGACAAAAGTCAATCTTGTTCCCTACTCTCGCTGCTGGTTTTAATGATATGGCGCGAGTTGAGAACAAGGAAACTCTAAAACCGAAACAGAAACGAACGTAAAATTATTTAACAGGGCCTTTGGCAGACCGAAGGAGACATTCCAAATAGCCTGCTTGTATATCTACATTAATGAGCCCAAATAGCCTGATGTGACATGATAATGGCGCTAGATGAAAAAAAAGTAATCTTAGCGTCTGTGTTGCTTGCCAACCATTCTGTCCACTCGATCTTGCTTGGTGGAAGAACGAATAGTTCTTAATTTTATTGTTGCATCATTATCGATAAATTGTTGATTTTTTTCTTGTGTGTTTATTTAAAGGGCTATATGTAGGGCAACCGTTTTATAAAAGCAATAAGCCCCTTGAAGCAGTGGGTTACAGTGATTTTATAACGGCGGAGGGGCACTAAGGCCTTAGAACGCCCCTCCGTCGTTATAAAATCACTGTAACCCACTGCTTCTCGGGGCTTATTCCTTTATTATCCACTGCGCGTGACATCACGCATTTTCGGCTGGGGGTATAAACTCCGCCGTATCGGGGGCCAAGATGGCGGTGCTCTAAAGCCAACAGTGCGAATCTGACCATCAGACAACTTCGAGGGTTAGTGGTATAACAACCTTAATATATGGATTTTAACTAATTAAATGACCTAATACACTTTTTATAATTAATTTCAGGCATAATTTTTCATGGAAAAAGGAATTTTTTGGGAAAACACTACGGCCAAAATTTCGTATAAAACAATCTGTTAGCTAGCATGCAATCTGAAACCAGTGGAGGGGAAAACCTAGCAACGGACACTAAAGCTGACATGAGTGACGCTGAAACTCCCATGGATCTGAATGTACTAGGTACGGAAAACATGGTGAGTAATGAAGTTAATCCGGATGGCACAATGGACTCTCCCTCAAAACCAGTTTCTAAGAAGAAAAAGCGTGAAAACAATGCAAGCGCTATCGGTAAAAGTAGCAGCGGCAGCTCAGACATTTTACAGCAATTCAGGATCTTTCCATCAAACATGACGAGACGTTTCGTAAGATTTCCGTGGTAGAAATGACAACAGCTACAATTTCTAAACAGATCAATAAACTGTCTTCTACAGTTGAGCAACTTGTTATGGAAGTCAATCGACATAAAAAAATCCTAAAGTGCACAGAGTCAGAAATTGAAAACTTGAAAAAAGAAAACCAAATTCTGAGGGCAGGAATAGCTGAATGCAAACGATACAGTTGGAGGTGGGCTTTGAAACTACACGGATTGAAAGAGGAGGCTAACGAAGCGATGAGAAAGGTGGTGATTAATATTTCTGGAAACGTCGCCCGCGGGCTTCACGACTATTTGGAGGAGGGTGTTGACATTGCCCACCGACTTGGCCGGAAGAGACAGGATGGATCTCACAGATCGATTATCATATTGTTCACGCACCGCCATCTCCGCGATGGTGTTTGGAAGAGCGCCAAAGGCTGCAAGTTTCTGCGGGAGAACAAACTGCGGCTCTCTGAGGCGTTGTCTCCCAGGGATAGAGATTCAAGAGTGAAACTCTGGCCCCTTGTGAAAAAAGCAAGGGAGGAAGGAAAAAAAGCGTCTTTCATTGGCCCGTTTGCTCTGATAGTTTCAGGACCGCACTTTAAGGACCGCAGTTCTAGGACCCTATCCCTATCTCTATCCCTATCCCTAACCCTAACCCTAACCCTCAATAGATGGCGCTGTCGCAGAAAACCTAAGGTCCTAGAAATGCGGTCCCAGAACTGCGGGTGGGTCTGAATCTACAGCCTCCGGGTCTGCAGAGATATACTATAGCTGATCGATGGGAAAAAAATTGACCACTTGAACATTAATTTTTAGGCTGGCGCGCAGTATGGATTGAGACTCACAATTTAATAACTCAACTGAGCACTTTCTACTATTGCTACTGCAGCATATGTCGAGTAATCTTGCTATTCTGTCACCATCTGAAAGCTGTAATGTCATCTGTCCGTGCTGTAGACTGGTTGGCCACAATAATGGACCACCCACCACGCCAAGAAACACCTGGTAAAGAAAGCAGAGTTATTTTATGATGTATTTGTTTTAGTTCAATTCGGCAAATGCCGTCTTCTTTTCCAAGACGATTATAACGGCAATATCAATAATAAGTTGTTTTGGCTGTCCGTGACTTGTATTGCAACTTTAATAGTTACCCATGTTTCTCGTTTGGGAAACTTATTTGCAAGTTTAATAATAACTCAAATTCACAAATGTAAGTTAAACTGAGTTGGTTTGCCCTATAATTATTCATTGTTCCTAACAATACGAAGTGAGATGATTATCTAATACCATATACTGTATTTCTCTTAAGTCACAGTATTTGTTTACCATTTGTTGTTGGTTGTCTATCACTCCCTCTTTGAGAGGAGACTAAACACTCCTTAAAGTTCTTACCTATTTACTTGAGAGCTTGTCATTATTATTATTTATTTATTTATTTATTTATTTATTTATTTTTACTTTTTTACTTCTTTTTTGTTATCTTAGATGGATTTCAAGTTCAATACTCTAATGGTTATGCCATTAAATGTCAGGGTATGCGTGATGCAATGAAGAGGAAAGCCACTTTTTTATTTTTTAGAAGAAGTGAAGCTGACCTAGTACTTCTTCAGGAAACCCATTCATGTGAGTCAGATGCAAAATTTTGGAAGGGGCAGTGGGGAAATGAAATTCATTGTAGTCGTGGTACCAACCACTCTGCTGGAGTCTCAGTTTTCCTGCATAGATTTAAAGGGGATATTCTAGAGGTGGTTTCTTCAATGATGGCAGATGGATTGCAATTTCACTTAAGCAAGACAATTCAGTTTTTATTGTGTGTAAAATTTACGGTCACAACTGTCATTCTTATAATAAGGTGCTTTTTTGCCAGATAATTACTAAACTAAATGAGCTCTTAAATAAATATCCAGACTCTTTTTTAATTTTACATGGCGGCTGATGATGCAAAGGATAGGTTTCTCCCAAAAATTTGTCAAGGTTTTCAACAAAATAATCTTATTTTAAAACTATGTTCTGATCTCTCTCTGATTGATACATGGCATTTTTAAACCCTGATATAGGGGAGACCGGGGAGTGTTGTAACACTGGGTGAAATGTAACACTGTCTTTTTGACCAATCAGAAATAGATGCAGTGATGTCATCAATATGGGACACTCCCTATTTCCTTTTTGAGCTCACAGGAGAAATGGCATATCTCTGTGTGCAACTTTGTGGATTTTATAACCAAAAAACTGATTTTCAGGTAAGAAAGTAAAATTTTTCATTAAGATTATTTTTTGCCTTGTGTTCATTGTGTTGTAGATACAATTATTTGATTTATTATACCTAATACAGCAGTTTCTATAGTTTAATCAGGTACTTTATATTCATGCTAACTTTAAACCCTCATGCTTAAAAAGGTAGCGATGTAATGGCTGCCTGGGGTGGGGATAGTTGTAACACTGTCTGTTCTGAGCCCAAAAAGCCTGCATCCCAGGGACAGCCACCTACATTTGCCACAACTGCAACAGTGAGTGAAAGAATAGTCCTGACACACACACACACACACACACACCTAAACCAACACACACACACATGCACACACCAATCCCTGCACACACACACATACACACGCTTATACCTACACACACGCACACATAAACACACACACAGACCTCTACTTACACACATGCATGCAAATAGGCACTCATGCAAACATACATGCAGTAGTTGTTTTGCTCTGAATTAAAAGTTTTTGAGGAACTTTGATTTTCGTTTACTTAAAATGGTTCAGCTTGTAGATAATGTTAAATCTTTATTCATCAATAAAGTCCTTGCAGAATTGAATTTAGAATATTTTATTTCAGCAGATTACCTCTATGTTACATCTGTCCCCACCCAGTGTTAACAAGTGCACTCTTCGTATTTGATGCTAATTCACATGTTCTGTAATTTTGTTATAGATATCTAAGTGAGTGCTATTTGCAGTCAACAAACACGGATACTATGCTGCAATGTTTGAGAGATCTGGCATAAAGAATCCCTGAGTTACAGATGCTCAAACAAAAAATGTTACTATCATCCCCGGTCTCCCCTACAAGACTTTACTTGGTCTAATAAAAACTTATCATCTAGATCAAGGATTTGATCTCATCATTGGTTCTTCATCTTGTTAAGGATGTCTCTCATTCTTTTGCCCCTTTGCCAGATCATAAGCAAATTGTTCTTAAGTTAGGTGGCTTACAGGATATCCCTAAATTAAGAGGATATTGGAAATTCAATAACACTCTTCTCAAGGACAACCACTTCAATGACAATGTCAAAAAGTTAGTTAATGAAATATTAATTGATAACACAAACTGTGAGTGTAAACAAAAATGGGAGTACTTTAAGTATATGATTTGATATACTGCTATAAAGAGAAGGAAAGAGTTAAAAGCACTTAATTGTAAAACAGAATCTGACTTATTGAACAGAATAAATTTTCTTCTATCTAAAACTACCGTTTCTTCTGAAGAGGAATTAGAATTGAAGAAGATACAACTAAAGATGGACCAAATTTATCTGAATTTGGCCGAGGGCGCATTTATAAGATCTCGAGCCAAATAGTTAGAGGATGGAGAAACTAACTCAAAATATTTTTTTGCTCTTAAAAAAAGAAATTGGCAAAAGAAAATCATTAACTGCACTGAATATTAATGGAACTCAATGCACAAACCCAAAATTAATTTCACATATTGGGCTCTAATTTCTTGGCGCAGCGCAGCCCACGCAGTGTTAATTTCGTCCGGTGCAGCCCACGCACTGGTAATTTCATGTGGTACAACACCGTGCGCAGCCGCTTTGGCTATTTGGTGACGGACGTGCGCCGAGATGTCTGTGGCGGCGTAGTAGGGGAAGGTGTCACATATTCATCATGACGCAGTGACAATTTCATGGCAAAAGGCTCCGCCGAAAGTGAGCAGAGAGCTTGCCAGCTCCAACCTGGTTTACTTTCTACGCAGTGGTAATTTGGCTGACAGACGCACAGTGCGCACACGTCACCGAAACCTCACAGGCAGGTTTCCAGAATGTCAGGCACATTTCAATGAAATAAATAATTACTGCAACCACAATTTAATGTAACTATCTGAATCAGCACATAAATTATAGTATCTATTTCGATCGTCTTGATGTCAGATCAAAGGCGGTTGGCACGCGTAATGGAAACTCGACCTGACTGCCCTCAGAGTGTCAGTGCATTCTCTGTGGCATGTTGCGTGCTACACAACATAGCTGTATGCCATGGATGTCACTTTGACCTCACGGAGGAGACATTACAGGACTTGAGACAGAGTGAGGCCGAACTGCATGTGCCGTATCAGCAGGGAGAGCAGCAGCGCGCACGGGAAAGGAGAGACCACCTGGCTGCACAGCTCTGTCCTTAACACTAGAACCGCGGCACTGATGTTGGTAATTCATGGTATTTCATGTCAGTAAAAGATATGAGTCCATCCGTCCATGACTTTTTCTAAATATATGTTTTCTATGTTATATCAAAGTTTTGAACTTCTGTTATAAAACGTAAGTGAGTATTGATATTAAATTACTTTGAGCGCTGTAGCCGCTTTTTTTGCGGCAGTGGCTTTGACCGCAAATACCCCTGTCTGCAACGTACGAGAGAGAGAGAGAGAGCGAGAGAGAGAGATGTGTGCATGTGGGCACGTGAGTGCGTGTGTAGGCTATGTGGGTATGTGTCCTTCAGTTGCTTTCACACCGGACGCGAAACAAATTTTTCGCACAACTGATTACATTCAAAGTCAATGCAAAGACGCGAATACACGCCTGTATTGGCCTCTTTGCATTGACTTTGAATGAAATCTGTCATGTGAAAAATTTGTTTCGCGTCCAGTGTGCAAGCGGCTTAATACTATTATTGTCACTTAGGTTTTATCGTTTTTAGCGGGGGAAAGGAATACAGCCTGATTGCTATGATCTCGTACTGAGTTAAGATCACATATTGAAAATAAATGTGTAACGTATCTTGCATTGTTGTCCATGCATGTTAACCCCAAAATTTTAAGCAGCAACAGGGTGTAATAATAGGAACACGCTATCCATCGTTTCTCTTCCCAATGATGCAGGCAGAAGAAATAAATGAGCAACCGTTGTATTTCATTCCAACTTCATAAGTTTGAATGATCTGACGTAGTTTTGTTTTGAAATTCCATTCAAGTTCGCTAATGGTGATAATTTGCGAATGCCCTCGCTAGCCAGCTAACTCATATTCGTAATGCTTAATATGGACGTAAGCGGTACAGAAAACATGCCTGAAGCAGCAAAGTAAAATGTAACATTAACACATCATGCAGATATAGGACAGAGGCTTCTTTATTCCAACATTTTAAAGGTGAGGAGAGGAGCTCACTTGATTGGTGAAGATTAGACTGGGCTGTGTTAAACCCACTCACGCCTTCTCTCCTCCCTCTTTGCCGCATGCGCCGGCAGGAGGGACAGAGGCGGGGCAGAGGAGTACTTGCGCCGGGCTGCGCCGGGCACAAAATTGCAAAATACGCCTCGATACACCCCGTTGGCGCAGCACTCCCCCATTCGCCGTGCTTGCGCCTGGTCAATGAATTTAGAGCCCTTTGTCTCTTCTTTTTATGGTAATTTGTATACGTCTGAATTCAATATCTATTCCTGTGAAAGCTTTATCAGTAAAGTAAGAAAACATTTTTATACCATTGATGAAGACTTTAAAACTCTCTGCGATTCTGATTTGACAGTAAAGAAAATCAAAACAGCTCTTTTCTCAATGAAAAAGGGAAAATCACCTGGAATTGATGGTCTTTCAGTGGAATTTTACATTCATTTTTGGGATCTTATCCAAAAGCCTTTGTTTGGTATTTACAGAGAATGTATTGCTCAGAGAGAGATGATCACAATTATGAAACAAGGTATCATTTCCTTTATCCCAAAACCAGATAAAGACACTTTATTATTAGATAATTGGCCACCTATTACTCTTTTAACTATTGACTACAAAATTTTGCCATTGGCTTATGCGAATAGACTAAAAACGGGACACAATCACATTATTTCGGAATCACAATCTGTTTTTATTAAAGGCCGACATATTAGCAATAATAACAGACTAGCCTTAGACTTATTGGATTACACAGACTCAGTACATTCAAAAGCTTTTATTCTTTTTTTAGACTTTTATAAAGCCTTCAACATCATTGAACATAGGTTTCTTACAGAATGTCTTAAATTGTTTTCTTTTGGAAGAACTTTCATAGATACTTTTGATATGTTTTATAAAGAAATCAATAGTTCTGTGCTTTTCAACTTCAACACCTCCCAAAAATTTAATATAAAATGTGGTGTCAGACAAGGTTGCACTATCTCACCCTTTTTATTTATTTTAGTTGTTGAACTATTATCATTCAGTGTTACACATGATCCAGAATTTAGAGGCATCTCTATATTTAATAGAGAAATTAAAATTTACCAACTTGCAGATGACACAACTCTTTTCTTGAAAGATGAGGATCAGTTGCTTAAAGCTATAAATCTAGTCGAACAATTTTCACCAGCTTCAGGGTTGAAGCTTAATGTATCTAAATGTGAGTTACTACCTTTACATGCCTGTGAGGATACATTAGTGGAAAATGTTCCTGTAAAAAATGTAGTAAAATATCTGGGTATTTATATAACAGAAAACTGTGTAGCCCAGGGGTCCCCAGTCTTTCCCAGAAAGGGCCAGTGTGGGTGCAGGCTTTAATTGCAACCAAGCAGCTACACAACTGATGCTACTAATCAAGCTTATTAGCGAAGAATCCAGGGTAGTTGATTAGTAGTATCAGGTGTGTAATTGCTTGGTTGCAAAGAAAGCCTGCACCCACACAGGCCCTTTCTGGAAAAGATTGGGGACCCCTGGTGTAGCCAGTCAGCAACTGAACTTTGCTGGAAAAAATGAAGAAAACCAAGAATGTCTTTAACCTATGGCTTCAAAGAGACTTAACATTATACGGCAGGGTTCTTTTATCTAAGGCAGATGGTCTGTCTCGTTTTGTTTATCCTTCCCTCTCTCTTTTTGTTAATGACCCCACAGCTGATGAAATCAACAAATTATTCCTTGACTTCATCTGGAAAAATAAAACACACAAACTGAAAAAGGTGGTGCTTTCTAACAAAAGGACAGAAGGAGGTCTTTAAGTTTTAAATGTTATTGATACTGTGAACACTTTTAAAATAAATTGGCTTAAAAAATGTATGACAAATTCTAATTCTTTGTGGTACTTCATTCCCAATCATATTTTTGATAAAATTGGTGGTCTCTCTTTTGTTTTAACATGTAATTACTCCCCCAACAAACTTCCTGTCTTCAATATCACTGATGTTTCTCATCGTTTCATGCTTAAAGATATAATTTGTTATTATGATAATAGGAGTAACAAATCTTAAACCCCTTAAGCCCTGAGCCTCTTTTTCGAAAATGGCAAGCCCAAAATGAAATGAGTATATCTCTGCGACTGCTTTGAATGATCTTGGTATCATAATAAAGGTAAAGCCATTTGGGATTTCTGCCCTGGTGAAAAAATCACTATATATGTCACTGAGTCAGAGTAAATGGAGATGGAACACAGTATAAATGAAAGATCTCATTTTGCACCTAACAAAGTTTTACTTCTATCCCTTGTAAATTTGTTGAGTTGCAGTCTGAGACCTCTAAAAAATTACAGCACAGAATCTCATTATTATCTGTGCCAAAGTTTATTCTGATCAGGTGAATCAGAGCAAAATGAGAGAGGAATTTCTAGGTGGCTTCTCCAGTTTGGCAATTCAGGTACCTTGTGTTCCATTTCAGATTTCTCAGATACCAAACTGTAAAACTCATTTGATTTCACTTATATGTCACTATAGGCATACATTCCATCCAAATACAACACTTTTTAATTTTTAGAATGAAAAAAAAAATTATTATTTCTGCCTGTTTTGTTGCCTATACAATTTCCCATTCAAAGATAATACTGTTGGTAAATTAATAAAAAACCAAGAACGTTGTCCCGATGAAGAAGCAGACTCCGATGTTCGTAGCAAAAGCAGGAAAAAGTTTATTACACAGCCGGCCGCGGGAACAACAGCATGATGCAGAGTTCAAAATTCCTTAATTTCGTAAAAAACTTTATACATGTTAAAGTACAGATATTTGCATATGATTTCTTTAATGTTATCAGAAGTTGTTGCTGATTGGTCCTAGGGTTTACACATTGATAAAAAGGAATACTCTACAATTGGGCCTCTCCTGAACCACTCAACTTAATTGGTTCAATAGATTCCCAACCCTCGGAAATGAGCTCCATATGTGGGCATACGGAACCTCTAACTAAAAGGCACTAGTGCGTATCATGTCCTGTCATAACTGAAGACAATGGAGATCCTAGCTGGAAGTCTCAAATTGGGGATATGTCCTGTCGGACCAGACGGCTTCTCTTTATCTCCTAATAAACATTCAATACCTATTAATCAAACCGTCTGGCTCACCTCATATTGCAAATACCCAAAAATCCTGTTTCCCAACAATACATACAATGAAAATGAAGTTTGACTCCACTGGAGCAGATTTATTAAAAAACAAAACAAATAAATAAAATTATAAATACAAAGGCAATGTGAAAAAATGTTAAAAGTAAGAATAACAAAAACCCCAGCGATTATTTGTAGAGGGAAACTGTGATTATTTCCCAAAAAAAAAAAGGTGCCTAAACTGGGAATCAAACTCTTAGGGCTCTATCTTTCACATTGCCTTACCCGTTGCCACTACCCGCAACCCGTGAATTACGCATTTAGCAGCTTCCACTATCCCTAAACGATATCTTGCGGCCACACTACCCGCTATGCATTATGCCGAATCCTTTATTTGCTCCTGGAGGTGTGCCCATGGGCGTGTTTATGCGCTTTCCCTACAATTACTATCTTGACCACACACGTTAGGGAAAGCATATAGCGGGTCCTAAAACCACCTGCTACCCGGATTTGGGCTTTCACAAGAGCGCTATGCACTAGCACTCAGCAACGGAATTTTTTTTTCCAGCGAGAGCGGCATGTCAGAACTCTCTGGCGAATGAAGGTAATTTCAGCGACAAGTATGTACACATTTTTGCAGCACGGTCACGCAACTTGCTGTAAAAAAATAGACAGCTGTCCGATTGGAAAATGTAAACGGACGAAACCACATACTTGTCACCAGAATTACCTTCATTCGCTGAAGAGTTCTGAAATGCCGCTCTCGCTGGGGAAAAAAAAAAAGTTACGTCGCTGAGTGCCAGTGCATATACCTAATTTTATTTTTCTAAAATGGGATTTGGTTCTATGCTTCATTTCAGACGGGAGAGGGAATTGGAAGTGCATGGCGAAATGCATTTTTTTTTTTTTTTTTTTTTTACTACATACCAAACATTAAACAATATGTCAATGTCAAATAATAATAATAATAATAATACTAGAATTCATGATTAACTTAACAAAAACTGATCCTCCCCTGACTGGATTTGACCTCATGCAAAGGCAATTTAACTTCGTCAACGGAGAAACGTGGCGACCCTCCTCTCTCCATCACGGATTTCGGTTTGAGGATTTGGGATAGCGCAGCCTGCTCCGAAAGGCAGTGGCACCTGGCACACTGATTGGTTTAACTGGCGTAATGCCCAAACCACGCCTATGCATAATGTAACGGGTAGCGCTGGTGTTTTAGGGATATAGGCAGGTGTGCAAGATAGCAACTTTCGCGGGGGAACGCCTCTTACGCAATGCGAAATCCCCAAATAACGGGTTTAGGGACTCTGGCATAAGATAGGGCCCTAAGTCTTTTGGACTCTATGTCCTGTTGTAAAATCGTTCATAAATGTCTTATTTGATGATTGAGTAATTAGAAAGTATCTTTCAGCCTAAGTGCGCATTCATGAAGTCCACTGGAAAAATTAGATGTTGTTGGTCAGACACCCATCTTCAAGCATTGAACAATCAGCAGTACAAACATGACTTGTGAATTTGAGTATTGACATTTGACTTTTGAATTTAAGGGTTTTGGGCTCAGTGTCCTGTTGTGAATCATTGAGTGATGAGAAAGGATCTGTCATTCGGCCTAAATGGCATTTGTTTACTTGAAAAGTTAAATAAAAGTTGATTAAAGCAAATTTAGTGGCATTCCCTTCACGGTAATGGAGTGTGCCCTGAAAGCCGATTCACTTTACCCCAGTGGCAAAGTGAATCACTCAATATCTGTTTTTCAAAACCTCAGAGTTAAGCGAGAGTTAGCAAAGATCTGCTGCCTTGTATTAACGCACAACACCGCCTGCTTTCAGATGTAGGATGACATGGAATTATTATCACTCCCAGGACAGAAAAAAATCAACAAAACAACTTTCTGATTCACTGTGCCCCGGCTTCCCCTACTGCCAGCATGGACAGTTTAAAATCAAAGGAAAGAAAAACTTAAACTTTTTTGCTTTTCAAAAGGCAATTTTCCATTTTTTGTGCCTACAATCATGAAAATTTCCTTTTAACGTAAGCCCCACTGTTTACAGACGGTAAAATTTTCATTCCCATCTCGCTGTATGGTTCACAGCCCATTGTCGTATTACAAAATGAAAGTGAATGTATGCAGCCGCTTCATTCATCTCGTACTTCAACCTTTTAAACTCCCTAAAACTTTATAAAACAAACACCACCAAATCGTGTACTTTCCATGTCGTTGTTGCTCTGCAACTTCTGACAAAAGGGTGCAAGTATCGCGTATAAATGGTCGGGATTAACGTTGTGTTGGTGGTTGTCAATGGAAATCTGTATGAGATACGTCGGAGTTTATACCCCCAGCCGAAAATGCGTGACGTCACGGGCAATGGATAATGGCTATTGCAAGCTAAAGATGGATTTATGGTTCTGTGTCGACTCCACGCAAAGGGCTCGCCGTCGCCTTGACGCCGTCGTGGACCTTTCGAAGTTCTGCGTTGAGGTCGTTTGCGTCGTGCTGTGCCGCGAAGCAATTCACCGCCAAACCGCTAGGTGGCATCAGGTTTCCGAAGGACCTGTCGTGAAATCACGTGAGACTCGTTGGTAGAGTGTTTACGTTATGTTCTGGGCTGTATTTCATTCCGTAGGGTAATAATCATGAACCATATTTGATAATAATCCCTAGACCCTGCGAAATCACTTCCCTTCGTAGTAAAAACTCTGAAGGGCAGCAGGGAGTAGGGTTTTCAATTAATGGTCGTTTGGAATGTCCTTCGACATATTTCGCGGCTGCTGCTTTCTGCTTAAGCAAGAGTAAACAAACGCAGCCAGTTCACGGGAGAACTGTTTTCACTGGCTATTTATCGGTTTCGCGGTAGCTTTATAAGCAACCGCATCGCTTTCATAAGGCGACAAATAGCCTCGGATAAAAATAAAAAACGACATAACTAGCGATAGCCAGTCGACTGTAGTAAACCAGCAAGCTAGGTTCGTCAGCTTTCAGCGCGCTAGGTAGCTACTAGCCACCGTTGCCATTTTCTTGTATGACGTTGAATCACACACGCACAGAGATATAAGAAAACTAGAGTGGACAATCCCGTCGTTTCCGTGGCAGCACGCCGCCGCCATCTTGTGTATGTATATCGAGGCAGACGTTCAATGGAAAATGCAGTATAACTGGCCTAAACCGTGCTCGAAAAAAACGAAAACTCGCTCATACGGGACAACAGCTGAAGTTCCGATTTCTCTGTAATGTCTTCCGATTAAATAAACATCGAATACACCGGATTTAAAAAAAAATACATTTTTTGAAATAAATTTTGTTGTTTGACTACAATTCCTTATTCGCGTCCATTTTAAGTATGAAAGGATAAAAAGAACACGGAAAACAAGTCTCCAAGTTGTCGACACCCATGTTTAGCCTACTGTTTACATGTGCCTCATTGGACATTTATACATACACAAGATGGCGAAGCTATTCTGCCGTATCCGCTTTGGTCCAGCCCACACGTCGTCCACTCTAGTTACCCTTTCTGGGTGATATCTCTGTGCACACACGTCACTAGGCTCGAGCCGGGCCTGCGGTCTGCGTCGCTTTGACACGCAGTTAGAAAATTTTTGAGGTGCACGGCAGGCGATGCAGAGGCTCTGCGGTGGGGGTTCACGTCGCCGCGGAGGCTCTGCGTAGCGACGGCGTCGATTCGACGCAGAAGCATAAATCCAGCTTAACTCCGATGTCGTCTATTATACCCCCATTTGGCTATATCTATTGGATAATGTGCTGGAAATACAAGCAAACTTTATGCATTCATTTTTTTTTCAAGTGGATTAAAATCACTCAGTTCGATGATTCCGAACGAATGATTTAGATGAACACTGCATAAAGTTAGCGGATAGATAAGCACATTTTAATGTCCAAATCCAACGCATGCTGATGGAATAGATCCTCTGACTTGCACATGATCCCGCAACCGGCATATAAAACCTGACACTGTAGTATTAGAGACAGTATAACAGAGTATCAAAATCCATAATTATGAGAAAGTGTACTATGGTCTTTTAAATTATTATCCTCTGAACATGGTATGAGTGACAATGAGACATTGCTTTTGTTGCCTGAAAGCACGTGTGCATTTTGTATAGCTATATCTCCATTTCTTCAAAAAGTGTCAAGAATCTGACACTGGGAATTTTTAAGTATGACCCTCTGAACATGGTGATGCAATGTACATTTGGCCAAAATGCACTGTGTGTTTAGTTTTATGGCTATATCTCCTTATCCTCAAAAATTCTCAAGAATCTAGCAGTATGGATTCAGGGACAAAATAATAGAGTATCAATAATCAGAATTATATGAAATTTTACTGCGCTATTTCTTAATTATGACCCTCTGAATATGGTATATGAGACAATGTGTTTTTCTGCCAAGTTGCACCATGTGTGTATTTTCTGTGGCTATATCTCCATACCTTCAGAAAGTCTCAAGAATCTGGCAAAGTGACATCAGGGACAATATAATTTTTTTTTTCTTTTTTTTAGACTTATTGAGGATCACTGTAGGGAACCAAGAAAATTGGGAAGGAAGCATAAATAAAGCAGCAGTTATTTAAAGGTAATCACGCCATTTTACTTCTAAGATTGGTATGACTTAGATATTTGGCATAAATGAAGATCTATGTCTACACGTGGAAAAAAACAATAAAAACATTTGGTTACCATGGAAACCTGGGAGTAATAGTGCTGGCATCTTGTGGCCGTCCTGAAATCAGCATATATTAAATGAGCCACAAAGAATTTGTCACATGTTGGATTTATTCACCACGGGGAGTCATTTACAGACATCAAATTAATGTAACAAACATACACTACCGTTCAAAAGTTTTAGGACACCCCAATTTTTCCAGTTTTTTATTGAAAATTATGCAGTTCTAGTCCAACGAATAGTTTGAAATGGTACAAAGGTGAGTGGTGAACTGTCGGAAGTTTTAAACAAAAGGTAAGGTTACCAAGGTTTTTTGTACGCCGTCGAGTAGGTGAAAGGATGGTTTCTCAGTGTGTGACATCACCTGTCAAACATGGAGGAGGAAGCGTGATGGTCTGGGGCTGTTTTTCTGGATCCAGGGTCAGTGACTGATAGAGTGAAAGGCACCCTGAACCAAAACGGCTACCACAGCATTCTGCAGCGCCATGCAGTACCCTCTGGTATGTGTCTGGTTGGTCAGAGGTTCATCCTACAGCAAGATAATGACCCAAAACATAAGTCCAAGCTCTGCCAGAACCACCTTAGGAAAAAAGAACAAGATGGTAAGCTTGAAAACATAGAGTGGCCAGCACAGTCTCCAGACTTAAACCCCAACGAGATGGTTTGGGATGAACTGGACAGAAGAGTGAAAGAAAAGCAACCTGCAAGTGCCATACATTTATGGGAACTTCTGCAGCAGAGTTGGGAAGAACTTTCTGAAGAATATTTGATTTCCATTGAAGAAAGAATGCCACGAGTGTGTTCAGCCGTTATATCTGCCAAAGGAGGCTACTTTGAGTCAAAAATTTAAAATACATTTTGGTTTATAAATTGATTCCATGATTTCTTTTTTAACTTTGATTGTTAATTTGTTCTATCATATCTATGCTTTCATTTCACAGTACAATGAGACATTACACTGCATAATTTTCAATAAAAACTGAAAAAATTGGGGTGTCCTAAAACTTTTGACCGGTAGTGTACCTTTTATGAAAATTAAGTTTAATGGGCAGAAATGTTAGATAAATAGCCCGTATAGTATGTTTTTTTAACCCAAAATTGCTTTATTTAAGCCATTTTTTGAGAATTTCCTTGTATTAAATAAAATACAACGTTGAAAAAAACTTAAAAACTGTCTCAGTGTGTTCAGCAATCTTTTATCTATGATCTGAACACAAAAAAAAGATGGCTTATTGTGGAAACTTTTTTTGCTAGATCACAACATTAATATGCAAATGACATAAAAATACTTCAAATTTTACGCAGATTATACGATTCTCCCAAGCAAGGAAGCTAATTGTACATCCAGCTCAATTATAAATTTAAACAACCTGCAATCATCAGCAAAACAGGCCTTGTGCGGCGGCTACAATCAAAGCGGACCAGTTGTAATGCTGCGCGGCCAGGTTGCGCGTAAACAAATAGCGCAATTTCCTTTAAGGTGGAACGAGAAATGCGAATAAGAAGCCCGGGCTGCCTTCGTTAATATAGACCTGCTGCCTATTATAGCCAAAACGCATTGCTTTTCTCTCAATCTTTATTTCAAAGAATTCAAAGTTGTTCTGGGCTGCACCACAGTTATTTTGTTCAGTCTTTTATCAGAACAGACCGTGATTGCATTTAAAATGCCACCCAAAATAATAACACAGTGAACCGGTTTTACATTTCTATGGTTATTTGGCCGTGACTTTTGGTATACATGCGCAATTGTATCATTTTCGGACTCCTTACAACTGATGCATAGAAATCAATGGATAACAGTGAATATTTATAACTTCACCATTTGGTTAGCTCGCTAGCATTTAAATGCACCAAATATAACCAGCTAAGTCAGCAAAAAGGCTCTCTAGTTAGCTAATGTTAGTTCACTTGCTTAGCTAGCTAGTTCACTAGCCTAGCCAGCTAACAGTTATATTTGGTGCACATAAGTCAATAGAAAATTATTGAATAGCCATTATTTCGCTAACTAATTCGCTAGATTTTAACTGTGAGCATTAAGCTTGCTAGCTGGCATTAATATGCGCCAAATAGAAAGTTTGCCAGCTAACTTTGACTAAATAAAGCAACAAACTAGCTTGCACACTAGGATAATACGCTAGTTTGTCTGCTTAGCTAGTGATGTGCGGTGCATATAAATCAATAAAATCAGTGAATTGCAATTATTTTGCATCTTAACTAGTGTTGGGCTAGCAAGTAGTCATGAATTAGCTGTGTAGCTGTGTCAGTTATGCATTGACTTGGCTGATAAGCTTGTTTGCTAGCTACTGAGTTTTTATGCTAACTGACATTGGCCAAAGATATTTGGCTACTAATGTTAATTGGTACTTGTTGCAAAAATTGATATCTTACTAGGTAAGCCAAACTAAGTAGGATTGAGTAGCTAACTAATAAGCACTGTCTCACCTCGGCTAAACGATCTAGTACGGCAAGGCATAATTTCTAATCCTTAAGCTAGGTTTCTTTAGTCAACGTTAGCTGGCAAACTTTATATTTGGTGCATATCATAGCTGCCATCTAGCTATCTAAATGCTTATTTTACAAATCGAGCTAAGTTAGTTCCCGAAATAATGGCTATACACTTATTTTGTACTGACTTACATGCACCAAATATAATTGTTAGCTAGCTAGACTAGCAAACTAGTGAGCTAAGCAAGCAATCTAACGTTAGCTTGCTAGCTAGCTAGCTAGCTAGCTAGAAAGCCTTTTTGCTGACTTAGCTAGTTATATTTGGTGCATGTACATGCTAGCTAGCTAAGTAAATGGAGAAGTTATAACTGCTCATTTTATCCATTGATTTCTATGCATCACATGTAAGGAGTTAAAAAATGATACAACTACGCATGTGTACCAGCAGTCATGGCCAAATAAACGTAGAAATGTAAAACCGGTAGTCGGCAAAATATCCACTGCAAAACAATAACTGAAAGAAATAAACATTATTTAATTGCTTTGTGATAAAAAAATTCAGCTGCTTTACCGGTTTTATAATAAGTGGTTGTAACCCCCTTCGAGTGTAGCATTCAGTTCAACAGAGTTTCAGGGTTTCAATGGAAATTACAAACACTGAAAAAATTCAGTATAACTGTTCTCAGACACTTTGCAGTTAATTTGTTGAAACTAAGGTTTGATCTTTATACAACAAATAATACTGCAAATAATTATTAAACTGAACCTTCTTTCCCACTGGCATTTTGATGAAATCCCGAATCCCGTTACGTCTCTGAACTCTAGCCTCTCACGGGGAAACAACTTATCTTGGTTCTTTCACTTACGATAACGCATATAATTTGGTTCTGGAATATTTTTACTTGATTCCATATAACCAATACCTGTGCAAATACAATGACAGATTTAGACCTGTTCTCTGCCACTTCATTTAACTTCTTTCAAACTTGTTTAAACTGCTCCTCGGCTGGAACCCGTCCAGTTGTCCTGACTATTTTGGTTTCTTTTAAAATTAGTTTTAACAAAATGTTGTCTCTGTCGCTCTCGCGCACACATCCCCTTGTTTTTTTGAACTCAGTCATGCATAATATGTCAGGACTGTGCTACTGCACATCGGCTGATGGATTGGCATGTAAAGTTCCAGAGGCTGCAGACAATCAGATCCAACATTTACATGGCCATCAAATTGAATATAGAAAGGGCTTCACCACCTCAATCAATCTTAGATTTTCAGTCGGATCGGTGTATTTCATTCAGATCCACAGGAGAACATTAATTCTGACTGAGCATCTGACTACAAATGCTCCATGTAAACAAAACATATCATGAGATCTCTGTAATTATATGCTGTAATTGTTTTCAATGGTCAGGAAAAACATGGAAAAATGAATGGATCCTATCCACGGGTCTGTCAACAGCTGTATTCCAACCTGCGGAATTTCAGGCCTATTTAAAATTCTAGAGGAGATCACAAGGTTTCCAACAATCCCAAATATGTCCTGTGGTCATGCTGAATTACAGGGAATTTTTTATAAAATGATGTAAAAGAGAAAGGTATTTTCCATTTGATGTAATGCCGTGGCCATAAAAACATGGCATCTTGGGTTTGAAAATTTCTTAAGTCTGATATATCTTCAGTGAAGCACTGCAACCACTGAATAGGCCTACAGAATATGTATGTGACATTGTCCTACTATATTGAAAAAATGCTTTTTCTGACTTTGAACATACACTACTGATCAAAAGTTACTGGGCTACCCTCAGATTTTTAATGGTGCACCAACTGCAATGTGACCCCTTGGTTTTGGGGAAGGCATTTATACAGCATGCCTTCTTGTTACATAAAAATTTTCACGTCCTAGTGACTTAAAATCGTGTTAACACAAAGGCATTGGAACTCAATTATAAAATATTGTGTTCAGTGATCAATCAATCAAGACAGCTTTAAAATGTGGTCTGAGGTCTGGAATTCACCCAAAACCTATTGGCTTCCTATATTTTATGCACTGAAGTAATTTCATGTGCAAAAAATAAGGAAAGAACAGTTGATGTGTGATTTTTTTTTTTTTTTTTTTTTTTTAATCTGAGGGTGGCCCCAAACTTTTGGCTTGTAATGTACTTAAGGAAAAACCTCAGTGAAAAGTTAGAGTTTAAGGGATTAAATAAAAAAATACAATAATAATCACAAATACAACTAATCTGCTGGTCCTGGATGGCAAGGTCAACAGTTGTCCTGTACAATTGCAAGAAGACTTCACAAAGACAAAAAAAAAGTTTCTTTTTCTAAACTGGAAGCATTTTCAGGCAGCAACATTTATAAATAGATCAAATTAGATACGGAAAAATGGAAATCCCCATTTTAGATTACTGATCAAAGGTGTTTTGAGTTCTTCCAAAATAATTTTTATATATGAGCTTAATAAAATACTGGGAACATGCCACAAAAATCCTTAGCTCTATTATTTGCTTGCCTTATAATTGTAAGTTTTTACAAACTTGAGAACACAGTTTCTCCAGTTTGTAACATAGTGATTATTTTGTTAAAATCCTATGATTACAATAGGGGTTGGAACAAAAACCAGGATACACGGGGGGCTGGGCCGAGTTTGGGAGCCAGTGACTTAGCCTGTATTATGCATGCAAGGAGGAAAGCATTATTGTCTCGATCCACTTGAGATGCTAGAAATCAGTGATAATCTTGATTATAATGTTCACCTACGTGCCCTGGTTGCTATCTCAAAGAGATGGTCATGAATAGCTACCTGCAGTGTCCCAAATTACTATTTCAGAAAGATGGGTATTAAACTCTGCAGAGGATACCTCCTGGATGGCTGCCTCATTTTCCCTTTGTAGTGATTATTCCATGTTCTCTATTGAGTCCAAAAATCAATCTTTCCAAATCAGTAGAACAGTAGGTGGCAAGTGGGCTCTCATATAATAAGCTGACTGCCGGTCAGAAGTGCCAATCAACTCAGAAAAGGAATGGTGTGATTTAAGTCCCCAGGCATTGGGCTAAAGGTTGTTGTTGTTTGAGGTTTCAAGCCTGTAGTTTGATATTGCAACTTTTTTTTTATCTTGCATATCCTTGTTTTTCATGCAATCCTTTTTGCGCATGCTGTAACACATCAGAATGGAGTCACTCTGGTTTGTTCTCCTCTGGTAGTGTGAAAAGGGGTGGAGCAGTAAATGAAATGGACATCGCCAAAAGTGGCATAGGGTAGGCCAGGGTCCTGCAATACAAGTAGTTTTTCTTTTGCTATATAATGGCAGTGAATGAGGAGCAGAAGATGGGGTGGATTGATCTCCTTCCTATAGAGTGATTACTCTCCAGTAGTGCAGTGCTGGGTGCAATTTGACAAGAAGGTGAATGAGTTGGTTGATTAGCAAGGATTCACAAAAAAAGAAAATTATTAGCACCAAACTGAACCAGTTAACAAGTACAAAGCTTAACAATACCTGTCCATGTTTTATTATAACCAGAAATGTTAATGGTATGTCAACTGTAACCATACATAATGCAAAAAAAAAAAAAAAAAACCAGACTTGTACATGTCTACTGATTAAAGATCAATTTATACACCTAGGCTTATTGCTGTTGTTGTTTTTGTCCCTCAGAAACAAGTATATCATCTGGACACTTACAATACTTTATTTTCTACTTTTTTTTTTTTTAACTGTTGTCCTTGCCGTTGCGCTGCTGTTGTTAGGGGGCAGGCCGCTCAGCCGCCGGTTCCGCTGGTTCTTGCCAACCTTTTTCTTCTTCTTCTTCTTCTTCTTTTGAGGAAATCTGTCTTCCCATGAATGAAAATAAACAAAACTTTGCACATAAGTCAAGTCCTATTCCAAATTTCCTCAACTGCCATTATGGGCTAATAGTCCACATGGTTGAGCTACAGCAACCGTCTAAACTTTAAAATTTGAAAATTTATATCAAATCAGTTGGAAGTGAGACCACTATGCAAACTTCACCAAAATGTGGGCCCAGGTGAGCAGATGTGTTCAGCTACTTCAAACTGGCAGAAATGATATAAATAATATAATAATGATAGAAATTATAAAATAAAAGAAATAACGTCTATCACTTTACTTAAAACTTACAAAACCTATCTCCTCCCAAGATTTTGCACAATTGATACCAAACTTGCTACTCTGCATCTTCAAACTGTCTGCCACAAAGAGTAATAACCAGATATTTCAAATATCCAAAATTGGCCCCACTGTGCATCAAAATATTCTATTGCAATTTCCCACTAAATAAATTTCCAATGTTCATGAAAAAATGACAAGTTTCATATCATCGTTGTGTAGTGTGGACAAGTTCATTAATTTTATTTCAAAAACTGAATTTTCTGCAAAATTTTATATTTTGCACCATGCCATACACTGTCTTTAAAGTAAAATACAGCATCTGTAAACATCATGATTTCAAAATCAAAATGACATGCATGGAAATAGTACACAAAAGCGTTCACTATGTCTAGAGTAGTTCTGCCAAGTTTCAGATTTTCCCACAAAATTTGACTTTTTTACATCAATTTTATTTCCATATATATGCTCCCAAACCCAGTCTTGGGGCACCCCTGTGGATACTGGTTTTTGCTCCAACCTCAGTTTCAATTGTAGGATTTTAATTAGCTGTTATTTTGTCCTAATAACCGGCATTTCATGTTTAAGTCACTTATTTACTGTCTTAAGCCACATTTTGACAGAAATATCCATATGTGAAGAATAAAGAACCTTTGAACGTAACATCATTTTAGACACCCAGAAAATCAGTGAGATCTAAATTAAATTCCTGAACTAAGATGTTAAAAGTTCTTTTTAAAAAGGTGTGAATGTCATTTGCTTGCCTAATAAATTGTTTTTTGTGACTGTGTGTTCACAGTTTCACCAGCTAGGAACCTACCGATTATTTACTTTGATTTTTTTTCCCCTCTTTTTATGCAGTTGTTTCAATCACAATGTGTACACATATTGAATAGTCATTCTTCATGGCATGTATAAAAATCTGTCAAAATGTGGCTTAATAACGGTTCTCAACATAAATGCACCTAATTAAGACAAATTTACGGCTTGTTAAAATCCCTGGCAGTGCCCCTGACTACCAGATTAATGTGGTAATCTTTTGTACTCACCTCCTTTTTTGCTTTAGTAATGTTCAGCTCTACCTAGTCGCTTAGCCTACATAATCTGTCCTGTTTTGCCTCCCCTTTGTTTCAATGTGGGCTTTTTTTGGATATTATATTTGGGGGAGTATTAGGTGTGTATTGAATTAGCTTTATTAGGTAGATATTGAATCTGCTCAGTCGATTTTAACTTTGCATCTGTGCTTTTGGTATTTTATTTTTATTTTTGTCCATTGTAAGTATGGATTAGTCCATTTTCTAAGTCCCCTTTTCAACCAATGCGGGCTCTGTACCACGTTCATACCTTATACTGAACCATTCAGTGTGTTTCGAACAAACAACATATTGCTTTGGAACTAAGAAAGTTGGTTCCCCTTCTGAACTAAAAAATCGGAGGATCTTAAGTGGTAATTGTGATGACATCATGAGTGGGCAATGGTTCCAACCCAAATCACTGAAACTTAGTCAAAAGGCGGACTGGTTGGCTTGACAGCACTACTATGGTGCCACAGATATTTAACAAAAACAGCCTGCAAACAAGACAGGTTTTTTTTTAGTTGCAAAGCATTATCAGATAGTTTATTTTACGAGAGGGCTTGCTATTCTTGTCCTTTAAAAATCAAACAAAAGATTTACTTGCCTTTGTTTCTGTTGATTCTTTGAGCGCTCAACACAAGGATTTTTTTTTCCTGTAAGTAAAATAAGAAAATATAAATGCCAGCTTTGCAATTTGCTGTTTAAATTGTACATTTGCAAGAGCACTCTGCAGAAGGGTCATTCCATATGAAGTCAACCAGAGGTCCCCAGGTCACCGACTCAGATTTGGCTCAAATTTATTTTGAGAGTACCTCTATATTCATAATGAACAAATGCAAAAATTTTGGCTCCTACTCCAAGGGGTTTCCGAGATATGGTCCCCCCAAAATCGGGGACATGCCCAAGTGAATTGTGAACGTTAATTTATAGGGATTTTGAAGGCCAATATCTTTGGAACCAATCATGATTATGGGCTGAAAATTGCTCCTTAAGGTATTTTGGGTACAGGATTTCAGAATCTCTTGTCAAAATGTAGCTATGTGTTTTCATTTTCAAGATATTGGCCTCTGAAATATGACATTTTTTATGGGTGGAAATCAAAAATTCAGTTTTCAAGGACCCCCCATGAGGGCAGGATCCCTTACAGAGGCTTAATTGTGCTGGATTCCTTCTATCTGAGGACAGATCTGTCTGTGCAAGGAAGATTGACTGCATTCAAGGCATAATAGTAGAGTTAGGAGACCCTGAAATTGGTTCAAGCTGGAAAAGTCACTTTTTTTTTGCCAATTTTGGATTGGAAAGTTCACCATGTGGGCAGTTACCCACGGTAATGAAACTTGTTCTACATAAATTTATATATCTTGGCTTTATTTGTTCAAAATTATAACTTGTTTTTTCATCTCCTTCGCTATTTAGTCAGGCTATGAAATATAGGATTTTTTTTTTTTTTTTTTTGCACCGGCAAGTCGAAAGTTGTCTGTCGACTGGTTTAAGGTCACCGAATGAAATTCACTTTTCGTTTAATTATGCACCAAATGTTCTCAATCGGTGAAAGATCAGGACTGCAGGCAGGCCAGTTCAGCACATGAACTTTTCTACTACGAAGCCATGCTTTTGTAATAGCTGAAGTATGTGGTTTGGCATTGTCCTGCTGAAATACACAAGGCCTTCCCTGGAATAGATGTCGTCTGGAGGGGAGCATATGTTGCTCTAAAACCTTTATATACCTTTCAGCATTTATGGTGCTTTTTAAAACATGCAAGTGTCCCACACAAAATGCACTAATGCATCCCCACACCATCAGAGATCCTGGCTTTTGAACTGAACGCTGATAACAGGACGGGTGGTCTTTCTCCTCTGTAGCGCGGAGGACACAACGCCCATGATTTCCAACAAGAATGTCAAATTTGGACTCGTCTGACCACAGGACACTTTGCTACTTTGCTCCCATCCATTTTAATTGAGCCTCGGCCCACAGAACACAGCGGCGCTTCTGGATCATGCTCAACAATGGCTTCCTTTTGCATGATAGAGATTTAGGTGGCATCTATGGATGGCACTGTGGACTGTGTTTACAGACAGTGGTTTCTTGAAGTATTCCTGGGCCCATTTAGTAATGTCAATGACAAAATCATGCCGGTGAGTGATGCAGTGGCATCTAAGGGCCCAAAGATCACAGGCATCCAGTAAAGGTCTTCGGCCTTGTCCCTTACGCACAGAGATTTTTCCAGTTTCTCTGAATCTTTTGATGATGTTATGCACTGTCAATGATGAGACCTTCAAAGCCTTTGCCAATTTGACGTTGAGGAACATTGTTTTTAAAGTATTCCACAACATTTTTTACACAAGCCTTCGCTGGTTGGAGAGCCTCTGGCTATCTTTAGTTCTGAGAGACTCAGCCTCTCTAAGACATCCCTTTAATAGCCAATCATGTTACATACCTGATGCCAGTTAACTTAATTAATAGCTAAATGTTCTTTCAGCTGATTCTCTTATATATTAATTGCTTTTTCAGCCCTTTTTTGCCAGTGTCCCAACTTTTTTGAGACCTGTTGCAGCCAGAAAATTTGAAATAAGCTCATTTTGTGGATAAAAATGTAAAATGTCTCAGTTTCAACATTTGTAATGTTATCTATGTTCTATTGCAAATAACATATTGGCTCATGTGATCTGAAAGTCATTGCAATTTGATTTTTTTCAAAATTTACACTTCATCCCAACTATTTTGGAAGTGGGGTTGTAAAACTTTTAGTTGCAGAACAAAGGGGATAATAATGGGCGTTCTTACCCCAAAACGCCTATATTTGATAAGATGATTATCAAATATAATATAGTGAAGTAGATGAGAAAACAAGTTGTGATTTTGAACAAATAAAGCCAAGATATATACATTTATGTGGTACAAGTTTCATTACCATGGGTAACTGCCCACATGGTGAACCTGCCAATCCAAAATTGGCAAAAAAGTGACTTTTTCAGCTAGGACCCTTTTCAGGGTTTCCTAACAATACTATTATGCCTTGGGTGCAGTCAGTCCTCCTTGTACAGACAGACCTGTCCTAAAATAGAAGGAATACAGCACAATTTAGCCTCTGTAAGGGATCCTGGCCTCATAGGGGGTCCTTGAAAACTGAATTTTTGATTTCCACCAATAAACATTTTCATATTTGAGAAGCCAATATCTTGAAAAGGAAAGGAGATGGATAAATTTTGACAAGAGATTCTGAAAGCCTGCACCCAAATCACACTGGATAATAATTTACAGCCCAAACCTGTGAATTGTTCCAAAGATATTGGCCTCCGAAATCCCTATAAATTAACATTTGCGATTCACTTGGGCATTGCCCCGGATTTTTCAGGGGCCAAATCTTGAAACCCCTAGGTGTGATGGCTGGTTATTCGAGACGCCAAATGCAGTGGCCGGAAAGAAAGGAAGCACAGCAATAAGACAAAAACAGAAACCAGACAACTGGAGAGAGGGGCTCGCGCTTCCAAAGGACATATATCTCGTCTGTGAGAAATAAGGAAGCAAAGTGAGCTAGACCGAATGAACAAAGGAAAAATCTCAGAGACCAAGATCAAACAATTAAGCACCCAAACGGTGCACGAACAAAGAGAGGGAGAGAGAGAGTCAGAGGAATAAACTCCCTATAAAACTAACTAACACTTTCCTTTTTTGCAACTAATTCCTAACAAACTCTCTAGCTAGAGAACCTATGGGCTACAGTGCAAACATAACACTGACACTCTAGCAAAGGTGGCGAAGCGGAACTTGGGCTTAAATAGAGTCGGGGCACCACCCACTATTAATGCCAGCTATCCAAAGAATCCGATGTGGGCAAAACAATATCGCCCCGGACGAGAGTAACAAAGAAAGCTCCCAAACAAACGCCAACCTCCAAAACCATGACAGGACCCCCCCCTCTAAGGGACAGCTCCAGAAGTCCCCAGGGAACCCCGTGCACGGAATTCAGAAATGAGCGTGGGATCCAGAATATCACGGGAAGGGACCCAGCAGCGCTCCTCAGGGCCATATTCCTCCCAGTCCACGAGAAACTGGGCCCCACGACCAACACGCCTCTCGGCCAGAATGCGGCGCGCGGTGTAAACCGGCCCCCCCTCAACCATTCGTGGCGGCGGCGGGGGTGTGTCGGCAGGTGCCAGGACGCTAGTGCTAACTGGCTTAATACGAGAGACATGGAACGAGGGGTGGATGCGCAAAGATCTAGAAAGCTTTAACTGGACAGTGACCGGATTGATTTTCCGCACTATCATGAACGGGCCAATATAGTGGGGGGCCAGTTTTCGTGATCTTACCTTCAAGGGGAGGTCCCGGGTAGACAGCCAAACTCTCTGGCCCGCCGGATAAGATGGGGCCAAACGACGCCTTCTATCGGCGGCAGATTTCTGTTTGAGCCCCGAGCGCAACAGAGATGAACGGACCCTGGCCCAAACCGACCGACAACGACGAAGGAAATGGTTGACCGAGGGAACCGCGGAATCACTCTCAGTCTCGGGAAACAGCGGAGGTTGGTAACCCACCTGAGCTTCAAATGGAGAAAAGCCCGTGGAGGAATTACTCAGTGAGTTATGGGAATACTTGGCCCATGCTAACAAGCGACTCCACGAAGATGGATTATCCGCCGCTAAACATCGAAGAGTGTTTTCCAACGACTGATTAGTGCACTCAGTCTGCTCGTTGGTCTTTGGGTGGAAACCAGAGGAGAGACTCACAGTGGCCCCCAACTGCCTACAAAATGCCCGCCAGAATTTAGCCGTAAACTGCGGACCCCGGTCGAAGACAACGTCTTGCAGAAGCCCATGCAGCCGGAAAACATGGTTAACCACAAGAAAGGCCGTCTCCCGCGCTGAAAGCAGCTTGGGTAGCGCGATAAAATGAGCGGCCTTAGAAAAACGGTCAACCACAACCAGGATGACCATGTTGCCTTCAGACACAGGCAGTCCCGTAATAAAATCCAATGCGATATGCGTCCAAGGGCGCCTGGGGACGGATAATGGTCGCAGCAGACCAGAGGGAGGGAGATGGGAAGTTTTGTTTCTGGAGCAGATGCCACAGGCAACAACAAATTCCCGAATGTCCCTCATCATACCGGGCCACCAAAAACGTCAGGCCAGGAACTGCTTGGTCCGATGGGCTCCTGGGTGCCCCGCCAAGCGGGAAGAGTGTCCCCACTGGAGAACCTGTGACCTAACCCTAGACGGGACAAACAAACAGTCAGGAGGCTCCCCCCCCAGGACCGGGATCGGTCTTCAAAGCCTCCTGAACCACCTGGGCGCCACAATCTGAGCAGCCGGAATAACTGGCTCCGGGGTGAGATCGCGATCAGAGCGGTCGTAAATCCGCGACAAGGCATCAGGCTTAATGTTTTCAGAGCCAGGGCGGTAGGTTAGCGTAAAATTAAAGCAGTTATAGAACAACGACCACCGTGCCTGCCGAGAATTACGTTGCTTGGTTTGCTGAATATACTGGAGATGTTTATGGTCTGTCCATACCACGAAAGGGTGTTCAGCTCCCTCCAACCAGTGGCGCCACTCTTCAAGCGCCAACTTGACCGTCAATATCTCCTGGTCACCAATGCTGTAATTCTGTTCTGCAGCGGACAAAGACCGGGAGAAGTATGCGCATGGGTGTAGCTTATTGTCCCAAAGGGGGCGCTGGGACAAAATAGCACCCACCCCAACCTCCGAAGCATCCACCTCCACCACAAATGGAAGGGAGGGATCGGGCAAAACCAGAATGGGCTCTGAGCTAAAACGTTTCTTTAATTCCTGAAAGGCTGCCTCAGCTGCTGGAGACCAAAAAAACACTGAGGAGGTATTCTTCCTGGTGAGCGCAATAATGGGAGCAGCAACCGCGCTAAAATTACGGATAAACTTCCTATAAAAGTTAGCAAAGCCCAAGAAGCGTTGGACCTCCTTAACACTTTGAGGAGCAGGCCAATTCCTGACCGCAGCCACCTTGTCTGGGTCCATACGGACCAACCCCTTGGAAACAATGAAGCCAAGGAACGAGACTGTTTGGGCGTGAAAAGCGCATTTCTCAGCCTTGACAAAAAGCTTGGCTTTAAGGAGGGCCTCAAGCACTTGTCTGACGTGTTGTTTATGCTCCGAGAGAGTTGAAGAAAAAATCAGAATATCGTCAAGATGGACAAAGACGAATTTCTCCAACATCTCTCGGAGAACGTCATTGACGAGTGCCTGGAATACAGAGGGGGCGTTACCCAGTCCGAACGGCATGACCAAATATTTGTAGTTCCCGTCATGCGTATTAAATGCCATTTTCCACTTGTCCCCCTCCCGGATCCGGACCAGATTATAAGCATTGCGGAGGTCTAACTTAGTAAAAAACGACGCCTCCTGCAGACGCTCAAAGGCAGAGTTCATCAACGTAAGGGGATATCGGTTTTGATGGTGACATTATTGAGACCCCAGTAATCAATACAGGGTCTCAAACCGCCATCTTTTTTGCCCACGAAAAAAAACCCCGCACCCGCAGGAGAGGTAGACGGCCGAATGAATCCATTAGCTAGAGCCTCCTGGATATACTCTCGCATAGCTTTACACTCAGTAAACACTAAAAGTAATTATATGCAGCAATCTTTGTACTTTTTCATTTGTAAGACGTCCTTCAACAAATCCAGCCTGGTCATGACAGAAGAAACGTTATCAGATAACTGTAGTACTTTTCCCAATGCCCAGCTCATGACATATTTTTGATATCACCTCAGGTACATATCACTTTTGCAAAAATTTCATTGGCTGAGAGCGTGGGGAAAACAACCGCTCTGTGTTACGTCACGCTGTCAATATTTAGCCAAACTGAATACCAAGTGTAATATTGGTTAAAGGTCCCCTATTATGTCACCAGGTGCACAGCTAATTAGTTATTACAACCCCAATTCCAAAATAGTTGGGACAAAGTGTAAATTGTGAACAAAATCCAAATGCAATGACTTTCAGATCACATGAGCCAATATGTCATTTACAATAGAACATAGATAATATGTTCTATTGTAAAATAATAGTTTGTTAGTTGATGGGGTGATGTTAGCTAGCTGTTCAGTTGACTGTGAATTTACAAACCGTCGCTAGTTCAAACCGCAAATGTGTATGACTCAGTGACTGTTCTAAGTAAGTTAGCAGAGTGATGGAGTTAGCTCAATGCTAGCATATAATGGGAATTACTATAAAGCCACAAACGGAAATTTCATTTATTTTCTACAAAATTCTGCAATTCAGTTATGCAGTAAATCCTATCTCTCGTTTGTGCCATATGAAAGTTATGAAACTCGTTCAGTTAATTTTGAGTTTGTTTCTCACTAAAGCTTTCAACAAATGCAAAAGTTACTCAACTCATTTCATAACTTTCATATGACACGCCCACTCGTGTAAGATCCTCTATATCCCCTACAAGAGGCACAAGCAGGCACGGCGTTATGCCCACCCACTCATCTACAGGCCCACCCTAAACTTTTCTTTAAAAAAAATAAAAATAATATATATTGCTTTAAATACATTTCATGATTCAATTCATTAATGATTCAAATTTGTTAATTTTAAAAATGTTTTTCAAAGGTTGGTTATGTTGACGCTTTAACCGTGGTCAACGTGGCCGCTTTTAAGGAGATGCACTGCAGCGCAGCCTGCGCGTAAAAGATTCCAGAGCGCTCCTCTTTGGTCAGAACCAAGGAGAGCGGTCGCGGATAGGTAGCCTGTGCACTGAAACGTTAAAAAATGCAACAAAATATTTAAGTAACATTAGCAACCAAATTCGATATAAAAGAGATAATACAGTAGTACATCAGCTAGACGCTTTTATTCAGTGAAGATTAAAGCCCAGACCAAAGATTCGCGACGAGATGGGCTGAAACTTCCAACTACTTGCGACACACCGGTCTGCGATGTTCTGAAACCTGCCAGTTCACATCGATGCCACGAGAGGAGAGGATGTATCATTTCCATAGCAATGACTCTCAGTGCTTCCATTTTAACTGCCGGCTTTTTAGGCTTATTTTCCTAGTGTTGATGAGTTAGCTGAAATGCAACTGTTGCGCCTATTAAGAAAACAGCGAGGACAAACAAAAAAGAAAGAAAGGGGCGATAATTTGGAGCCGTCCATGGCCGTGGCTTAGCCAGAACTTAAAAGTGGGTGGGCTCTAAACATCTCTTTAAAACAATTATTGGGTCTGACTATCGCAATCATATGCATTCAATCCGAAAATGCTCCACACTATCAGTTGTTGCTTGTTCACTTCGTTAAGGCAAAATGACAATCGTTCATTTGGACGCGCAATTTTGTGCATTTCAAATCAGTGGCGTAGCCAGAACTGAAAAATGAGCGGTCACACAACATCGCTTTACTACAATTATTAGTCCTAACTTGTTCTCGGTCATTTTCCTTTGTTAAAACAATTTTCCACTTATAAGAATAATCAATTGGCAATTAAAGACACGGCTTCTTTCTTGACGCAATCTAGGGCGACTAATCAATAGGCGTAATTCAGATCAGAAAAATAAGTTACTCATAAGTTAGCCTATAGATACAGTCGGCAACTGGTTAGAGCCGAGGGGGAAAACAATCCTTCCCCCCGTCCGCTATACTGTAAAAATGCAGAATTTAAACTTTTCTTGCTAACGCTAAGAAGTTGTCATGACGTACTTTGAGTCGCTATTGCCTGCTGACAAGGATCAATATATTAAAACATTTAATATACTGGGGTTGGATTGTTGTCCATACGTTTTAAAAGACTGGGCGAATGATCCGACTCAGTGGCCTGCAGACATACACGTTCTGTTGTGGGGTCCCGCCATAATCTGCCAAACTCGTCCTCTCTTCTGAAGCTTGAAGCCATTTTGTCCTCCTTTGTGGTTCCATTTTATTATTTGGTAAAATGTAAAACTTTAATTGGTGATTTTTTTGTTTATTTGCGGTGCAAAAGGGCACACAGCAACTGTTCAGCATTATGGCTAATGGCAGAGACCGGTTTGTTTTCCCCTCGGCTCTACTTTTGTGGGCGTTCCCTTTGTTGCCGACTGTATCTATGGGCTACTTTTTGAGAGGTAAACTGCTCTGGAAATTCTGCACTACCTTTCTGTCTCATCAGGCGATCTAGCCTGTGCGTCATGATCGATTTAATTGTTTAAATTGAATCAAAGACAGAGATTTGAAATGCATAAAATTGCACATCCAAATGAATGATTGGCATTTTGCCATAACGAGATGATCAAGCAAAACCTGATAGTGCGGAGTGTTTTCGGATTGAAGGTAATTAGAAAAAATGATTGAGATCGAGTCAGAACTAATAATTGTTTTAAAGGGATGTTTATTACCCACGCAATTTAAGTTCTGACTGCACCACTGGTCCGTGGGTGGTTCAACGAGATACCGAAGGCGCTGTTGCCAATCTGTGCCAGGAGCTAGCAGCGGTAGACCTGCCCTCTTTTGTAAATTTCTCCCGGTTATTCCCGGCGCAGTTCCAACCAGCTGACAGTTTGTAACTGACGTGACCAGCTGAATTCGCTACGAGCTGATTGGCTGTTGAGACAGGTTACGTGCTTTACGTTCTAAAACCAGCCTCTTGCGATTTGACATGCTAAATCTCTGGCGACGCCACCAGCTGGCTTGAGTCGAGCTGCGATGGGCCAGTTCACACTGCTGCAACCCCTCCCTGCGACGTTCTAAAACGGTCTCGTCTCGTCGCGAATCTTTGGTCTGAACTGGGCTTAAGTTTTATTAAGTGTCCTAATCTTTGGAAATTAGGCCCACCCACAATTGCTCTGGCCCACCCCAAACTGAAATCCTGGCGCTTTGCCTGGGCACAAGACCATATTTTTAATGAGGTGCAGTCAAAGCCTAAATGCACACGTACCCTAAATTCCAAAAACCAAAACAAGAATAGGGACTTCATCAAAACAGTCAGTCTATCGGGATGACAGTCTTCTGTCAGCAATAAACAGGGGAATTTGGCTCCATGCTGGACTATGTTGTATATGGCGAGGCATTAAAAAGACTGCACAACTAACGAAAATGATGCACATGATATTTAGTCTAAATAATAGAACAAATTTCAGTAAAACAAAAAATGCATTCTCTTCATAGGACAGACGGACACCTGCCATTTGTGCTCATGCCATAAATCCCACATTACAATGAGCGCGAAGGGGCAAACAAAGTGCGAGCAGGGTCTACGTTGATTTTGTTCAGTTTTGCAATATTCTTCTGTTTTAAAGAAAAGAACATGGTGAGGACTTGCTAGGGATACACCGAAAGTAAGACCAAATGCCAAAATGTATCATTTTATTTGAAACCAAATTGAAGCCATGGAGCCAAAGAGGAAATGTCACGGCTGAGCTCATCATGTATTGATATGACTCAATGAGCTCAAAAGTCGATGAAAATCCATTAAAACATGTTAAAAATAAATGAGAAGAGTGAGAAAACTTTGATGATAGCTCAAATGTCCCAATAAACTGATCTAATTCAATGACAGAATTGAAAGAAAGCAAGAATACCTCAAAGCAATGCTACAGTACATGCATTTCTATGCATTGTTGTCCCTTTGTTTTCCCTTTTGACCAAAAAAATCACGACTGTGACATGACCCCCAACCAATTTCAAATTGTCAAAAAATTTTTTCCTATCATCCAATTCCCAACCATTTTTCTTTAACCTCGATGGAAAATGTCATGAGGTAAAGGAAAGGTGTTTAAGGGGAATTGATTATGGCTTAGGAAGACAACCGCGCTAATAATATATGGCGGGGACATGAAAATCACTTTTGCGCCATTGTTGTTAACTGCTTTGTCTAACATTACTCCTGGCAAATGACATACACTGTGCAGTGTACACACTGCAACATGATTAGCTTTGTGGTTCTGATACCAAAGGGGAAGAGGTACACTGCAGGCCAGAAGTTTGGAAGCAAGGCCAATACAGGTCAAAAATTTGGAAGCAACTTCAAGTTTCTGTCAACAATGCCTTTCTTAAAAACCAGTATAAAATCTATGGATTTTGGGATGTATTTACTGCATGATTAGACTTTTCTTTCATTGATATGCACCATTTTTCTCTATTTACATTTAGGTTCTGTATACATTGATGTTACCAGACCATTGCTGAATAAATGTGAACAAAAGAAAGGAGGGGCTTAGTTTTTGGGTTGAGAAGATTTGCAAGAGTCACAACCTGAAAAAGTAAAAAACAAATCACAGTTTGCATTATTCACTTTATGTCATGGTTTACAGCCCACCGGATGCCAACAGTAATCCGGCGGGCACTAGGACCATGGGCCTAGTAATATGGGCCTGATAATTTGAGTAAAAATGTATTCTGATAAGTGACTCTTAATATAATAATCATGTTTATGTTGTTGCAAAGTATGCCAATGAAACTATGATATTTTTTTTTTTTGTACAAATTTGATCTTGCTTCCAAACTTTTGGCCTGAGTGTAAGTTTATTAGTTTTTACTTACACAAGGTGGTAGGTGGAGATTTCAAAGCGGTCCTGGATGCATCCAAAAATAAATAAAAAATACATACATTGCAGCCATCTTCTCAAACTGTAGATTAAGAGGTTTTGTTAATGAGTGAAAGATTATTGATTTTTGTTGAACACAAAACCTTAAAGTGCCCCTTCCATACATATCCCGACATTTTGTTTTACTCCCCAATGCCCTGCCATCGTATTCATACCATTATTTGTGGAAAAGTGCCTTGGATTGCTTACTTGATGACCTTTTTAGCATCACTGAAAGGCAGTCTGAGAAGGCGGGTGAGTTCCCTCATGAATATCCGGCGTTTAAATGAGCTTCGCGCTGATTAAATAGTTCAGCTAGATTCGTGAATATTCAATATGTATACAGCCCCAACACTCTACTGGCCCAGTGCCTAGCTAGCTACAACCAGAGACGGTGAAAGACAACAGATTTTACAGGTAGCATAGTAAGACTTCAGCGAAGCAATGGCTACACAAAGTTCACAAATATTGCCATATATATATATATATATATATGACCCCGAATCTGAAGAGGAGGCCGATGCAATGCAGGAAATGCCACCGACACGTCTAACAAAGGACGTTTCAAAGTGGTAATTTTACTAGTCTATCTAACAAATTAGACGAAATGTCTTGCAGCCCTCTCGATTAGGCTATTGATTTTTTAAACCATTCTAAAAGTGGCCTAACTCTTGGAATAGCCTACCCGGATGCGCTTTCGTGTTAGTAGCCTATGCATCGAGCCCCAATGCATCATCCCACCTTGCCAAACTGAAAATGCAACGAGACAGATGTCTCGTCATTTGCAATTGCCAATAGGTCACCTATATCCCTGCCTGTGATAACCCAGCAAAAGTCATTTTCTGGTAATGAACAGTTTTTTTTACACAAAGTCATTCTACATCATGGAAGGAATATTCTATGATAAATCTCTAATATTGACTGAGTGAGGTCATTTCAAAGTTTTGGCAGGTATGACATGTCCTCAAACTAGGCTGGTTAGCTTTACAAGATGTTAATCTTCAAATGCAAACGCTTCCCTTTCTGAAATTTCTGTGGTGATACGACGCAATCCATGGAGAAATCTGCACCTGGCTTAAATCGCAACTCTTCTGCCATTCCTTCGACTGACCTTCTTTACGATGGTGCGCATTATTGTCTACATTCATTTTCAATGGTAAAAAAGAAGTTCCTAAACCGAATGACACCCAAACTATTAGGTGTTCATCCGCCAAAAGTAAACTAAAAACCAATTGAAAACCAAGGTTGTGGAAAGCAACTTACGTTATTTCTCCGTAATTTGTTTTTCGGAAATTCTTTGCCCCATTCCTAAGAGCACCTGTCAATTTTCTAAATTAATTATTTTTAAAACCATTGTAAAGCAACTTCGTTATTTCTCCGTAATTTGTAGTCAAAAATTAATTTTTTAATATGTATGAACACTTTTTTTGAACACTTTTTTTTGAACTCCCAATATGTAACATATCGTTTACACCAATAAACTCACATCTAATATATTTGTCACTTTTTATCACAGGGACTACTTGACGGTGTTATCTCAAAATTAGATCAGGCAAGTTTAGCTGGGTTTTCAGGGGCGGGGTCACAAATATTAAATGCATTTTTCAGTGTCACAGTATCACCCCGATCTCCAAAATAAGTGATATTTTGTTTGAAAGAAAAAATAAAAATAACTTTAAATTGCTGTTATTAATTTTTTTTCAAAGCTACAGGGAGCCACTGTAGAAGGGCTGAAGGGCCACACGCGGCTCCAGAGCCGCGGGTTGCCGACCCCTGCCATAGACTGTGGATGACACTGACAATCCGCACGTTGCTCGAATCTTTGTGTGGGCGGTTACACTCCAGAGTGGGCGAGAACTGGGGAGAACATGAATATTCAAGCTACGAGATTGAAATTAAACATCTCTTTGCCCTCCAGTTAGGCATTTCTTTCTCATCTGGAGTCTGGATTTTATGTGTTCAATATGGGGTCAAAGTCCTCACATTTAATAGAAGATGTCCATTTGCTTTCTTAAAGGCAATAGACTTACCTTCACCTCACATCTCAATTGTGTACGTAATGAAAGATTTTCTGAATTGAAAAATGAAGTGAAGGTTTTAGAGAGGAAGGAAATAATTGATTTTTTTTCCTGGAGACAGGGCCCGATTAATTCAAACATTAAGAGGGCAATAAAATGTATTTTCCCTTTTAAAATCTAGTTCACAAGGCTGAGTTCACAACTAGACAATGTGAATGGAGAGAGACCTGGTGCAGCTCTCAGGTTAAGTCACAATGCGGAAAAACGTCAATATTGCTGCTGTCAGAAACAGCAATGATGAAGTTCTTACAAACTCTCACTTTGTGAACATCTTCAAACAATTCTACACAGATTTGCAGTATATTGCATATAGATTTATATTGCAGGTATATCACCTGAAAATGACACGCTCTATGCAGAAAGGCCAATCACCTGGCTTTAAATGGCCTTCCATGAGAGCAGTGCTGGGCAGTGTGGGATAGAGATGGCCCTCTTAACTTAGTCAGTTACTCTACTGAGATAAGCACCTTTCACCCCAATCAAATAAAATATCCTCGATCTCTTTATTTTGAAAAAAAAAGGCAAGGACCCTGTTGATATGCCATTACAAAAATAATGAGAATAGGTGACATAAAGATGTATTCATCTCAGCAGTCCTCACTTGGGGGCCCTTTCCCAAACCGCTCCCTCTCTACCATCACTTCACCACCCAGTGTCACTCCATATGACGTCCCCCTCACAGCTATGGAGCGAACTTCATTCATGGGGAAGGTGTAATACCTACGTAAATAAACTTTTGGATGACGCTGCCTTTATTCAGTAGGAAGCGTAGACAGTCATGACCATGGCAACCCGTAGATGGTTTGCGTTGTATATGACGATCCAGTTCCTGAATGATACACCCTTTAACCAAAAATTTTCAGAAAGAATATTTTAATTAAATTATTATTTTTATAAAAGGATCATTAATTACCCACTCCACATTTTCTCAGGTACACAACTGCATGTTCCTTCCAAAATGTAATGTACACAGGCCAAAAGTTTGGATGCAAGATCAAATTTGTACAAAAAAAGATCATAGTTTCATTGGCATACTTTGCAACAAAATAAACATGATTATTATATAAAGAATACAATAGAATGTATCAGAATACATTTTTACTCAAATTATCAGGCCCGTATTACTAGGCCCATGGTCCTAGTGCCCGCCGGATTACTGTTGGCATCCGGTAAGCTGTAAACCATGACATAAAGTGAATAATGCAAACTGTGATTTGTTTTTTACTTTTTCACTGAAGTTGTGACTCTTGCAAATCTTCTCAACCCAAAAACTAAGCCCCTCCTTTCTTTTGTTAACATTTATTCAGCAATGGTCTGGTAATATCAATGTATACAGTACCTAAAGGTAAATAGAGGAAACGGGTGCATATCAATGAAAGGAAAGTCTAATCATGCAGTAAATAAATCCTAAAATCCATAGATTTCATACTTGTTTTTAAGAAAGGCATTGTGAACCGAAACTTGAAGTTGCTTCCAAATTTTTGACCTGTATTGGCCTTGCTTCCAAATGTCTGGCCTGTAGTACAGTTTCTAGTTTCATAATGAGCGCACAAAATAGTCCATCAAATTTCCGTTTGAGGTGAGGCAATTTATTGGTATCTTTTAGAAATAGCCGCACAGAACTCACATATGTATGTACACTACAGGCATACAAGATACAAATTATTTAAAAAGTTGTATGAAGAACTAACTAGCTCAAATATGTTGTATACGCTCACTGAAAACTTTATTAGGAGCACTATACTAATACAAGGTGGGGCCTCAAATCACCCTCAGGACAGCCTCAAGTCCTTGTGGCATGGATTCTGCAAGATGTTGGAAACATTAATTTGAGATTCTGGTCATTGTTGATATGGGTTCACTGCATCACATAATTTCTGCGGATTCATCAGCTGCTCAATCATGCTGTGAATCTCCCATTCTACCACATCAAAGATGTGCTATATTGGATTCAGATCTGCTGACCGGGGAGTGCACTGAAGTACAATGTATATTAAACTCATAGTCATGCTCATTAAACCAGTTTTGAGATTGTTTCTGTTTTATAAAATGGTGCATTATCATATTGAATGTGCCATTAGAAAATTATAACCACGGAATGCACATTGTCAGCAACAATACTGACTGTTAAGACGAGGTATTCAAACAATGATTGATTGGTATTAAGGGGCCCAAAGTATTACTCCAATGGCAGCGCCAGAACTGGAAATTGGGGGCCACAGAACATCCCTTTATCACAACCATTAGTCCTGGCTAGTTGTCAATCATTTTCCTTTATTAAAATGTTTTCCAATTACAGTAATAATCAATTGGCAATTGAAGACATAGCCTCTCACCCCCATGAGATCGAACAGCGACACAATAATGGGCTAAATTCATTACAGAAAAATTATTTACTTATAAATAGGCCTGTGCTTTATAAAACGGAACTTCTGCGCTACCTTTTCGGCACATTAGGCGATCTAACCTGCATTTCGTGAATTGTCTAAATTGTGGAAATGAAACAAAAGACCATTTGAAACTTCTAATTGCAATTTCTAAACCTCCAACCCCTGAGAAAAGCGTGAGAAGTCCTGAGTCATAATCGGTGTCCATGTTACTAGTGGTGAAATCCACCGTAAGGCACGTGAAGCTGAAAAACTTGCATGCGCAAGGACTTTAATTCAATGTGAGAATCTCTCAAATACGTGTTGATTGAATGACTGATCCACGTTCCAATGACATATCAACGTTCATTCTCGGTATAGCGTGGGTTGATTAAAAAGTAGGACTCACCAATTAAATATAATTTTGTTTGCCAAATTAAAATTTTCAATCATCACTTCTGTAATTAGGTGTGAGACTGCTGACAATGGCGTGAGAAGGTGACCTGGTACTACAAAGCATGATACTCATGTCATATGTGTGAGAGATGACAGGTATGCAATTTTGAATAACGTTGATTTAAATGTACCAAAATACACGTCCAAATGAATGATTGTCTTCTCACCTGCATGGGGAGAACTGGACACGGCTGATAGTGGACATATTGTTAATTTAGAAAATGATTGAGAAAAAGTCAGGTCTAATAATTGTTTTAAAGGGATGTTCTGTGCCCCCATATTTCCAGTTCTGGCACCGCCACTGATTACACCCCTACAACCAGCTTGAACAGCAGATAAAAGGCCGTCTGGGTACATGGATTCATGCTGCTGACTCGAAATGCTGATCCTACCACCTGTGTCTCACAGCAGAGACTGAGATTCACCAGACCAGGCTACGTTTTTCCCATTTCCCAGCTAGTGCAAGCAAAGGCTTGTCTGTTTGTGTATGTGTATGTGTGTGCACGGGCACGTGTGTGTGTCCTTGTCCAATTTGCTTGATAGTCTCACCAACCCCACTGCCCATGTCCATAAGTAATCCCCATCTTTCGCCAATATTTCCCTCTCACTGGATTCATCTGGCCAGGATTATCCAGGGATTACACTGCCCTCCAGAGCCCAGAATGCCTCTTTCATTAATAATGTTAATGTCCTCTCTGTGTACATGTACCCATGTACATTTTAGTGCAATGCACAAAAAGTATTACGAAAAACACCAAAGTGGCTAGTGTATTTACTCTACACCAGTCAAATGCAAGGTGTGTGCATAAATGCAATGGAATTTTCCTATGTAAAGTGTACGCTTTTGTGATGTAAGGCAGTCCTAAGTGACACTGATGGGTAGTATTAGTGAGGGTTTAGTGGATGCACACTGACCTGATCTTAACCTCAGTTGTATTGTTTTGTGAATCACAGTCCCGACATGACATCTGAAAATTGAGTACAGAGGACAAGGTGACCAGCAACATTGTGAAACCAGAATGTTTGAACTTTTGCGTACTGAAATAATTTGTTTGCAACTGATTACCGTGAAAATATAGCATAAGCCAACTTAATTGCCTTCTTCTCGCTGTGCTTTCAAGTAATTGTAATAAAGACATGAAATATCTTTAAATTGAAGTTTATTATTTGCTGAAGCAAATTAAGACAAATGATTAATCTTAAAGCACACTTCAAACAGTATTGTTGCAATCTTCAGTTCTGTACACTTTATTCACAGTTATCTCTTGGTACAGGAATTTAGCTTATTCTTATGCTTTGTGACTAATGGAATTCTTTTACAGTATATACCGTAATGCTGGGCTGGGGTCGACCATGGCTCCATCAGGTGAACAGACAAAAACATCCATGAAAAAAAAAACACATTCATAAGTCACATACAGGCATGCTTGTGTGTAGTTCAGTGATTGGAGACTCCAGATTAAGGTGGGATTGTAGATACCAAATTTTATTTAAAAAAAAAACATGGAATGGTGCCAAAGAAGGGGAAATAACATTCTCTAATGTCTTGCTCCCAACAGTACTCAGAAAAGTGCCCAAGGTGCTCTAGACGCCTAAATGTTAAACATTAAATCTAAATGTTTAATGTTTAATGTAACATTTACATTGAACTTTTCTCACTTAGATTTAGCATTTAACATTTACATTTAACATTTATTATTTAGATTTAGTATTTAACATTTACATTTAGCATTCATTATCTGGATTTAGCATTTAACATTTAGATTTAACATTTCTTATTTAGATTTAGCATTTAACATTTAGATTTAACGTTAACATTACATTTAAAATATTTTTTAGAAGAAAAAAATATAAAGTTCACAAATATTGCTGTAAATCTGGTGAAAATTGTCTCAGAAAATGCACATCTGTTTTTTAAACATGTTTTTTTTTTAGGTAAATATGGCAAAATCTTGCTGTTATTTTCACCGTGCACCATTTTACAATGAGCTCCCCATACTGTATCTATGGCTATCAGCATTGACACAAATAAAGTACCAAAACCTATCGCCTGGAGCTTTGTCTGTTACTGTTCATACATACACAGCAATGCAGTCGTTTACTGTATAATCCCAAACCCTGACTTTAAAATGAGTATACATCCATAGACTCCACCTCTTTGTAAGGTCTCAATAGTTTTCACTAAAAATGCCATTCACTCTTCACCACCTGGCTTCTACCTATCAGTCTGTGTCAATGTACAAAGGTATTGATACTTCCCAGGAGAGGTGTTCCATGCTCTACATTTAGTGTGCACTTGGGCGTGCCCGGGACCGATCTAAAGCTGATCAATCTAGCACCAAACATAAATAATTGTTTTACATATTCATCAAAATATATGTGATTTGTCCTGGCTGAAATGGGCTTAGGTTTGACCTAATTTTTGAGTGATCATGTCTTCTCTGAGCAGAGAGAATAGACCACAGAAATACCAGGCAAGTAGAGAAAATGGGAAGCAAAGCAATACAGTGGAGAGGTCAGAGACTTGGTTAGCCCATTGGAGAGACAAATACGGGCAAGATGAGAGGCAAAATTATCACTCTGCCCTGAAATCTCATAGCAGTGATGGGTGCTATTGTTCTGAGATAAAGGAAGGGAGGAATTATTCATATTATAATACAAGGAATAATGACCAGAGTGATACCTTTGACAAATAAAGGACTGTAGGATTTAATCTTGTCTAACTTTAAGGATGTCATAAATGGAAGTATCTGTTTGAATGAATGAAAGAAAGTAATTTGAGTGAGAAATTAAATGGCCCAAATGGTATTAATGGTATATTTGATCACTTAGTTTCAAAACTTCTCCTTAATGGACAATTAGACTAAAAAAAAAAAACAAAAAATCACATATTGATTTTGACAATAACAGAAATTGTTGTTCTCTTGCTAGCTCAGCAAAAGACCTGTTTTTACCTTAGTGCTGAAATTAACTTTGCATAATTTAATGCACAGTAATTACTCACTTCCTCGAGTTTTAACATTAAACCTGTCACAACATTTGTGTGTCCTAGCCTCCAGTGCAGACATCTATATCGTTTGCTTCCCTCATATACCACTGTCTACGCACTCATGCTAGGTTTTGTGTTCAACCAATCAGAGTGAAGCTCAGAATTTTGAAGCTATCATCTTTGGCTATTGGCACACGCTGTTGTGGGAGGTAAGCAAAACACATAAAACATCTATAATGGAAGCTAACCAACACCAACATGTTGAAAATCTTTTAAAGATGGAATTTCCTCAGGTTTCTTTGTCATTAAAGTTTTCCCAAATACAAGTTCTTTAGCTACAGAACAGCACACTTCGGTAGTTAGACGTTTGATGAGGGACCGGTCGCTATCATGGTAAAGTTTCCTGATTTCCTTTGTGTTCTCATCCAATCGGCTTTGTATTTTGAGAACTTTTCTAATAAATAGTAGCATCCTTTACAGCTCACCAACAGTTCGTTGAGAATATACAGCTGTATTTACGGAAGAACACAAGATATAAGAATTGTAGGAACATCGAGTTGGCCTTTTCTGTATACACGTATTTTCTCTTTCTTTGATCTGATTCTTATTTTACATACAAACCAAATGTCCTTATCAAGAAGTTTTTTTGGACTTTCTGCACTCGCCATTTTTGTTTATTAATATTTGACTAGGGAAACCCAAAAGGTCTATCATATAACAAGCCTCCTGATTTGCTTGTTTTGAACAATGCCATTACGTCACGGAACTCAAAACCTGGCTTCAGTGCGCAGACGTTGGTGTTGTGATCTGCAACAGAGGCCACGTATGTCCTTAATTGGCTCCTCCCCTGCTCCAGCAGTCTGTGTGTTTTTGTAGTTTATTCTCTTTAAATGATTTATTGTCTTGTCTTCTCCCTTGCTCCCTGACTTTATCACTAGTGTGCCTTGCCGCTTTTGTGAATATCCCATTTATATTGGTTCATTTTGGTGTCAACATGGTTCCTGGATTGTCATTGTTCATACGCTACTAAGCCTTCCAGACAGCTTGTTTCCTCTACTATTGAGCTTAGCTCATCTTCCATGTGATTTCTGTAAATTAATGATGAAGAAAAACGTAATTACTCTTTGGATTCTTATTAATAGGAACAAGCTCTCAAGCCTTTACATCAGTCTCCAGGATTGGGACCATATTCTTGTTAACCCTTTCGCAGGCAAATTTTGGCCCAGATGCATACCCCCACGGACGGATTAATTTTGGGTTTTTACCAAAATATGATTGTTATTCAAAATAACAATAAAATAACACCAAATCTCATAATAAGTTTCCCATAACTGATGTTTTTATGTTTTAATCCTCTCCAGAATCGCTAAAATCGTTTGGATCCAAGTCACTCCCGCTCTCTGGATATTCAAACTCATCGTCAGAGTCATTCAATAAAGCAAAAACTTCATCCACGTTGTATTTACGTTTAGAAACACGGCTAGAATGCCGGCTATTTGTACTCGTCGATGCCATGTTCACATGTCCCACAATTTGACCGGAAGTAGTCTCAGATTTAGCGTTTTTAGGAAATCCCATGCCTCGTTCACGGCTAAAAATACAG